>CM010616.1:32469695-32809695 GCA_003430845.1 Xanthoceras sorbifolium
CGCGTATCTTCTGGTTGGACAATACTTTTCCACTGAAACAAATTATAGACTCCCAGCATCAGTCATCACTAATAACCAGACAACTTCTCTTTGTTGTTTTCTGCTATATTTCCTGTTTCAACTTCTCGGCTGTACATACAGTGGGTGCTGTGAACAACAAAGAGGAAGATGGTGATATCATTATTGTTGTTAAGCAGTTTTATTCATTGCTGGCTTCATTAACATCTTCTTCTATTTTCCAACCAAGAAAGTCTCTGCAAAAATCCAATCTTTCTTCTCTACAAGTGATCCTTCAAGTGCTGTTGCTGCTCCAGCTGAAACCAGTACCGCTCAGGTGTCTTCGCATAAAGGAATAAGGAGTAGTAATACTGCGAATAAAACAGTGGAGCTGAGAAGGGTATTTGCAATGTTTGACAAGAACGGCGATGGGTTCATAACAAAGCAAGAGCTGGGAGAGTCAATGAAGAACTTGAGGCTCTTCGTTACAGAGAAAGAAGCCGAAGAGATGGTGGTCAAGGTCGATGCTAACGGAGATGGGTTGATCGATTTCGATGAGTTTTGCATGTTGCATCAGACCATGATTAGTCAAGATGATAACGACGATGACGAAGAAGAAGATGATGATGATCAGAGTGTGGGTGGGGAGGATGGAGACCATGGAAGAGAAGGGGGCTTGAAGGAGGCTTTTGATGTGTTTGATCAAGATAAAGATGGGTTGATTTCGGTGGAGGAGTTGGGTTTGGTGTTGTCCTCTTTAGGGTTAAATGAAGGCAAGAAGATTGAGAATTGCAAAGAGATGATTAGAAAAGTTGACATGGATGGAGATGGTATGGTTAATTTTGATGAGTTCAAGAAGATGATGAAAACTGGAGGAAAACTGCTCGCAGCCTTCTA
This sequence comes from Xanthoceras sorbifolium, assembly GCA_003430845.1. Classification (NCBI taxonomy): domain Eukaryota; kingdom Viridiplantae; phylum Streptophyta; class Magnoliopsida; order Sapindales; family Sapindaceae; genus Xanthoceras; species Xanthoceras sorbifolium. The sequence goes on from CM010616.1 coordinate 32,470,590, forward strand.
ATTCTCTCCCCCAACAAAAAGGTAAAATCTAATTCCAAGCTCTAGTAATCATTCTCAGCTCTCACATGCAGAGATTGTACATACAACAATAAAGTAAAAATATTAGGTGCTGTGCAACATCATCCACTTCTATTCTTCTCACTTGAACCTCACATGGTCATGGTAGAATTAAGAAAAGTTTCACAAGTGTTAGATATATATATGTTATAATTTTTCTTTTCACTTGGCCTAAATTCGACAATCGACTAATACAACTCTGATGATTATGGAGGCTGAACTCTGAAGGCGGATCGCCGGTAGGTGTTAGGACAGTATAGGAAATTTACAGAAACGCTAGTTAGTGCATATGGTCATGTAATTTCTCAATTTAACGAGTGGCCTTTGATCTTGAAGCTTGATATGGTCATCTGGTCTTAACCAAACTATAGTAGTACTAGTAGTTTTGGACGTTTACAGATGCTGAGAATCCTGTGTAACATGTACATATATATTAGACTTCAATTGTCAGTTTCTCATGTATTTGGATTACACATTGTTATTGTGTGTTTATTGTATAATTTTCTTATAATGTGAAATTATTTTTTTTCCTACCTATTAAGAAATCAATTATTTTCTACACACAGTTCTGATTTAGAATTTCGAACTAAATATTTTTTTTGGGCTGTCCTGGAATACTAGCGTTTAACATATAATTCTTGGCAGAGTTTTATCCCACGAAACAGAGTCGTCACAAATAGACATTTCGTGCCAAATTGTCAAATAATTCAAAGATGAATGCACCAAAAATTATCATATTTCCATTTACACAGGAAAATTGCTATCCATAAAAAAGTATGCGATTGCGAGGCAGATAAAGCTGGTATAGTTAACGATCGAATTGGGTCAAATGAGAACCTTACCTTGCATGTGTTACAGGAAAAATTAGCCAGCCATCTTTGTTGGTTGAGCAAAGATGGAATGGACAGAAATCGATGGATCCCACCACTCCAGAAAGCATTTTAAAGCCTGAAAATTAGGCGGAATTGCAATATCGTTAACTATATATGTAAGTGAAATTGTATAAAAATTTAAAATTATATGATAATAACACAAACCTCCTTCGACCTGTTGAAAACCGTTTAAGTAACGGTGGTTATTAAGTAAGGAGGGGTAAAATTGTCTTTATACATTATATTTAACAATTAAAAAAAAAAGTTGAAAAAAAAAGAGACGGAGAAGAAGAAAAACAAAAAAAAAAAAAAAAAGAAGAAGAAGAAGAAAGAAGAAGAATAAAAAAAAATCTGTGAAAAAGAAGATGAACAAAAACAAGAACAAAAAAAATATGGAAAGAGAAGAAGAACAAAAGAAAAATTTGGAAAAAAAAAGAGAAGAAAGAAGAAGAATCCGAAAAAAAATAATTTGAGTTGATAATGGTTGGGTTGATGAAGAATAAAGAATTAGGTTTAATTTTTTTTTTTGAAGAAGAAGAATAAGAAGAAGAAGATGAACAAGAAGATGATGATAATGATCTGGAAAAAACAAAAATTGAGTTCATGGTGATTAAAATGATGAATAATAAAGAATTGGAAAAAAAATTGAATTGAATTTTTTATTTTTTATTTGAAGAAGAGGAAGAAAAACATGAAAATGAAGATCTGGAAAAAAAAAAAAATAATTAAACAGTGCATAAGGATAAAATGGATAGTATACCATTTCCGTCCAATTTCAACGGTTTTCAACAGTCGGTCAACGGATCAAAGAGAGGTTTGTGTTATTATTATATAATTTTATATTTTTATACAATTTCACTTATATACACGGGAAGTTAATACAATTCCCTCTAAAAACTAACACAAAATACCTGGAAGGCAAGGCTCATTTTGGTCCTAATCTTATCTTTAAACAGTGACATCATTCGCATTTCCATCAACACAAGCATCATGAATGAATACAGAGCATGATCTGCCAACTTTATGAAGACGACAGCAAGAGAGGCGGAAACATGCTTTCAATAATCTTAGATGCCAATATTACATAAAAGGTAAAGTCACTACTTCACACAGTCGCTTAAAAGCAAAAATATGTCATATTCATTCTCATTCTATTATTGACTTCAACTAAATTACAGATTAGTTATTTATCCAAAACATGGCAACTTTGTATCTAATTCTTTCCACGAGATAAAAAGCACAAACTGATACTTCTAGGTGAGCATGCATGAAATTCTGCATTTTCATTTATCATTCAGTAAAATTTAATGGTTTCAATGGAAAATCCACAATAACAATTTCATAAAACAAGGGCACTTAGGGAAGGCGTTAGGCCGCTCTTTGCAGCACATCTGATCATATCACACGTGCTGATACAGACAAATTATTGATAAATTAAATAGAGCGCCTAAAGACATCTATAACAGTCATTTGCCAAAACAAACCTGTTTAACAGAGCAAGAAGCAAATAAATGTGCCATTAAATAAGCCTACTCTTAGGACAAGAAAAAGAAAAAGCCCTGCATGGATGTGCACGAAATGACATCAGATTACAAACTTCAAGACCGTTACTATCATCAGCAGTACTACCTCCCGGCAGTTTATAAGTGCACTTGACATGTTCTATCTACAGAGCCTAATCAATATGTCTTGCGTTCATTAGAAAACATCAGGGTGGAAGCGCCCTGGGATAGAGCTGCTCTGCTGTGCCTGCTTCAGGTGCACTGTCAATGCATAGTTGTTCACCTGGTTGGGCATCAAAACATCAAAGAACAGTCATTAAATTACAAGAAGTTTGATTAGCAACAAAAGACACAAAGTTCCATCGTTGACAAGAACATGCAGGGATCCTATCATTATAACTGTTCAGTGTGTGTGCGCGTGTGTGTATATTCTCAGGAGCCTGACCTCCAGAGTTCTCAATTGGTCCTGGTACTGGGTCACTAGCTGCTTAAGATGCTGCAGCTCCTGGTTCCGATCTTCGTATTCCTTCTGACGCTCATGCTGAATAGAAACAGCTCGCTTAAGAATGATATTTTCCTGAAGAAGTGCTTCCATTTGTTCCTTCAGCATCATATTTTCCTATAATAAATCAAGCAATGATTAAAACTTCATATAAAACCCAATTATCATTCATACATTTCATAACCCCACAGCCAAACACAACCTCTGGCTCTATTTTCACCTCTAAACCGCCAGAAAATGACGATAAAATGACCTATGACCGTAACCAACCTGCTGAAAACTTTGGGCTGCCTCAGTATTAGCACGTGCAGAGATGGACTTCTCCAAAACCTCTAGGGCTCTTGAAGCACGAGCTCTAGCATCATCAATGTTGGAAGAACTCAACATTTCTCTAACAAAGAGCTCCACCCACTCTGCGCCATCCACTGGGTGGACTTTTGAAGCTGATGAATCCTCAGCAGAAGGAACTTCTCCATTAGTTGCTACGGTGCCTGCAAAATAGTATTGCTCTTCCCATGAGAACTGCTAATGCCAATAAAAACCACCATAACAGTCCACCTTTACAAATGCATAGACTTATATTCGAAAAAGATGTTATCAATTGCATTTTCCATAGTTTCTATGTGCCACTGAGTAAAAGAAAAATCATGGTCCAAGAGCAGGACGGCATCACTGTGACCTCACTAGCATTTTCCCAGACATATAAAATCAGTTTATCTGTATCTAAGCTGATTTTTGATGACCAAAGATTCCTAGAATGATCCTTCCAAGCCAGCTGGTGCGAGAGACAGAGCTGAATGAACTCCGGGGCTGAGCTAATTATTCGGTTGGGGGGAGGGGGGGTGGGGTGTGGGATGGGGGGGAGAGAAGAGAAGCCTAGGTGCAGGGATGGCAAAGTATAAAACACATGTCAAGGGGTCAGATATCTAAATATCACGACCTTTTAAACATAAAATTGTGAGGTCATGGGCCATAGCCCGTACGCACCCCTTGACTCTGGAAATGGATGAAGGAGCACAAGTCCTTGTACCTATATACTGCATCATTTAACTAAGAAAGTTACTCGGCTAGAAATGTGACTTGCATCCATTCCTAACAATGACTGGTTTTTAAGTTATGAACACTTGAAGTGGGGCAATATCATTACTATTTTTAGCCGAGAAATTACGGAACGGTATTCAAGCTTTCCAGTGGTGGGGAGCCCCACATCAATCTTAATTGGGAATGTGATATCAAAGGAGGATGGATTGTGGTAACACAAGATTCCAGTAATGGTATCCTCATGCAGTCAAAGAATGATACTAAGACTATATCTGGACTTACAAACCTTACTGGTGATAAATCATTGTCAAGCTATTAGCCATTGACCTAATGAGTCAGGGACTCATGATTGATATATTGTGATCATTAAACTGAAATGCTAAGTTCAGCTAACCATTCATTAGCAATTTCTGATCAATGTATCATATAAGCATGCTCAATAGAAGAAGAAGCACAACAGATGTAACAACTCATTTCATATGTATGAAATATAAGGTGGTGTTCTTCTTTAGACTGTTTTCCATGTTTGCCTAGCCTAGCAGTATTCTTACAAACAAAAGGCGCCAAAAACACTTAACATTGTAGTCACACAATAATCATTGAGCACTTCACAGAATAAAGATATGGGCAAAGATATTTCTTCACTTTAAATAATCACAGTAATTGGTTCTGATAAACATGCACACAAGAAAAAACCCTCAATGATACAAAAAAATATCTAGGTCTATCCGGAAAAGACTAAAAGAATCCAGATATAAAACGTGGTTCCTATGCATACCTTGTGCTTGAAGTTGAGCATTTGCTTCCGGGCCTGCATTGAATTTGCCAGCAATGCGAGAGATGTTTCTATCAGCAGATCCCAAACGTAGCTCGTGCAGACTTCTAATAGCTGAATCTAAATCATCTCCACATTCTTCAAGTGTTCTCTCAAGAAGCTAAAACAATAGATTCTCAAAACAGTCACTAATAAATCTCATCACAGAGAAGCACATTGTTCATACGAAGAGAAGCACACATGTCATACAAATCCTTCAAGTTTGCATGACAAGAACATTTTTTTCTTACAATGATCAGTTATCAACATTCTGGAGATTACTAATATAAGGAAATAACACTATTAGAATATTAAGTGTGACAGCATAACATTAATACCCTATTCGATTCAAACCAATCGAACATCAATTTCACATATTGTCGTTTTGATTTCTAAATAAACACGACCTCAACAAGACATAAGACACAATTGAAAATCTAATCCGATCACAAATAATCATTCCCATAATTCAATTAACACACATTTAAAACAAAGGGATAAAAAAAGGAAAAAGGAAAAAGTAACCTGTTTGTCCATGTGAGGGAAAATAGCGGCGAGCTGGTCAACGAGATGTGAGGATTGGGAATCGGAAGGGAAGGAGGAGTAATTGGACCTAGGAGGACAGAACCGCACAGGAGAAGAAGAAGAACAACGGATTCTCTTGGTAACAGGAGGAGAGGTGGCAGCTATGTCTTCGAAGAAAGATCTCTTCCCGCACAGAATTGCAGACATGTTTTAGGTCCCGCCTGCTCTGTACAATTTCTCCTATCTACTCTCTCTCCCCTTCAATCCTCCCTTTTTTTTCATGCAGCGATCCGATTTCTTCACAACCAGACGTTTTCCAAACTAACACAATAACCAATCAATCAATCAATCAATCAATCAACCAATCAAACAATCGAGTATTTCTTCTTCTTCTTCTCTCTTAATCTCCGTTTAAATACTACCAGATTCAGAGATTCGAATTTGAGAGATTGGATAGAGACGAAATGTAATCCGTATATTTGTAATATTTCATCGGTTAGGTTATCCTATTGAGAGTATGAGACTTTTTTATTTTTTTTCCCCTAAATGGAAACGTAAACAAGTTTGTTTCTGTTCGAGTCCGCTTAGAAAAATCCACGTGGCGAATTCTTTTTTATTTTTTTTTAAAATTGGAATTAAATGTTGTATTCGTTGATGATGACAGTGGTGACGTGGTGGCTTGTCCAAGTAGGCCCAATTTGATTGGGCTGTAGATCTTCTGTTCAGTTAGTTGATTAAAGCCCATATATTGGATTTTGGGTTGATGTGATTGGGCCGAATTGGCCTAAATAGAGGACCACCTAATTCTTCCTTCTTCCTTTTTTTGTTTAATACTATACTCATAACCAACGAAGATTGGTTCAAGTCTTTTGACAGCCCTCACTGAAGTTTGTGGCATCCATTTAATCTTAGAGTGGGGTAACCTCACCGCACCTAAACTTTTAGATGTACCAAAAAAAAAAATACACTTATAATTTTATCATCCATATTTTGAAATCATAAAACTCATTCTAATTCAATCCAATTCAAATAAACGAATAAATATAATCTTAACCGGTGGAAACTCCATTTTTCAAAATACCATGTTTGTTATGATTCAGTTTTAGAAAATTTATCTGAATCAGTTCTTTTACCAATCACAGTCACATTTTCCGTCAAACACAGCAGATGTTGAGTGCATTTTTTGAATAGATATATGATAATTGTCTAAGATGATGATAAACGGTGCTTTTATTCTTTGCAAATAATCAACATATGATGAAGCGGAGCCCATTTTGTCCTTGTGATGTGATAAGTTTGCATTCATTATGTTTTTTTAACAACCCTGCTTTACTTTTGGGCCTGGCTACAATGTTTTTTTTTTCTTTCACTTTTTTATGATCACAACCACATGTTTGTTGTATATACTAAAATTAAATAATTAACGGTCGGTGGCACGCCGTCAATGTTTTCCATTACAGGTGCCCATAACGGAGTTAACTTGGACCCTACTACTCAAACCAATTCAAATTACTCTAGGAACTATCTAGTCAAGAAAAAAAAAGTTTCAAATTCAACAGCACAAGAATATATTATTATATGTCCCGACCACCAATAGGCAATAGGATCTCTTAAAACATATAATTCAAAGCACCATGATGATGACACCTTACATGGAACCATGTTGCACAAGTGGTTCAATATGTGGTGTTTGTCAACAAAAATTATTTTGCCATGTTAAACAATTATTGGTTCAAATGGTATACTAGTAGCTAGTAAAATATCATGTATATACGTATGTTAAAAAAATTTATACATGTAAATATAAATTTAATATAATTTTATAATATAAATAAATAAGTAACGTGATAATAATCGTTTTGAAGAATATATTTTTTTGTATTTATAAATCATTAGCAGGATTTGATGAATGTGGGCTCAATATGATGCCCAAAAGATGCCCGGATAGCAAATAGTCCAATTCAAAAAAGTGAATTGGTATATATTTTTTTTTTAACATCAATTAATGAAAGGGGTGGTTTATCTCATGCCAATTGTATGGGGTTGGTTAACTTTATGCCTCCAAAAATAGGATTTATATTGTTTGGGCATATGATGAGGTTGAGTGGGCTACACTGATCAGACTGTGTGTGGTGGGGTAGATCAGGACCCACACACTTAGTGGGGGCTATGGAGGTGGGGGTGGGCCGGTGGGGGTATCACTCCACTCCTTTCCAACAAGGACTTTTGTCAAGTTGCGAAGCACAGTGTAGAAAGAGGAAAAATAAAAAATAAAAAATAAAAAAGAGAATAGGATCTCTCATCTCATCTTTTCTTTTTGGTTCTTTTTATTGGATTTGATTTTTTTTTTATTTATTTACATAGAAATAGAATCCCATTTTGTTTATGGTAGTTGATGAAATGACCTCTCACCAAGCACCATTTTTTTTTTCTTTTTAGGATACAATTTAATAACAACTCCCTCGTAATATGTTGAGAATAATTATTAAAAATACTGTTTAAATATCTATTATTATATAACGGAAAGTATTAACATGAGATGTTAATTCTCACAATAAGGATAAAATTACTTATACATGATTAATAAATATATATAGTAAAATTTAAATATTAATTATTAAATTAAAAAAAATACACTAAATATTTAAATTATTAGTGGATATACTTTTTTAAAATAATTTTAAAAAAAATTCAAGAAAAAAAAACCTCTCGTATCATAAACCTCTCATTTCCCTCATCTATGTATAGGAATATTTAGACTCATATTTGCCTAGAGAGAGAGAGAATGGTTGATAAGATTGCACTCAAATGTGCTCTTGACTATCTTTCCATTAGCTTTAGCTTTGACCACACAATAATACGGAACCAGATTTTGTTAATTAATTAAACTCATTATTTTCATCCTTAATATTTAAATCTTCTACAATTTAAATATTAAATATTATAGATTACATACTCCTTTGAAAGAAAATGTTCGTTAATAAATTAAATATAAAATTATTTATCACGTCATTTAAAATAAATATTTAGATTTGATATTACACAAAGCAGGAAAAGCTTTCTCCTTGCACTAATAATTTTTTTTTAAGAGAGAACAATTATAATATTAATAATTACCAGGACTTAGTCGAGATTAATTACTAAACACGCGACCCTTATATCTACTACCATAGTGGGAGAATACTACTTCCATAATAAGGGGAGAAAACTACCCACACATGCATATGGTGGGAATCGAACCCCTCACCACTGAGATGGGAGGGAGCTGCACTAACCACTCTACTACAAGTGAATGTACTCTCCTTGCACTAATATTGACAGACACAAATGTATATTATTTATAAATTAAATTAAATAATATTGAATCTACTTAAAGTTTATTGAATTATAATCGTAATCAAAATTTGTAAAATTTCACACTGAATTTTTATAGTGTTAAGTTTTACAGTTAAAAAGTATGATTAACTGTTAAAAAAAAATAAAAGAAGAAACGAGAGATTTATGGTGAATTTATAATAAATCTACTATAAATTACGAATTATAGAGGTTCGAAACTACTCTTTAATGATTAAACTAAACGCTAGAAAAGTTACGGTTCTATAAATATTGATTCTGAATTTAATTCAACAATTCTTAAACAGATTCAGTATAAAGAACCTCGTGGAAACAAGAGCATAGCCCAATAAGGTGTATTTCTTAACAACCTTCTATATAATTGCTTTATAAATGATGGTTATGGCATAGTTTCTTAATTTTCTTTTTCTATTTGTTATTTCTTTTATGATCCAAAATGTGAAACGAACACATTCTCAAGATCTCGGATATAGTTTCCGCCATTTTTGGGTTTCTAGGTGGGGGTCGTTATGTATGATGTATCTCTTCCTCCAACCTTAAAATCAATTTAAATAAAAAAAAATAAAGTTGTAAATTGGTTAGAAAAACAAAGATATATATATAAATTTGCAAAGATTTTGCCAAAAAGAATCTTATACAAGATCTTTTTGGTAAATTTAACAGAATTAAACAGAGAGAGAGAGAGAGGAGCTAATTCCCCTATCCCCACAAAAAAAGGTGGTGGGAAAAAAGTTCTTTTTGTACACACTGCGATGATGGCGATGATGGCGATGATGATGCCTGCAATCTCCAACAGCAACACCAACAAGACCAAATATTAACATAAACATTTCTCTTCCTCTTTCTTTCTATCATTTCTCTCTTTTACTTACTCTGCCTCTTCTTATCCTCTCTCTCTCTCTCCCTCTCTCTCTCACACACTCACACACTCTCTTTGTTGCAACATTAAAAAACATGACCAATCTCTTCTGCTACTTCTTCTTCTTGTTTGCAATACTCTCATGCAATTATGGTGACAGCCAATGAAATGAGACACGACTAGACTCAATTCAAAACAAACAAAGAGTCTTGAATCATGGACAACAAGTGCGGCTGCTGGGCTGTTCTAAAACGCGGCGTTACAGGTGCTTGCAAGTCTTCTTCTTCTAGAGACTCTGCTAACACTATTCCTCGTACTAGTCTTGTTTATGATGCAGGTATCATTATATATTTATTTTTCTGGTTTCTGGTACCATCTTGTAATTCTCTTTTGTGCTTAATTCTTTTTAAGCAAATTTCAAACTCAGTAAATTGACTCAAATTAGCTCTATATGCTCCATGTGTGGGGTGTATATATGGGTGTCAAATGTTTTTACATTCTCTGAATAATTTATCTTATTTGTTTGTTTGTTGTTTGTTTTTTCCCTCACATATAGTTGAGCACACCCTTTTGTAATACTAATATAGCTTTTTAATACCAATCTCTGCTGGATTAAATTGGCTATGAAATTATGTTAAGAGTTGTAATTCAGATAGCAGATCTCATACAGGATTTTTGCTGATTCTTACATGAACACCAGTTAATTGAAGTTTAATGAAGCCTAGACGACTAGTTTTTACAGCAGAGATGCAATTTTTCTTTGCTTTTTGCCTTTTTTCTTCTTGCAAATATTGTGACCTTAGAATCTTTACTGGGTTATGTTCTATAAGCAGTTTGAAATTCTGTTCTTCAGTTAATCGATAAAAGGGTGCTTTTATTTTGGGAATTAATCTGCAAATTAGAAGTGGAAGGGATTGTTGCCTCTTGATATCTGACTCAAATTCCAAGTTCTGCAAAAAAAAAAAAAAAAAAAAAAAATTGGTGTTTGTTGCTTTAGATAACATTTGTGCTTCACAGTTCTTTGCCAAGTCTCCACCAAAGGTGTATTGACCCGTAAAATGTATTTTATGATGCAAGACTTGTGATGAAATTAAGAAGAAAGCTGTATCTCATTTTTTTTTTTGGTTCATGCAGCTACTGAGACACGATACTTAAATGCTAGTAACAGGGAGCTATGTCCTCCAAATGAAGCTCAATTATCATCTGACAATCCTGATCCACCACCTTCGGATGGCAAACCACCATGCCAGCTGCTCCAATTTACTTTTCAGGAGCTAAAATCTGCAACTGGAAATTTTCGACCCGATAGCATTCTTGGGGAGGGTGGATTTGGATATGTTTTCAAAGGATGGATTGAAGAAAATGGGACAGCACCGGCGAAACCTGGGTCAGGAATTACTGTCGCGGTCAAGAGCTTGAAGCCAGATGGTCTTCAAGGCCATAGAGAATGGGTGGTTAGTAGAATGTCTGATTTTGGGTTAGTAGAGTAGACTGATGTTGTTAAGAGAAGGTTTGTTAGAGGCCAAAAACTAAGAATGTGATGTATGGAAATTCTTCTTAATGCAGGCTGAGGTTGACTTTCTTGGACAGCTTCACCATCCAAATCTCGTGAAGCTTATCGGCTACTGCATTGAAGACGATCAGAGGCTGCTAGTTTATGAATTCATGACTCGTGGTAGCCTTGAAAATCATCTTTTCAGAAGTGAGTTAACAGTTTTTTGCTCTGAAAATCATCTTTTTTCTTGTCAGCACCTCCACTAGCTAATTGGTCTTGATGATACTTTCACCTTGCTGTATGAAACAAGTTCTGTTGTTCCGTAATTGTTGCAGGGACTATACCTCTTCCCTGGTCCAATAGGATAAAAATTGCACTAGGCGCAGCAAAAGGATTGGCCTTTTTACATGGTGGTCCAGAACCAGTCATATACAGAGATTTTAAGACATCCAACATTTTGCTTGATTCGGTACGTGACAGATTATTTTTACTAACTGATTACATTGCATCCTTGGTTTAACTGAATTCTTAATATGGAATTACTTATGCAGGAATATAATGCAAAGCTTTCAGATTTTGGTCTAGCAAAAGCTGGCCCTCAAGGAGACAAAACTCATGTTTCTACCAGGGTAGTTGGAACATATGGCTATGCGGCTCCAGAATATGTTATGACAGGTACGAAAACTATAGTAGATGTTTTGAACTAAAGCCTTTAAACTCTGGCCTAGCACTAGCCTATTGTGAGGATATGGAGGTTAACATATAACCAACATTCAGTCTATGTGCTTCTGTGCTGGTACATCATACGCACATTGTCGTAGTAGGGAACATTGTTCGGTTGAAGTAGTCAGACCTTATGGTATACTTTCTACATGTTCTGTACCTGCTTAAAATTGGGACAGTAACAGATTCTTCATCGTGACTAGATGAACTAATCTGACATTGTTGGACTGGAAAATGATCAGGATTTATAATATCTACATAAGCATACGTATCGATTTGATCAACATAATATCATTTGGCACTAAAAATCAAAGATTTATGAACTACCTTTAGTCCTTACTGCTCCAGAAATAACAAATTATTGAGTTCAGATGCTTGGAAACAAATGCTTTAGGGCTTTGTCTAAAAGCAAGTGCTTCACTCAAGTTTTTTGCATCATTGGTAATTTGGAGACCTAAGAAGATGATAAATTTGGCCTTTTTATTCCAGGACATTTGACATCTAAAAGTGATGTTTATAGCTTCGGCGTAGTGCTACTTGAGATTTTGACAGGCAGAAGATCAATGGACAAAAAGCGCCCCAGTGGGGAACAGAATCTCGTTGCATGGGCTCGACCATACTTGGCTGACAAGCGAAAGCTTTATCAACTAGCGGATCCTCGGTTGGAGCTGAATTACTCCCTCAAAGCGGTCCAAAAAGTTTCTCAATTAGCTTACAACTGCCTCAGTAGGGACCCGAAATCCCGGCCTACAATGGATGAAATTGTGAAGGTTATCACTCCATTGCAAGATCTTAACGACCTTGCTATCTTATCTTATCACTCTCGTTTATCTCAACAAGGGAGACGAAAGAAAAAACCAGACACATCCCACCATCTTGCAAGCACCCAGCACAAAAGCATCAGAGATTCTCCATTGAATACTGGCAAGCAGCGTTGTCGATGAGCAAATCATTTTCCCTCCTTGATTGGCTCAACTATCAAATGAAACAAAGGCCTGGATGCCACTTTTGTTACATTTATTGTGTGAAGACAGTATGTCAAGCTTGTAGTATAAATTTTTCCTTTTTTTTTTTGAGTGTTTTGAAATTTTCTAGAGCCAGAAGGATAATTTCTCTTTAAAACCCCAGATTAGAGAGGCTAACAATCAATGTATCCCATGGCTTTTGCGTTTTGCCTGTGTTGTAATTTGTAGTTAGATTAAATCTCTCATTTCCAAGATATGTGTTGCTTTTGTGTTTTTGGAATTGCAAGTATGCTCCTTTTTTGATTCAACAGATCCATTGCCTAGAGAACCAGCTTTAGTAGGCATTTTCAATTGCAAAAAAATCTCATTGGATCCTGAAATAGTAGTATAACATTTTTGTGTTATTGGGTCAGTCAAGTCATGTCCACCACAAGCCACCTAAATTGATTCCAGCAAAATCAGCACAAACCCTTTTGATAAAGATACAAAGAATTTGTATTATTTTACCTTTAAGCAGAGCATCCCATCTCCTCCAAACTAGAATCTCATCTACTTTAACTTATTCTGCAAATCTTTCTAAAAATAATGGACTAAAACTCGAGCATTTTGTCACCAGCAGCACTGTTTACGTATCGCATTCAAACCAGAATCTATACCTTGCTTTATTCTATTCTGCAAATCATTTCTCCAACCAACACTACTGCTAATTAACTTTATGATTCATCACCTAAAACAAGTTTTGTTACATATGCATTTCGTCATTTGTTTGTTGTGTTTTCTATTCATATTAAAACTAGAATCTTATCCACCTTTAACATATTCCGCAAACCATTTCCCATAAGAAAACTGTACTTTAAAGACTGTTCAACGTGGCTTGATATTAAAGGGTATTCATTCTGTCCGGTAATATTCCGGTTAGAGTTGCCGCATGTAATATATTTTAAAAAAAAAAAAACTGTACTTTAAAGGTCCACATGTGGAATTGCCATCTATTCTATGCAACTTAATTGGATTGACTTGATATATTTAAGAGAGAATAATCAATATACAACGCATGTCGGGGCAGATTGACTCGATAGTGGAGTCTCTAAATTTAATTTAATTTTTCATCATATAGATGCAACAGCATGGCAATACACAATATCTTTCTTATAAACAAGGAAAAGATTTTTCAATATTGTGAATGTAGATATCTCTTGTTACAGGATAAAATATTCGGATCATGTTTTTAGTTATTAATTTCAATAGGTTTCGACATATTTATTATTAATCGTGTCATTTTAATTTTTTCTTTTAAAAAAAAGGAAAAGATCTCTAATTCAAACTCATTGAGTGGTAATATTAAGCTATTAGCACTCTCTTATCAGAATGAGCAATTCTATTGAAAATGCACTAAATATCTATTGTTTTATAAAATTCTTTTCTCATTGATGACAATTTTATTCTTAATTAAAAATGTTTAAAAAATAAAAAAAAAACAATTATAAAGATGCTTACACAGTCAAAACTTTAAAATAATACATAAAAGTCATGCTTATTCTTTCGCTTTTTTATGTTTCATAAACTCCAAACTCTATAATTCTTTTAACTTTTTTTTTTGTGTGCAATTATTGGTATTTTTTTTGAAAGGGAAATGATATCATTAAACTGAAAGAGATCTGAAATCATCCAGAATTACGCTAGCAATGGACGAGGAAAAATCCTCAATCCAAACAGAAATATCAGAAACAGAACATCCTAATTGAACAAGGGAATGATATTTTATTTTGCAATATTTGGTTCGTAGAACAAGTCATTAGGCTAAACCACCTAGTTTGCAAAAGCTAAATATGAAGAAGTAAAGATTGATGTATACGCCGATCCTAATTAATTAGTTTCATTGGATAATACTTAGGTTTGAAATTTAATTAAACTTAATAAAAGATCATTTTAAAATAAAATGGAATTTCCTTAGAAATTTAAATTTTTTTGAAAATGAAATGTACTTAGAAAATACATTTGTAAGATACTTTGCAATTGCATCACAAATAATATGAATATTTGAAGTATAAAAACAAGATAAAACTAATAATAATAATAATAATAATAATAACAATAACAATATAAATTAAGACACAATTACTTTGTAGATTACTTGGTTACTTCTGAAACACAATTTTGAGTATCATAATAAGAATAAATTGAAGTAAATTAAATTCTAAATGATAAATTTACAACTATTTAAATTGTGCCTCATCAGAAGTTCCAAACCAAGATCTCCTCGTTTAGATTTTGTGAGCATGAACATATATAATTATTATTTTTTCCTGATCTCTTGATGACAATTTAGAAACAAAAATTTCCTCTCTAACGTTCTCTTAATTAATATTTCCCACAACTCATTTATCACCTTGTAAATTATAGAAGAGCCAAACGTGAAAATTAATTCATGATTGTACCTACGTTTAATTAGTTTGTAAACCATGTATATATATAGCCACTAACAATGTTACCAGTAAATATCAATATGTTATACATAAGTGCGTACGTACGTACATACATACAAATGTATATAAAGCAAATCTCAAACAATATTTACTTGTAAATTACAAATGAATTGTTGGTGTGGTTGGTCGATGCCTAATAGAAAGGACAGAAGCCAGCTAGACATTCTGTGTATCTACTTTTGAATGGGACTGAGACATGCCGATGTTTTGATCCACCAAAGGTTGGAGTCAAATTAGAAACGGACCCATTACCCCCCACAATCACGGTATAAAACCCTAAAAAGTCTTAACAATTAACATCATCGATCATTTTAATTAATAAATTTCAAAAAGTAATTATACTAATTACTTTTCTCATTCAATGCAACCAAATTTCCAAAACTCTATTCATTCTATATATATATATATATAGCATCCTGTATTTATGCAGTGCAATATATGACAATGACTATAAAATAACTAGTGACAAAAAACATTATATGTTTTTTTTTTTTTGAAGTTATATACACTTTTCTTTAAGTGGCATGCATGTCCACATTCTTAATCAATTTTACATGGGGTTGCATCTTTGAAACATGAAAATGTAAAGCAACTGGTAATCAGTATCTGAAAACAATGTGTATGTGTGCACTAGATGAGTGAAGGTTGACCAAAACACAATGATATATCAGCCTTCAATTTAGCTTTGAAAATTACTCATGATCAAATCTGAATTAGATACAATTCACAACATATATATATATATACATATACAAGATGCTCATACTTACAATCTTTACGGGAGATCAGTACTGCTTCGAACCAGAATTATATCAGCAACACCTTTTCTGCGGTGAGACGAGGAAGGGTAAAAAAATGCTATAGACATTGTAATCATGAGAAATAGATGTGACATATTTAAAGATTAAATCAACAAATAGAATTGTCAACATCGATAAAATTAAGGATTATCATGAAATCATGCATGCCAATGGTAAAGTAACAACAGTGATCAATTAATGTAAAACAATAATTCTCTCGAGAACCTGATCAGGTGAGAGGGAAAGCAATAGATTTCATGAGATACAAAGTGATATTGGCGCGGCTCAATCTGAGATCGTATTTTACAGCTTCAATGTGTAAATCCGTCTTCGGATTGAACCTCACCAATATCGCTTTCTTGGAAACTGCTTCCCAAACAACCAGGCATATTTGTTCTTCTAAGTATATTTAATAAAAAAAAGTTGAATAAAATCAATCAAAGTTCTTGCCCCTTATATGATGTTTCGATTGAACCATGTAGGTTTTTTTTTTTTTTGGCATTGGTTTTGGTTTTTATACCCTTGCATGCACAGCTAACACTTACCGACCAAAAAGGGAAAAATAAAAAGAAGTTGAGTAAATTAAGAGTACAAGATATAGGTCCCACGTTGATACAAAAAGGTCGTTGAAACGATCAATTATGTGTGTCCCTTGTGGGTTGCTAACTTAGTGGAATGCAAAATGGAAGGTGGAGGCGGTGGTTTTGTTGGTGGTTGGGCATGAACGTGCAAGGTGATGGGTGGGATCTCCTGATCATCTTAATCTTTATTGAACAAAAGGGAGTCTAGCTAGCTACCTATTTGGTTGTGTATTGTAAATTGTATGAGAAAAAAATGGTAAAAAAAAAACAAAGAACAAGAAGATTTAAACTCCATCTATATTCAAAAAATTAGTTCTCTTAAAAACCGTAATCACTTAAAACATAGAATGGAATCTATCTATAATAGTCAACAAAAATGAAAAGAAGTGTTTTCAAGGGTGAGATTGATTAGAATTCAAAGGTAGATCATCAAGAAGAAGATATAACATATATATAATGATATGCATGCAATAAGATGCAAGTGAAATCAAGAGTGGGAAACTAATGCACACAGAGACATGCAGAGAGAGAGAGAGAGAGAGAGAGAGAGAGAGAGAAGAAGGAGATGAGGAGTGGAAGTGAGAAGGGAATGGGAGGGAGATGCAGAGAATGTATAATGGTAGGGTTTGCCTCGGGATGGGAAGGTGTAGAAGGTGAGTGGAATGATGTCAAGAGGGAGCAACTTACTTTTAGGGTTTGTCATGCTTAGTTTCTACTCAATTAAAATCAAACACACACACACACTCACACACACACACTCTCCTTCTCCTGCGCATGCTACCTGAAATATTCTCCACCAAAACCCCCCAAGCAACTCCTTTTCATTGTACCCTCTCTCCTTTCCTATTTTTATTATTTTAATACCTACCTTTTCCTTTTTCATTAGATCATGCTTGCCTTCCATCATTATTTAATTAATTAAAAACCTTAATTTACTGATCAACAGAATAACATACTTGGCTTATATGTACCCGTATAAACAAATCTATATATGTACCTGACACCAATTAATCGATCCAGTGCTAGTAAGACTACGTTTGGAAAAGCTTATCTACTGACCAAAAGAGCTTATTTAATTTCAAAAGTTCTTTTCAGTTTTTTTTTTTTTGTATTGTTTGGTTGCTATCACAGTAAATCTTTTAGGTGATTAAATAAGCTGTTTTATGTCTATTCGGAGGATCTCAAATTTTGAGCTTTTCGAAGTATATCTTTTTGAGCTTTTTAAAAGAAAATTAAAATGTATTATATAACCCTAGTATATTTTAAAATTTCACAATACCCTTTTAAATTAAAAATTTTAATAACTTAGTTTTAAATTAAAAACCCTAATAACTTAGTTTTTTAACATGTAAAACATAATTTTACTGCTCTCAATACATTTGAATTTTTAAAAATTTATCTATAATTTGTGAGTTTCCTTCTATTTTATATCTTTCTAATCATTATTATTTTATTTCTCTATTTCGAATAAGATTGTTCATCTACATGCATACAAATATATTATAATTGTTCGTCTGTGTGTGTGTATTGTCATATGATTGTTTTTATTTTTTTTACTTTGCATGAATTTGTATCTGTATGTATATATTTGTATATATGCTATGAGTTTTTTTATTATGCATTGAAGTTTTTTTTCTTTTTTACGAGAACAATACTAATTGCAAAAGTGCAGTGTATTATTCAGCATAAATTGTTATTATTCACCATACTCTTTTATAATATTGTGCAATTATTTTTTAATTTTAATAAAATATATTTTCTCATATTACTTTTATTTTATTTTAAATTTTTTTATATGTCCTTTTTGGTAATTTAATTATTTAAAATAGTTTTTAAAATTAATGCAATTAAACAATCTACAGCTTAAAAGAGCTTTTTTAATTGACAAACAAACGGTTCATGGCTTTTCTTTGGAAGCTCTACTTGTAAAAGATCTACTCCTAAAAGTTTTACTCGGAGAAACTCTTCTAAATGCACCCTAAATGTAATAACTTACTATTATATATTATATATTATATATCATACCCAAGCACAAAATTAGATCACTTCGTTGTAGATAAAGTTAAAGTTCGATTAAATTTTATGCAATCGTATATTACATAAATTTTGAAAATTATTAGATGTTGACGTGTCTGTATAAGAGTGCGAACGTACGCAGCAGAAAAAGAAGAATGAAGAGGTGGTCAAAACTGATACAAGAGTGACAGTAATGAATTAAGAAGGATAATCTTGGGAACAGGAGTGCAGAATGTCAGCGAAGGGGTGTGTGTGGAAAGAGGTTTTTAGGAGGAAGAAAGGGTACGTAGAAAGTTGCCAACTTTTTCTTAATTTTCACAATAAACACATATCAATTATCAACAAATAGACAAATTAGACAAACACCACGAAGCGGAGACACCGGCGCTAAAGCAGCCCTGCCTTGGGCCTGCAATAGGGAACACAATTCTTGGGTTTTGCTTATAACTTTTTTTTTTTTTTTTTTTTTCCTCTACCAACACCACCAAATTCTGATTTTCTATTTTTTTAAAAAGCTTTCGAAGATTTTGGGGAAAAGTAAAAAACTTTTTTTTTTTTTTGTAATTAAAAGAGCCACCCTCTCCTCCCCCATGTCTCTCACTCATGATTTTGGGCGATAAATTCGCGTGCCACTCACTACCAAAACAGATTCCCTCACGCCTTAAACCATTTTCCCACTTCTCATCAGTCATCACCAGATCCTAGGTCATTTCCTCTTCTCTCCACTCTACTACTATGCATTTTCAAGAGGTCAAAAGCTAGCTACCTCAACTTCCCTTCCCCTTTTCTCTATATGTATATATTTTTTTACCATCTTTTTCTTTCTATAATTTCTCATTATTAATATTTTTCTTTTATATCATCCATGCCTTGCTTTTAATCCGGGCGTGTCTAAAGGAACAACAAGAAAAGAAAAAGAAAAAGAATAAAAAAAAAAGAATATCTTTTAGGCATGTGAAATCAAAGGGTCGGGTTAAATGATGAAGAAGATCAAGAATGGTTGTTATATATATGGTCATTGATTGATTATCAATATATGCAAAATAATACATTAATTAATCCACATGTTTACTTCTTTAAACCATAGTCAATGGTCAGCAATTGGCCTATAATTGTATACTATAAATCTGTATAGGATTTTGATCAAGTCTTCTCTCTCTATATATGTGATAAAATAGTGTAGATTTGTAGTTTTGATGTAGGCTAGAATAGAAGCAAACAAAACGAAATAGTGGAAACATAAATTCCAAGGTCAGATTGATGCTGGTCTTGAAGCTCTTGATTACAGTGGTAGAAGACAAAGAGACACATGTGTGTTCTACTACTCATGCAGATTTTTTTTCTTTAACCTTTGATGGGGCCATGTTGGCCTTAATTTTATCGCAAAAAAAAAAAAAAAAAAAACATACTTTCTTCTTGGCTTCATTAATATTGATATTTCATTAACTATAATTTTTTTACTGTAAACTTTTATATTTGAACTTTCCTTCCAGTTTGTTGTTGTGTTGCGATATATAATTTAGTACCTGTCGCGAGCATGTAGATTATTCTCTTTCTTTTATCGATGATTAAAAAAATATAAATAGATAAATAAAAATTACAATTAAGTACAAAATTTTGGAGGATGTACCATTAATAAATTTAACATCATCAAAGCACAATCTTTGACTACTAGGTAGATCTGACTTAGATATTAATAACACCATTCATTCTCTCTCTCTCCCTAAAAGCAATTAGCATGAAATACGGTTAAAGAGAAATTAAAGGCAACAAAAATTGAAGTAAACTTGAAGACTTTGAAAAATGGGGTGATGGGTGTGTTTCAATGAATAATGATGCATGGTAATTAGACCAAACTCACTTGTCTGCTTGTGGAGACAAGAAAGACATGACCTCCTTCTCCACGAACTCCAGTTGCTACACTTTTTTTTTTTTTTTCACTCTCTCTCTCTCTCTGCCACAAACACGCACGCACATCACTGTTACGCTTTGTATTCGTGTGGAAGTCTGTCCACACATGCAACATTGCTGGCAGGTCTTTTTTTTTTTTTTTTTTTTTATATACACACACCAGAAAGTAGAACCTCCCAGAATGCATACATACTTATCAGCAATAATAAGTGGACATATATACGAGACACAAGTTCACCTTTTCTTTAGAGTGCATTTGACATAAGTTTAGATTATGGCTTTTTCCTCAGAGTGGATTTTTATGTTTTCAGTCTGGATGTTGTGTAAAGTGATAGAAAAATAATGTCAAAAGGAAAAAAAAAAAAAACCACAAAAAAAGGTAAAATAGTTCTAGAAAGGAAAAGGGTTCTGATATATTTCTGTGGGTCAAAAGATCACTATCTAGTTTTTCTCAAAAGTGGTGACAAGGTGGTACCAAAGTTGATTGATTTTTCTTTAGTTACAGTTAGCGCGAATAAAGGGAAATAACAATCCAGGTAATACTACAATCATGACTTGTAATTTGGAAAGCAGGAGTAGCAAAACAAGTACCAAAAGTGGCTTTCTAGCTTTTACCTGAGCATCTGAATGTGAGAAAAGGGAATGGGGATTTGATTCTCATAAAAATGAAGATTTTATCTAAGAAATTGGACCAAACAAGCTGTTTAGCACACAAGGAAATAAGATCTATAGCTTGAATAAAAACTTTGGTGAAATCAAAATTTGCCACTTCCACTATCATTAATCATGTAGGGAGGCCGAAGTTTTAGTTTCTCGGATGTCAGCTGAAAGTAACGGATATTTTCAAGTATCGTTTTTGGAAATTTACTGTAATGAGAACACTAGAAGAGATGGAGATCACTCTTTTCCTCCCAGAAAAGATAACAGAAGTTTTTGAGTAGTATGCAGAGAGATATTTTATATAGGAGAGGTTCTCTTCATGCTTTTTAGTCGTCATTGTCAATCAAATTTGATATCGGATGAATCCAGCCGGTGGTCATAATCTGTATGAGTTGGTTTACCTTCCACTACAAGGCAGGTCCTCAAGCAGCAGCATGGTGATCATTTCCCTTGGAATTTACAGTAAGCATACAAACATGACCCCAGAAAGCCGAGAGATTGGCCAACAACATTCAACTGGAAGCAGAACGCGGCGTTAGTTGACACATTGTGTAAGACTGACTGCAACATAAAAGAGCATCAGAATATATAACACCAAATTGAATAAGTCTACACTCACCAAGTCAAATGGAAGCCCACCAAAAAGTAGCCAGCCAATTCCAATAGTAAAAAGGTCCTAAACCGGCAAAATTAGGAGTCAAAAACATGTATCAAAGAGCAGCGAACATCAATAAGAGTTTTTACAGAGTTTAATGACACAAATTTAATGACAATATAATTCCAAACACTTCCTGTTAGCATTTGGGATCAATTCCAGCATATGCACTTCCACTGAAGTAGTTATGGTGCCCTATCTAGATGTTCATGATGACAAATTTCAGATAAAACAATTGATTTAACAAGAAGTCAAAAACAGCCGAAGCAGGCAATGCCAAGATGCCACTGGAATCGATCAATCAGATGGTTCTAGCAAGCCACGCAATTGACTTTGCTCAACATTGAAACCATCAGGTTCGAGCTACTCTGAATTAAATGCCTTTAAATAAATGTCAATCCACCAAATATACAGATTAAAAATCTTAAATTGAATTAGGTACATCAGGCTTGAAGCAAGCTTAATTTTTATGTTGCATGTTTGTAGGGTAGCTCATAATTATAAACAGGCACCAGTATCTAGTACACACCTTCAAATTACCGCAAATTGTCTGTGTGAGTGCTGAATTCAGGGCCGTGTTCAAAAATACATAATAATTTATTAGGAAAGCCAAGATACAGGAGAAAAGCATCACAACCTGCAAAAACATTTCAATGCATAAATATATTTAGTTAGTAAAATCAAAGTAACTACTGATTGTGCAGCTTTCATTTACAATATCAGAATTTACTGGTGCAAAATTTTTAATGTAACAAGTTAGGCTGAGCGACAAGCATCAGAACGAAAGGTGACCTCCACCATAATAAATTTGCAAAAGCGTGCACTTTGAAAACTAGGATATCAAATTTTCTTCAGAAAAGGAAGGACCTGAAAGCCTGGATAGAATAAAAGAGGAAAATTCATTGTCACTTCGAGGTCACCTCTGACTGATGTCCAGAGCAGCAAGATTGGCGCGCATATTATTCCTACAAACACCAGGTGAATAAATTTTTTTTGGAGTTCCAGAAGGGCGACAGATACTAGGCTGCTAGTCGTCTTATCTTACCGTTACACCACATAAGGCCAAAGCTATTTAGGCCACTGGATTTACCTGTAATTATTAAAAATAATTGTGTCATAATATTAATAAACTGTATCCAAACCTTAGAATAGCAAATGAAATGTGGGGACAGTAAAAGAATAAAATTCTACCAATACGAGCAATGGAGGCAAGATATATTGCTGTACAGATGTTCGCAGTGAAAACAACAGCATAGCCGTAGGCATCGAAGGACAAGTCCCGAGCTCCAGCAATTAAGGCACCGAGTATAATTATCCCCACACTGATGAGTTCCTTCGAATTAATCCATTAACAAGGGAACAAACCACATGACCATATAGAAGAGAATGCTATCATACATAAAAAAGGACATTTTAAATCATGTAGATGAGATGCTTTTAAAATTTTACTTCTAAGCTAGTATAAAAAGGCGATACCTATACCTTCCAAGATTAAAAAAAAAGTCGAGTTCGATTGACGAAGTCACATTTCTATAAACTCTCAGATTAATGCAAAATCAGACACTCAAATTTGAAACTCATAGTAACTTAAAGATGTCTGGAAAAGTTTACTAAATAAACCCAACAATAATAATAAAAGAAGTATTAGAGGTGCATGAGCACATAAAATATTACGATAAATAAATTTGTGGCGTTCAGATCAACACGACTTAGCCTACTGTCAAATTCATCTTTTGAGAATGTTGTAACTACAAGATCAGGAAATCCAGGGACTGAGGGACCCCAGTAGACAAAGGTCACAGTTAGGTCGGTACTCCTAGCACAGTACAGATCATGAGACACGAGAACTTTAAACAGGGGACTTTGCGGTACATATGATGATATTCTTATCCTCAGAACTGAGAATACCAGTAATTTCCATATCCAATTGAAAAATTATCTTCTTGCAGATAAACTTAACAATGGGTGACCACTGCTATCTTCTAACTACTGTAAATGGCTTATACATTATTTCGCTTCATTCTACAATTTATTTTGAAATGTTCTTTCACTATTACAGAGTAACTAATTGTAGTTGATACATATTATTATGAATATTCACATGATATAAATACAGTATACTTCTGGGAATATAATCTTGCGCTCAGCCAAAAGATTTTAGCTCGAGGTAAATCACAGAATTTAAATAACCGTGAGTTTAAAATAACAAAGATGATGCATCAAACTGTGAGTTGCTGACAAACATCTGCAAACAGTAACACACATGGCGGTCCTGGTACTAAAACAATGAACAACCATCTTTCTGCTGTCAATAGAATCAAAGGTACAATCATCAAAGGAAAGTTCAAAAGGCCGCGTACCTCCCAACAACTGGGGGTGAGTGTTTCTGCCCTGTTAAGAAGTACTCCACCATCATTGTAAAAGCCACTGTAGTCCGCCTAAGGGTGGTATACATGGGAACATTTATGCCACGCACAGCTTCCATTGTGAGCAGCTTTCAACAGAACACTTCATTAGACAAATGTTCTTCAAAATATTTAACAAAGAATTTTTGAATAGTATATACAACAAAATTTATACCATGTAAAGCAAATATGACAGTGCCAAAGGAAGAGTTTTAATTAATGTCTTGAATGGTACTAGGTTTGCTGGGTTATAGGTGATGCCCTTTGGTTCAACAGCTGTAAAAGAGATGATCTTCCCGCATTTCATTGCATAGAGAATCGAACATGAACATAGCATCTACACAAAAATACGATACAAAATGCCCAAATCAACTAATGAAATAATGAGAAAAAACACAGAGCAGTTTTTTGATGAATAGTCTTTAATTGGAATAAAAATTGATCATGCCAGAGTAGATAAAAGTGTAAATTCTGAATGACAAGCATGTGGTGTATATAGAACATATGGACCAACTGGAAGCTGAAATCGGTCAAAATGTCAAATTGAATTGAATGATGATAATGATCAAATATGCACATAGTAGGGAAATTGTATGGACAATAACACTACATGTATATACACACGAAATTAAGGATAATTTCGAAAGTTTGTCATGTAAAATACTTGCTTACATAGCAAATAGTCATCTAAAATATTTGAAGACAACATATCTTGTTGAAGTGCTAGAAGATTGCAGTAATTCATTACTTGCTAGCACAAGCAGCTAATAGTTTACAACCAGAGGATACATATTCTAGTAGACTAGTACAGGGACCAACTTAGCACCCGAACTACCTGAATAAGTGTGATGACATTTACACACGGGAAATTGAAGGAAGAAAGGGCTGCTTTGTTGAACATTACCAAGAGAACTGCAGAATAGAGGAAAAAAAAGCACGATCAAACCTGAGTTATAAGGCGACACGATTACTTTATAGTAAACCAGTTAACCAAGACATAATAAGAAGGTATCAGAAGAAAAACGATCATGAAAATTTTTATGATTAAATGACCCATCATGGCAATGATATTCGCTATTCACTAGACAACTACGTATAAAAGAAAGAGGATCGAAAGACAATAAAAATATTACAAAAATGATCATGAATATTTTTTTCTTCTACTAAGAGATTACTATTAATATTTATTATTCAGAAAACAGCAACCAAAACTGCCAACAATTCTTAACGATAGGATAAAACCATCCACTATTCTATGTGTTTTATACATTCATATTCTATTAAGGACCGGTTTTATAAGGAAATGGTCCAAAGATGTCAGGTCACCTGTTTGCTAACCTATTGTAAATGAGAAAGGCAGGCTCTTATTACAGAAGATCGATTGTTTATTGCGCTGTTTACCAGAGAATGTACGGATGCTTATTCGTGATAGTGAAGCATTCTTGTAACAAGAAGATGAAGTTTTTTTAATTCCTTAAATAACTACACATGAATCACACTCGACTCCAAAGCCAATTCTCTCCATCATTTATCCAAAAATATTCTGTGAGCAACACTTCCTGAATATCATCCTCCTTATTAATGATCGATTCAACATAATCAAAATAGTCACTTTGGTTTTTGGGTTCCTGAGAAATTAATTTCCATCGTTCCCTCATATCTGATCCTATTTTTGTTATTAAATCTTTAGATTCTTTTTTCATATATATTGTTCTAAAATCCACCCCTTCATGGCTCTAACTCAACCATCGTTCCTTGAATTACAGTGATCGATGAATAACATTGAGCACCAAATTGATCATGAAAAACATTGACCACACTCATCACCGATGCACAAGGATGAATGCTTCATGAATTTATAATGCAGGCTTATTACCCTGCACATTTCTAAACCCTCCATTACTGGTTTCGTCCATGAAATGAACCCACTGCATAGTCCTATATGCTGTCAGGCCAACAGCCCAAAGCCAATCGCAATATCGAATCCAGAATCCTATTCAACCACCGTATGATTAACCCTCTACATGAATTCATGTTGGTTTTAGATTTTTAGGACGAAACTACAAGTACTCTAATTCATGGTCTCAACTATAACTCAATCACTCTTCTATAGTTGAATAATAAAAGACATATATGACTTTAACAAAGCAATAATAGATGAAACGAAAACAATTACGGCTGCTTTTTTTTTTTTTAATTTTTTTTTATCTATCTGCATTCAATATACATTTTCCCAACATTTGATTTCTTGAATCCATCTATTAACCAGAACACACATCTGTGTTAACCCAATAATGTATTTATCCACAAAAAATGGTAACTTTTTTCTTCACATTTTCTCATCAACATACACAGCATAACAATAGTACAGTAAAATCAACAACAAAAAATCCCACAACTAATAGAATAAAATTTTAATTTGATAAAGCAAAGGTTAAGGGTAAAAAAAAAATATATATTATAATAATAAGTTGGTCCAAGAATTGAGTTCAAACATTAAAAAGAAAGAAACAATGAAAAGGCATTACCAGCACAAGCCATGTAGGAGATGGCAGCATAGACACCTTTTGTGGTCATGGCTGAGCTCATTTGCTGTCCTGGGCTCTTCATTGATTCGGTCACTGTCAACTGTAACTCATCACTCTTCACTGAAGAAGCCATTGCTCACCTCCTTTTTTTTTTTTTTTTTTAATTCTTTTGGTTTCTCTCTATCTCTGTGTGTCTGTCTCCCTGTCTTCAAGAATGTTAGAATGACAGAAACAGCTTTATGTCACTACAGTGTTTAAAAGTGGCACAGACACGTGTCAATCTATAGAAGTGAGGGCCCACAGAAGGTTATGCCCCAACTCAGATATTCATTGCTGCATGATTCTTTTCCTTTTTTTTAATCATATTTTATAGATTGAGATAATGAGATTAGATTACAGTGAGAGTTGAGCACGCCCACAACAGGAATATTATATTGGCTTCGATAATCATAAAATCCAAATTACAACGGCAACCGTTCTTCTTTTTTTTTTTTTTTTTAATTATTAAAATTTAATTTTTTTTAAGAAACACAAATTTTAATAAATTATTAATACAATAATTCTTGATAATTTATGTAATCATTGTAAAAGAAAAAAAAAATTAAGAAAATATGAAAATTTTGTTGAATTCTCTTAAAACTTTTATGGCAGTTTGAAATCTATTATAAAAGCAGATTTGAATAATTTTAATAATAATAATAATAATAATAATAATTATACATGAAAATTTCCTAATTCAGAAGATTTGCAAAAAAATAATTAAAGGAAAGGGAATTTTATAAGGATACAAAATCACTAAAAGATAGAAATACAATTATAGAAATTTGAATTTATAAAATATAAAAATAAAATTTAAATATTATTATTATTATTATTTTTTAATGTTGGTGGCGACTCGAAAAGATATTTGAGACTTTTGAAAATGGAAAGGATAATCGAAAGTCCAAAGTGATTTTGAGTGATTGAGTGAGTGAGGTGCATGATTACCTGGTGGCCATTATGCATTATCTAAAGCCAAAAAAAATTGTGAAAAAGGCCTACCTCTCTCTCATTTCATTTTCACATGCTACCAAATGTTGTTTATGCCATTTCACTTGTCTATTCTACTACCATTTTCCAATCCAGAGCAGAGTCTCCAAGTTACAAGTCACAACTATTTGTAATTTACAGGTTACCACTTCTTTTGAGGTGTCATTTTCTAGGGTCAAATAACAACTATTTGTTTTCTCTGTCACTTGCAGTTTGTGTTCTTCTGGTCTTAAAATTGAATTTCATTCACTAAAATCTGGGTTTAAAAATTGTATATATAAACCTGAATAAGCGTGGGGGATTTTTGAGAAGATGATCGTATATCCAAAGTTTTTAAATGATATATAGTAATTAAATTGCAATTGTTATGTGAATATTATATGCTAATTTAAACGTTACGTTATTTTATGAGTTAAATTATTTAAAAAATTCACATGTTGCTGTACAAAGATGTATGAGATTATTTGTTGTATTAATTATTATTCTGATTTAGGGCTTTGGACATGGAATATCAGCTGGTTTAGCATGACCTAACCAATAAATACACAGAATTTTTAGGAGAAATTAATAACAATTACATGAAAAGATATATAGTCAGAACTCAGAAATATGAACTAGAACTGCAAAACACCTAGTCAAAAAATTTATAGAGATAACAACACCCCCAATCATCTTTTTTTCAAAAGGAGAATGATTGATTGATTGATCACATATTCTGATATTCATGATTAAAATTGAAGTCCATTTATGCAACTCATCTACAGCATATCAACATTCATTTACATAAGAACCACATGTTTTCCATTCTATGATGATCATCACAAAAAAGAGAGAGAGAGAGAACCAGAAGTTAATCATTAAAAACACAAAGCAACTAACTAATTCCACAAATGATGACAGAGAGAGAGAGAGAGAGAGAGAGAGAGAGTTTCCACTTTGTGATCAACTAACACTTAGTTCTTCTTCTTCTTCATTTGTCATGATTCTTTTATCCTTGTCTTTACCAGGAATTACAGTTTGATCAATTTGAGAGTTTTGTCTTGACAATGACATGGTACTCTGAGTCTTCTTGTGGTATGCTGGGATTTTGTTTCCTTTGTTATCATATATAATGGCATCATCATCCTCATCAGATACTTTACATTTCTCTCCTAATATTATCGTCTTCGTCCAAATAGAATCTTCATGTTTCAATTTTCCTTTCTTTCTATTCTTTTCCTCTCGATCTTGTGCCATTACAGACAAGCTTCTTGGCATTTTTATGCTCAGACTCTTCTCGGTTTTCCGTGTAGACATAGACTTTTTAATGTTCGTAATATCAACTTTTCTTGTCGACGTAGACTTGGCCAAGTTATTGCATGAATTTGTCTCTCTCAATGTCTTCATAGCCGGTGGTAGTGGCAGTTCTTTATTCTGCAGCCCATCGTTTTCTGTTGTTTTATCCTCCGACTCTAGTCCTGTCGTTGTTGCTTGTGTGGATGGTGGTACCATTGTTGTTGTTTCTCCGCTTTGTGGTGGATTGTCGTGCAATTCCTCTGATGTTTTAAACTCAGGAGAAGATTGTGATGATTGGTTTGGTGATGATGATTTTCGTCGAATACATAAAGCCAAGATCATACTAACCGTGGCAGCCAATCCTGCAACTAGTAATGTCAATGTAAACAAAGGATGTATTACCTCAAAATCATCATCACTTAAAGGAATTCTTCTTCCCATAGCTAAAACATAGATTTGGAAAAATTTTCACACCACTCTTGTTTGGTTCTTTTTCATTGTTGTTATTTGTTATCTAAAAGTTTCATTTTTCTTTTTCTTTTTTTGGGTTTGATCTTTAAAACTAGTGATAGCAGATTGTTGTGAAAGAGAATGTGATGTTGGGGTGTTTCATTTTTTTTTTTTTTTTTTGTTTACTTGGATTTCTCTTTTGTGTATCCGAAACAGAATGCATGGATTGTGGAATACAAAGGGAAACAAAAACTAGAGGTGGAGAGGCAGAGTAGCAACTTTAAAAATTTGTACTAAACTTAGAAACCATCTCTTCATCGACAATCTCACACACTCAATACTACATCTGTACAAACAATAAACTCTTTTCTAGTTAAAATGAAAAAACCCACCTAACTAAATCATTTTCTAACTAATGATAAGTATTGGGACAATTACATATCCGTTGTTAATATTTTTATAATCCTAGTAATGGAATTGGCAATTTGGAGTACAATGAGGAATTCCAGAAGTGGATTCTGTAGACGAGATAAAGTTAGTTCAGTAATATATCTCTTAAACTAGGTTATATGTTTGAGCCGTGTTTTTCTCTCCTCTAAATATGGATTGTCTTGGACTTAACCCTACTTCATTATATTATAATACTACTATATTAATTTTCCAAAATCTTACCTTATCATTTTTATAATATGATTTTATTTAATGTATTTTAATTGTCATCAAATATATGTTATATATTTGAAAGGTTGAATTATAAATTTGTAGTAAACGGAGGGTATTCTGTGATATCATAAATCGAACCCACGCTATAAATATTTATATAAGTTGTTTATAGCAAACAAGCAGCCCTGGTTTATCTCTGGCGGCTTCAAGTTTCAAAGTCATAAATGTAAATTCCATCATTGGGGCTGTGTTTTTTAGACGAAAGGGACCATAACCTTGTCTAATTTTTATTTTTTTGGGACCACAAACGTGCCCTTAAATGCAAAAACAAAATTCCAATTGACCTCTAAATCAACACGAAAGTCACACACACACACATATATATATATATTTGAGACTTTAAATCGTTCTAATTTATTTTTTATAGGTTAGAGTACGTTTACTAATTGAGCATAAAGATTAAAGGGAATAAAGTGGAAAAGATAATTATAAAAGAAAACTTAATGCCCTAATGAGGAAAATGAAATTTAATTTTTGATTTTTGATTTAAGTATTTACTAAAAACGGTTTGAAAATCAAATTACGTGAACTTCACACTTAAATTAAATAAAAAATTGTCAAGTTCACTTTCTAATAGAATTTAATTTTCTTTAATTTTCTTTTCAAATTAGTAAACATGCCCTAAGTAGAGAGGGAATTAA
Organism: Xanthoceras sorbifolium; assembly: GCA_003430845.1. Taxonomy (NCBI): domain Eukaryota; kingdom Viridiplantae; phylum Streptophyta; class Magnoliopsida; order Sapindales; family Sapindaceae; genus Xanthoceras; species Xanthoceras sorbifolium. Next base: position 32,501,459 of record CM010616.1, read on the forward strand.
GTTCCCTTACCGACAGACATTTAATTCTTAATTTATGTAGAATTTATATAATTTAATTCTTAACCGATTTTCATAAATACTATAATTACAAATTAAAAATTTAATTCTTTCTATTTATTAAAAATTTTAATTAATAAATACGTATTTTTTTATTTATAAAATTAATTAAGTTGAGATATCAAATTTAAATATGGTCATCTAAATAATAATAATAATTGACGAATTCATTTTTCAAAGATAGAAATTACCCTTAAAAAAATGATAGAAAAATGTGATATTGTGTACAATGCAATTACCAAAATAACCAATTCTTTGTAATAATTGACGTGACGCTATATGCAACCTCATGCATTGTATTGGAAGGAACCGTACAGAAATGGAAAAGAATTATCGATTTTTAAAAATAAAAATTGATAATTTTTAAAAAATTAGGGACTAAATTGATAATCACCTATAAAAAATGGAAAGTCCAAGTTGAACAGTGAAAGCAGCAAGCAATCTTGGTTCTTAGCGTAGCCCACCCCATTATGATTATTCTCTCCATCTTTATTGTAGAGGTCTCCTCCTAAAACCTGTGTATGAATTCTGACTAACCAAACACAGATTGTGTTTCTTTTTAATCATCCTCTTAATTTACATGTCAATCTAATCTAATCAACTCTTGTATTTTCTATTGTAAAGCCGACAGAGAGACGTTGGATTAGAAAGAGAAATGGAGCATGTGGGCTACCCATGTTTTGCTTCTCCAAATATATAACAACAGACATCAACTACAACCTTTGATTTTCTTCTTAGTTTCCATTGCTTCATCGACTCTACATTAAACCCAGATTGTTTTTTGTTTTATTAGTTTATTGGTTTTGTATCTTTCCTTTCTTTTCTTAGTATTCTTTCTCTATACATTTTTTTTTTTTTTGCTAGTATTATCACTAAGAAAACATTGACCTGCTTATTGTATTTTTTTTTTTTTTTGATATTGGTTTTTCATTCAAATGATTAGAGATTGATTAGCAAAAGTCAGAGAGAGAGGGAGAGAGAGAGAGAGATTGTGAATGGAAGGAGGCGACATAAGAAGCAAGTTCAAAAGGGTTTGTGTCTTCTGTGGAAGCAATTCTGGCCACAGAAAAGTCTTCAGTGATGCTTCTCTTGACTTGGGCAATGAACTGGTTTGTTCTCTATATGTTTTTCTTTTTCTTTTTCTTTGTCAAGTTTTGTCTTTATCATTAGCTACTGTTTAGGGGGGTGTTCGATGTGATATTGGATATAGTTTCTGGTGAGTTTTTTTTCTTTTTTGAGGACTTTGTGTGTATATTGTGAAGTTATGACATTTGTGTTTGATAATCGGGATTATTCTGTTTTGGTAACTGTACTTCTCATTGGTTAAGTTGGTTATGGAGTTTTGGAACATTGACTTTTACATTTATTTGTTTATATATTGATGAGTTGTAAATTGGGTGTTTCCTGTATTCAAGTGACTCTGTGCTATTTGGTTAAAAAGGACTTGTATTCTTTGGTGTCTAGGCTTAAACTGGTAGTTTCAGTGCAATTGGTGTGGCTTTTGTTTTACTTCTATTGAGCTTGGATTTTCAGGTGAAGAGAAAGATTGACTTGGTGTATGGTGGAGGAAGTGTTGGATTGATGGGTTCAATATCCCAGACAGTGTATGCTGGAGGTTGTCACGTTGTTGGGTAACTTAGAAACTTGCCTTAAAGAACATATTTTTCATGTTTCAAGTATTTGACCTGTTTTTAATAATTGTAAGCAAGGTGTTTCTTGGTCACATTATATCACTAATTTAATGCTTGCTGTTAAAATGCAGCATCATTCCAAAAGCTCTCATGCCTCTTGAGGTACATCCTCTTGAGCCATCTAACTATCCCTTTTATTCCTTTTTGAGTATGTTTTGCTTTCTTTGAGTTTTTTGGTTCCCTTCTTAGTATGCTAATTGAAGTTTTCTTTATTGGATTTGTCCTATTATTCACTTTTCAAATATTCTGGTTTAATAAATTTTTGATCAATTCTTCCGAAGGTTATTCTTGATTACATCAGAAATGCTTTCATTATTATTGTTTATTGTTTTTCTTCTTTTGGGTACCCCTTTTAATCATATCCAAAATGCTTGATATTGCACATTAACTTATTCTTGATTATGAGGACAAATATTCATGAATGTTTTACTGGGTCCTCTGTAACACAAGTTCTAGGCCCTCTGGAAAGGAGGGCACTTGTATCTTTGGCTAGTTAAAATTGTTTGATCATCAACACATTTGATGAGGAACATTGACAGATATCTGGTGAAACTGTTGGAGAAGTAAGAACTGTTTCAGACATGCATGAGCGTAAAGCTGCAATGGCTAAAGAAGCTGATGCCTTTATCGCTCTTCCTGGTAATGACCATGGAACATTGTCCTTATTATTATTTTTTTATATAATTTTTTATTTTAAAAGAACAATTAGCTAGATTCTTTTGTTTCTTAATAACAAAAGTAAAGATCTTCTCTGTTTAAACTCCAGATCTTATTTTAGTACAAATTTTTTATTACTTGCTATACTTGCTAATACTAACATTAGAGTTTGTTGTTTTTAGGAGGGTATGGAACCATGGAAGAGCTATTGGAGATGATAACATGGTCCCAACTAGGAATTCATAAGAAAGCGGTAAACAAAGAACCTTTTAGTTTGAAGATTGGAAATGACAAAACCACTCATTAATGTGTATCTGTAACTCAGTATTAAACTGTACAGGTTGGTCTGCTAAATGTCGATGGATACTATAATAGTTTGCTTGCGTTATTTGACAATGGCGTTAAAGAAGGTTTCATCAAGCCAGGTGCTCGGGATATAATTATCTCTGCTCCAACAGCCAAAGAACTTATGGAAAAGATGGAGGTAGAACTTACTGATTTTATTAGTCAAGAAAATTTTCCAAACTTCCTGTGAATTATGGATAGTTGCAAGCATTTCACCAGGTTTCATCAGAGAAAGTACTAAAATAAAGAAATTTTTTATTAAAAGACATTAAAGGAAAATAGATAACCTGACCACTACTGCAATTCTAATGAGGTTACCAATTGAAAGTCAAAAAGTTTGAATTTAATAAAAAAACCTGATTTGAGCAAGTTTATATTTACTATCCACTGCATTAGTTGCATGCCAGACTTCTGCCTCCAATTTGTTTTCATGACAAAAAAGGAATGATGAGAGTACATTTTATTGATATTTCTTTGGACAATGGTTATTTTTCCACTAGTATTTCTCTAATTTTGGGTGTTTTAATATGCTTTGTTTTATTTACCCGGACAAAAGGAATAAGAAAGCAATATTATTCTCTGTAAGAATTTTCCAAGGATATGATTCTGGTTGTTCCTAATGGAGGGCTTAGTAGATAAAATATCTGAACATTTTAAATAAAAATTTGCAGCAATACACTCCTTCCCATGAACATGTTGCTCCTCATGAAAGCTGGCAGATGGAGCAACTTGGTGACTATCCAACACATCAAAATCTGCAGTGACATTGGTGGTAGGTTTTCTTCTACATTGATTCCTGATGTGATTCGTCATCATTTGAATTGTGTACAATTATCTATTATAATGGGGCCACACGTTGTTCATTATCATGTACTTTTGTTGTCGTTTGTAATTTGAATTACATTGAAAAAATATTATTGCGGTCCTACAACTTACTTTGGTTTATGGTCAATTTAGCCACTATTTCTCAAGTCATGTCATTTTTAAAAGAATACAAAACAAAAAGTAATGGAAGTGATTTTATTACTGATGATCAAAGATAAAATACCAGCGAAATCAAAGTTGTAACTTCTGTTAAAAGGGTACAGATGCTGTGAAATGTAGACAGATGGTTAACAATTTTAGTGTGGAATATTCCAGTGTGCAATGAGATGGTCCCATAATGCAGCCTCTTAAATAAAATGGGTGGATGAGTTTGGGGACAATGTGAAAATTTAGCAGTTGAGCTTTAGATTGGATTCTGCACTAACCTGTGACAAATTTATAACATTAATTAAGTAAACTCTGTAAACCTATTAGCGGTGTCATTGTCAATGACATTCCTAGAAGAAGCTGGTGACCTACCTCATTTCAGGAGGTGGGGGAGGGAGCATCTATCATAAATGAAGGTTGCTTTGGTCTCAACTTAATGTTGAAGACTCCCAAAATGGTGATACAAAGTAATACAGTGGGATGACAAGTTCTATCAAGTAATTCTTAGAAGCTTGGTACCCAAGCAGTCTTCTTTTTCACCATCACGTTGTCTTTACCTCAAGAATTTTTTACATGAGCTCTTTTTTTTTATTTTTTTATTTTTGATATATCACTTGTGCTGCTGATGATTCGAACCTGAAGACATTGTCAGGCTGAATGAACATCTTTATCATCGAGCTATACCAACTGGATTACAAATCTCTGGTCACTTAGAACGCGCTATTATATTCCATCTTGCTTTTTTGTCACATTAAGCACTTAGAATGATGTTCTATATGCTTTAGAACGTGAAGCAAAGACGTATATTCGTGCTTCTGATCTTAGAATATGGCCTACAGATCATGGTTTAGTTTCAAGGGCTTGCACTGTGCTGCTGTCAAAGCTACTAATTATGAAAGGTAGAGACCACATTCTTGAGAGAAGAAAGCTATTGCTTTTGGAGGTGGAAAGGTAGGTCCTAGTTTGTGACACTAGCTAAATTTAATTGACAACAACTGGATTTTGTCAAACCTATTGCACTATATATATATATATATATATATATATATTCTTAGCTAGTTTCTAGATAATTTTTTCGTGTAAATTCAAGCAATCACAGAAGATTTTCATATCATCTTTTGCCCTATTTGTGAGATAAATTAAAGGGTAATTACCAATTTGGTTTCTAACTTTTGGAGAATCATCAAATTTTTAACGTATTATCTTAATTTTTTATAAATGTATCAATTTGACAATTCTATTAGTCAACTGTTAGTTAGACTTAACGATTCTAGAAATATTTTTATTTTTTAACTAGACACATCCACGTGTCAGCACTCAAAAAATAGGAAAAAAAGTTATTATAAAAAAATAAATAAAATATAAAACAGGAAAAAAAAAAGTGAAGTAAAATAAAATAAAGATGTAGTTGGGTCTCCATCCATTGGCAAAGAGACCCAGCTGGGTCTCCCTCGATTTGGCAAAGGAGACCTAGCTGGCAAATCGACAGAGACCCAGCTAGGTCTCCATTTTTTTTTTTATTTCATTTCAAATAAGTTTTACCATCATCGGATAGGTCTCCATTGAGACCCAACGAAGATGGTGAAGATGGAGACCTAACTGGGTCTCATCGACTTGGCAAAGGAGACAGACTGGGTCTCCCTCGCAAATCGACAGAGACCCAAATGGGTCTCCATTTTTTTTTTCTTTCATTTCAAATAAGTTTCACCGAAAGCAATAAGATTAAAGAAAAATTATCCAGTGTTCTCAAAACAGAGCACTAGAAACCCAGATTGTTTGATGTTGATGTTGATGATGGTTTGGAATTGATGTTGATGATGGTTTTGTGTTGATGATGCTTTGGTCTTAAATGTGAGGGTAAAATTGTAATTATGAGACCATTTTAGGGGCAAAATGGTCCTTTTATGTCATTAAACGGAATACAAGAGAAAAACAGACATTCTGTCAATTCTGTAATGTTTGACCTTAAGAAAATTAGTCAGAATAATCAAATTAATGCATTTATGAAAATGTAGGATTTAATTATACCAATAACGGAAACTGTAATTTGATAATTTTTCAAAAAATAGAGATCAAATTAATAATTATCATTGAAAAAGAAATAATTACTTGCGACTTTACCCTTATCTATTCTACCCTCCCCCTTGCCCCCTCTCTTGCCCTCACTCTCTCTCTCTCTCCCATAAAAAGACATCTTTGGCTCTTAAGAGTCAGCCCTCTCGTGGGGCAACTTCTGCGTTGGAACAATTTTCAAATTATTTTTATTCCCCACTTTTTAGGCACTAGAAACTTGATAAATTATGCCCATAGAAATTCTTAGAAATGTACAATATGAACATTCCTCAGTTGGCATCAAAAGTTCGTAGTGTTTTACAAGTCCTTGCTTCTTTTAAGTTTATCGAGAACCAAAGCTGGAAAATAGAAAGGAAAATATTAGGCAACTCTAGGTTTTCCCCTACGGCAGCAAGGGCGGTCCTCGGAAAGTAAGGCGATTGCGGTTAAATTTTTTGTATCTAACCATACAATGCTACCAAGGAACCAATTTGTCCAAAAACTTAAGAACCTGATTAATTTGTCACTCCTGAAATGCAGAGAGCTCATCTAACATATGTACAGCTTTTTTAAGATAAGTTTGGCCTTGTTTGAATTTGCCAACTGGAGCTCACATGGAATTCTTTTGTTGTTATAATTGGCCGCATCTCTCGAATGTTATGATGCCTCACAGAGATTCTTAATGTTGGGGTGTTGTTTTCCATTGTGGTGGCTCATCAGTCATTTTCCTTTAGTGGTGGTGGACCTTTAGGTCTTCTTGTCATATCAAGAAAATGAGGTAAAGTTGGAGATGTCTGTTGCTTGTCATGTGGACCCTTTTTCATCTTCCTCCAAAGGTCGCTGCAACAACTGAAAAGGCATTGACTGTTTATTAGACATACCACGAAGTGATTGCAGAGAACCTACTATTCATGCAATAAGGACTTTGTGGTCCTTCCTTGACACAACTTTCTTAACTCTAAAGAGTCAGAGGTTTTGCTTTCCCTATGCATTGTCTTTTTCACTGCTGTCCTTGTTTCACGCTGCTTGGTATTTATTTGGAAATATCTATGTAGAAGAAGTAATGAAAATAGTAGAAATATGCATGTACTTATTGATTAGTCACCTCTATAAACATCCCTCACTTTGTACCCATTTCAGCTGCGACTAGACACAGAGGACTTTTAACATTGATGAGACTGATATATGGGGAATCATTATGTCATCATCCATGGAAATTATTGGCCATGCCCATTTCATTTACTTAATTAATATGACGAGTCCATTGTTAGCCACAAAATACTTGGGTGCCTTGGACCTTGTATCTTGTACCAAACAAATCCCACAACAGCTTGGTTACAATACAGAAACTAATTGCAAGTTGTGACTTGGAAATTCAAATTGGAAAAACAAAGTATTTACTTCAAATTTAGGGAATTCACATTTAAGTGATGCAAAACATATTTCAATGAAGGAATGATTCTTAAAATTCTCATGCCCTCTATTCAAATTGGAAAAACAAAGTATTTACTTCAAATTTAGGGAATTCACATTTAAGTGATGCAAAACATATTTCAATGAAGGAATGATTCTTAAAATTCTCATGCCCTCTAAAAACCAGAAAGTAGACAATACTGTACACCCCAGCCTCAACAAGAGCAAAATATGATACTCTGCAGAATGCGAATGCAAGCTCACAAGAAATTTCATATCTCAGTTGTTCAAGCTTTTTCCTTAGCTGAAGCTGACATCAGATGATGCAAAGTTGCTGCTGGGATGACAGCACTCGGACTTGTCTCCTTGACACGCTGCGACCCTGACCGTCTAAGACTGGAATTTCTACTGAGCCCACTTGGTCTAAAACGCCTGAATGGCCATCGAAGGTGCCGCACAAGCCGTGATGAACTCACAAGTAAAACCACACCTACCACGATAAGTAACCTGCAATGGAATATTTTTTTAGTAATTAACAAATTCTGTACCAAAAAGCTTAATTTCAGCACTGAGATCCCACTCAGCACAGTAATCCTTGTGGACAAGGTTTTGCAAAGTAAGAGCGAACGAGGATTCAACGATTAGTATGTGTTTTAAAGAATTGAGTATTATCCTCAAATTTGACCAGAAAGATCAGAGTTGAACAATCATAAATGGCAGACGCAGTCTCTAGATCTCTAGATGAGAGGATAAAAACTGCCCAATTATCCTACTTGGGACCCTTAACCATGATACATGCACAGTAAGTCTAGCCATAAGGGATAAGCACTCGGTGCATCTGGGCTGAAATTTAAACTCAGTATTAATTTTTGTACAAGCAAAGAGTGAAAAAAAGATTGCAGTTTTACTTACCATCCAAGCAGAAGTGAAAGACGAGCACCTGGCGCTGAAGGCAATCGTTCACCCAGAGCAAGCATACCAGCAAGTACACCAGTCACGATTGAAGCCACAGCTGCACATGTAGACACTACAATAGCCCTCCCATGCTTTAGACCCCGAGTCTGTTTAAAGGGAATTACACAATTATATTATTACAAAGGTACCAAGTGCATCCCGAATCTGCATACACCCAGATGAATATGAAGAAAAACATGGATGTTATATGAGTTGAACTGCTGAACTTAATAACTTTGGTATGTTATGCAGCCAACATTTCCACTGGCCTAGAATAGTCTAAAACAGCTTACTCCAGGTACATCACACATGGAGATGTGAATCTAGTCAAATCTTTAAGATACCTGGTAGTAAAATCCTGTGCCACTACAACATATGCTGATTGCGATGCAGACGGGCACTAACATCCCGGGAAAGCCCTGCTCCAGGAAGACAAATCCCAACTTCGATATTACAGATGCCATCCTGAAATTAATTAGATATGTTAGCTGTATAATAAGAATTTTAAATGTCATTTAACAGAAGAAACAGGAAGACATTGCTTCTATGAGTCAATATTTAATTTATATATTCTTCATGCAAAAGCATTTAGACACATCACAAACAGATAGGTACCTCAAAAGAGAATACAAATTACACAGACTATGAACTACTTACTAAAACATTTTCTACCAAATGATTTACAAAGAGTGCCACGGTTAAACAATTACTAATTCTTCTTGGATAAAAAAAACCCTGCCTTATTTAAAATCAGGCAATTCTATACGCTGAAAAATTCACAGGCAACCATAAGAAAGCAAACATAATCACCATACTAAAGAGACAAATGAACAACCAACTAAATTATCTGCATAGTTGGAGACAATTTACCCAAACAAAATGCCAGATTCCAAGCCATATATGATTTCTTCAACTACTTCATATTCCACCTGCAAGAAAAATATTTTCAACAAAGACAGGAGAGGGGGTAAAACAGAAAACGACACTTACACAAACACTAAGTACAGTGTCAAAAGGGCATAAATCTTAAAGAAACAACAATATAAGAGGAATTTACCATTTCTTGTTCTCTTCTTTGACGTTTAAAGATACGAAGCCACCCATTAAGTAGTACCTGTTCCGGCGGATCCAACAATATATGGGGTATTAATATCACTATATCTCTTTTCAAAAAAAATATATCATTATATCTGACATAACCACCCTGATTGTGCAAAGACAGATAAGGTTTTACATGTGCAGGACTCTTAAATTACAATATTGCACCTTCTGTCAAGTACATATCATTTCAAGCCAACCTAGGCAATGCTAACAATGTTGATTTTATCTCATCTCTCTTCTTTCTTTGACTTGGGGAAACCTAAATTACGGAATTTTCCCCAACAGTTTCATGTATGCCGTACCAGAATCTGATGACATCAGTAGGATGTAACACACACATAGATGCGTACACATTATTTTTGGGGAAATAATTACAAAAGATGGTGCATGGGAAAAGGTACCTACAAACAAGATGGCAACGCTGAAAGCCAGCCATGGTAACTGGAAAACAGATATGGAAGAAGCTTCTTGCTCCTCACCACCAGCACCAACTCCTGCAATACAAAAGCAGATCATCTGTAAAGTGCTAAATAAAGAACTCAATATGGGACACTTTTCAAGTACTGAATTTTCATGATCAGCTGGATGTTAATTGAAGAACATTTGGATAGCAGCCACCAAACTTGCAAGTTTGGAGTAAACAATAAAACAAAAAGAAAAACAGAAAGACAAATTATTCAAAAGGATATCCTGGATCACTCATACTTTACAAAATTTTAAAAAAGGATATAATGGATCACTCATACATTAAAAAAAATGATACATTACAACTCAAATTGCAGAACTTGAAAAAAGAAGGTAAATCATTCTTCACATCTTTACCATAAATAATAATTATAATGTCGGGATTCCGTAAAAACTGCATACCTACATGATCAATTCCACATGTCCTAGACAAAAAAGAGCATCATGAACAACTTACATTACCTATGGTGCCAATGCCTGCCAAAGTAATTCCCATCCAGTCAATAGCATTCATAACTTCCTTCAGATAAAAATGGGAAAAAATAGAGAGAATGGCAAGCCCGGACCCAGAAACTGGTTGGATGACAGATACCTGAGAAGTATGTTTACGATATTACGGAGCCAAATAATATGCACAAGATCGATCATAATGTAATCATACTGGCTCGATATCAATCCAGATATCTACCTCGAAGAATCCAAAAAACACAAACATTATAAGTGTCACTTTTGGTAACAAAAATTGAATGAAACTCCCATTCAGGAAACTACATGTTTGAAAATACCGTCACAGTTTCATATACTTGAAATCATAATAAAAGTAAAAAAAAAAAAATGAAGAATGATAATGTAGAGAACCAAATGAAACCCTAAAAATGGAATGTGAATGTAGATAAGACTTACAGGAGCTTGAGACAATGCCCTCAACATCAACAAGGCTCCAAATATGTCCATCAAAAAACCAATCAACCATGCTCTGTTAACAGCATATGCTCTTATCACCTACAGGAAACATATATACACACAATCAGTAGAATATATATATATTTTTCAAAACCTTGTAATCTTTACCATCCAAGTAAAGATGACTCACGAACACAATTCACATATTAAAAAAAAACCCCCGAGGAGGGTTGGCAGCATACATTCATTACCCATTTAAATCTAAGACACCCACATCTCCAATTTGAAATTCACAACACTGAACAGAAAAGGATTTCAAAATAAAAAATTTAATTGAAGTATGCTCGTATAAGATTGGAAGTGTAATAAAAAAATCAAACCTTGAGCTTGAAAGAGAGAGGAGGGAGAATGACGGTGCCCTTTTTCTGAAGAACTTTGCCGATATTGTTACCGGCGGTCGCCGCCAACGTCAAGCAAATCGATTCCCACATCTCTCTCCGTGTGTATCTGAAATTGTACGAAATCTATCTTCTGTCTCTGCGTCTGCTTATTCAAATCTTAATTATTATTAACTGCTATTATTTTAATGTCTGGTTAGTTTGCTGTCTTACGTTACCCGCTGTTTTTTTTTTTTTTTTTCTTTGTTCTTTTTTGTTTTTAGAGGACGGAGAGATTGTGGTGGGGACCATATTTCTGGAATTACTATTCTTGCTGCTGTTATAAAAATGGAGGGCTCCTATTTTGATAATTTTTTAGGTTACCGGAAACTTCACGCAAGTAAATAATGGATTTATGTTTTTTTTTATTTTTTATTTATTAATATTTTATTTCACAAATTTTATATATGTTTTGTTTTTAAAATAAATAAATAAATTTGATATATGTTCTAATAAATCAAGAGAAACTTCTAGTGTTATTCTGTTAACAAAAATTAATATAAAAGTAGATTTTTTAATTAAAAAAATAATTATTTTTATAATAATAATTATGATTTATGCAAACTTTCATTTTTAGCTATTTTATTACTGGAATTCCTCAGTTTATTTGATTATGGGTATGCAATGAGTCTAAAAATTTGTTCTCCGACTACTGTTTTGGAGGCTACCATCAGTCAACATAATTTCTGTTGATGCAGTCAAATTTGGTGACTTACTTTTATAATTATATTTATTATTTTCAATTAAAATATTGACGGAGATGACTCTTATTAGAAAATGGATTTTATAAATAGTCATCCAAACAATTCCACCATTACAGATGATTACAAAGATTGAGGAATCCATGTAATAATGTATGTATGTGGTGCCTCAACGTGCTCAACCACTCCAATTTTTAAGGCAAAATCAACCCTGCATAAACAACTATCATGCCATTGCATTTGACATTTTTTTGTGAGAGTTCAGGGCAGGGGCACAACTACTCTTTATTCTCTTATTCAATTGAACACAAATTTAATACCAACCCGTTTCGTCTATTATGACTAAATCAAATCTTGAATGAAAATGAAATAGTTAAAGATCCTCAAATCTCATTTAAAAATGTCTTAAGGAAGGTAAGTTATCTACCAAATAAATGCGTGAAGAAGGAAATTCCCATCGAAATAATATAACATTTGACATAGCATATGATAGTATGCGAAGAGAAAACTCATTCTGTTATTTGGACTTTACACCCATGACCAAGAGCAATGGTGTTGAACACAAGCATACAAAATCAGATACCAATCTTTACTCAACACAATGCAGAATCCATGCTGCTATCAAGTTAGGGAAAGGCAATGATATTGATATAAGTGAGTCTTTCAAAGGAAAAACACGTAAACTGAATGATTATTGGAAAATTCATCCATCCCAGGGATACCCTCCTGAAATTTTCAACTCAGTTGCATATTATACACTCTTAACACTAAATCCACATTGACTGAAAGCAAATCCTGATTGTGCATCTAAGTAGTCAAGATAAAACCCGATACCAAATGCTCCTATTATATCTGGCTTTAGTATGTTGGGTTTACAAGTACAGCAGTAGACTATGGAACACTGAAGTTTATGGTTGATCATAACATAACACATACCGTAAGTAGGATACCGAATACACCAACCATTCAGTAACTATGATAGCCCTTCGTAAAAGCTCTTTCCTTTCCAAAGTCCAGTCCACCCCACTCTTTTTTTTCTAGATTAAAGTTTGAAATCCATAACTATATTTGATCCTCGTTATATATTGGTGATTCAAACTACCATATTTAAGCTATTCCAAATTAAATTACTAGCACCAGTCTACATGTAAACAAGTCCTAGGGATAAAGGAGCACATAAGAATGATCTCAAGCTTCAGTCATAGTATGTCAACCAGCAAAATGGCACCACATCATTACAAATTTAGGTGCAAGATGTATGTCAAATTTCAAACCCAGAAAACAAGAAACAGCGTCTCCTGGATGGAATTACTGAACACAGAAAGAATTGAATGTCCATGATTCAATGAGGAGCAACCCATAAGATGATGCATGCTGTGCCTAAGACATAACTGAGTGAGACTCCTTGGCTACCACGCAAGAACTTCTAAAAGTATTGTCTATCTGGATAACATAGTTTTACACGACGGACTATTCGAAACTCCTAATTTAAGGTAAGATAATGTTCACGTTAAAGTTACTTGTTATTGGTGGTCACAGTGAATGACAATTACTACGGAAACTGGAAAGGCTGAGTATCATGTAAATCAGAGGATCTCATAACAGATACCAGTTAAGTGCTGGCACATTTCTGGCACCAGGCTATGTATGAGCATTTCCTGGTTGGTCTAATCTCATAATAGTATCCTCAAAAGGTTATTTAATTGAAAAGAAACAAAATACATAAAAAATATATATATATATATATATAAAACTCCTAAACAACATTGCTCTGATATGAATGATGCACAACATTTTAGTAACCAACATTTACACATCATTCTGTTGATGAAGAAATCCAATTGAATCCATCACAAAACATGTAAACAATATAGCCTCGCATAGACGACTATAATTTAAAAAATAACCTATGCTTAAAACACAAAAATTCAATATCTGCAACAAAAAAAACCTCCTCAATAACAATCCAAAACAGAAAGAATTAATTATCAACAGTCATATAATAACAATCCCCCTTCTATTTTCCTATGAAATCAAACTCATAAACATAAAAATTTAATAATACCCAGATATAGATAGGTAAAGAGTCCCATAAGAGTCGTTGGTCAATATCAGGCAACCTCAAGAGAAACAAAACTTGATCACAGGAATTTTAGAACACTTGAACCCAGATATTACATCCAGGAACTAGAATTTACTTTCAAACAAGTACAGGAGGGGGTTCTTTTTTCACTTTATGGCACAATTTGCGATTGTCACATATATGACACTCCCATAAATACAAACAAACAAAAAAAAAAAGGCAAAAAAGGAAAATCTGACCCGTGAAAAAAGAAAAGGAAAGAAAAAAAAAATCACCACCAGCCATAGAGGACTCGGGTGTACCTATCCTTGAGCCACCTGAAGCTCTTCCTGAGGGACCCTTTGACCTTGCCTTCAACACTGTACATTTTGTAGCTGGCGACCCTCTTCTTCCTTTGAAACTCAGGGTCATCCAAGCTCCAATTACCCTTGGAAGAAGACGACCCAGAAGTGTTTTTTCCTTTCTTCAACTTCAAGTCCCTGGCGTTGCTGATGCTGTTGATGTTGTTGAGGTCGTAGTTGGACATCTGAGTCTGTGCATAGGAGGCACTATAGCACCTGAGATCATAAGAAGGAGGTGGTCTAGCTGGTGGTGGAGCAGGAGGACCATAGTAGCTGTCCATATGCATCATACCAGGGCCGTAGGATTTTGATCTGTTGTAATCTTCCATGGAAATCTATCTCTCAAGAAGAGATAGATAGAAATATTGAAGATTTAGTTGTTATGGTTGTTAAGAGTTTTTGTTTGTTTGTTTGGCCGATGAGAATTGAGAAATGAGAAATGAATAATGGAAAAGTGGGGTGGTGAGGGGTCCCACCAGCCACAACCGAAAGAAAAAAAAATTCGGCTTGTAAGTGGCAGTGGCTGATTTTCTTGGCACATATTCGACATTGCGTGTTCTTACGGGAATTGGGGAAATCATTTTGTCTGCGGTAATTATTATTATTATTTTAATATTGGTTTTGTTTTGTAAGAAATTCGCATTGACCAATCTCTTATAGTCATTACAAACTTACTGTCTTTTGATGTAAAAACCTATTTATCAAACACCTTCAAGTTTTTTTTTTTTTTATTCAAATGATCGTATTGATTTATTGATTATAAATTTAATTTATTTTCAGATAGAATTACAAATTAAAAAGTTTCTAAAAAAAAAAATCACAAATTAAAAAAGATAATTTTGGAGGTTGAGGTAGCGAAGTGTCAAATCTACGTTTCGTACAGTTAAACTAAGTAGGTAGAACTGTTTCACTGGCATGAAGTCAAACCCAACAAATAACTAACTTACGATTCTATCACAATATAATCATCATCATCATTATTATTACACGGTGAAATAAGGCTTTGCCTTTGAAATCAATTTTCTATTTTCATTCTTTTGGTTCCATAAAAAATATATTATCAAAATTTTTAACAATCAATAATGTTTATTAAAAGCCAAATTTCAATCGCCTTCAATCAAAATACTACAAGTTACGGGTGCTTTCTTTCCCTTCTTGGTTGAACAATCTCATCTTTGATGATGTTTCTTTGTTTTCTGGTAGTGTTTGAATGAAGTTTTTCCAGTTTCAAAAAAAAAAAAAAAATCTACAAGTTACTACATGAGCCTATGCTATGAGCATTAAGGAAAAGCCTTTAATAAAAAATAATTGAAGCCTTACTCTTAATAGTATCAAGAAAAGTTAGATGATGAAATAGACATTTGTCTGTCTAAATCATCTACATTCAAACACACACACAAACAACATTCGACCAAAATCCAAAAGCTAAAAAAGAAAAAGAAGCAAGTGACCGACCACAAACACGACCACGCACAATCACACCCAGCAACTCAATATGCCACAGAATTTTAGGCCTGCAAGCAAAATTTTATAATAGCTAAAAAAACAAAAGTTAAATATCTCAAAAGGCAAGCATCCACCGAGTCAAGTATTTTCAAAATAAACTAGACGTTATGTTTCAACTCTACATAGTATCAACACACAACCAAAACCTTAACTGTAATCCACTCTTACTCTAAAAACCTGGGACCTACAAAAAGGAACATAACATAATAACTAGACTACAAAGCTCACAACCGTTTTACCTTGCCAACCCCAAAACAGCATCAAAGAAGATCAGCAACATTTGATGGCAACTCCTCAATTACAACATTGTAGAATTTCTGGATGTCAAACAGCATGCGCTCATCATCAGTGGTCACAAAATTGATGGCAACACCTTTTCGCCCAAACCTTCCACTACGACCTATACGATGAAGGTAGTTCTCTGGCTGGGTTGGAAGATCATAATTGATCACAAGGGAGACTTGCTGGACATCAATACCACGGGCCAAGAGATCAGTAGTGATAAGCACACGAGAGGAGCCAGACCGGAATTCCCGCATGATGATGTCCCTTGTGTTCTGATCCATGTCTCCATGGGTGGCAGAGACTGTATGATCACGGCTCCGCATCTTGTCTGTGAGCCAATCCACTTTACGTCGAGTGTTCACAAAAATGACACTTTGGGTGATTGCCAAAGTCTCATATAGATCACATAGAGTCTCAAGCTTCCAATCCTCCTTTTCAACATTTACATGAAATTGCTTGATACCCTCAAGGGTAAGTTCATCACGTTTCACCAGGATTCTCACAGGTTTTTTCATGAACTTTCTTGTAATCTCAAGGGCCTCAGGTGGCATTGTGGCAGAGAAAACCCCAACCTGGATGTTTGGTGGCAAAAGCTGGAAAATATCATAGATCTGGAGGAAAAAACAAATTGTAACTCTGACAGTTAGAAAAGGGTTAAAAAAGAGTGAACAAATTAAAAAATACATCTCATGTAAACTTATCTAAAAAAGGCAATAGCTTCCATTTTCAACTAGGAAGCCATACCACACAACATGTGATATTAAAAACAAACAATCAAATACGTAGTGCTAATACCTCTCACACAGTCACACAAACAAATAAAAATTCCAAAGCTAACAGAATTTTGCTTTTCTGTAAACAAAATAGGATCTTCATCCAATGTCATATCCAAGTTCTTTGGTTGGGTAGTAATCAGAAATCCACAGGTAGGAAAACCCGAAGCAACTCCTTCTCCAACAAGAAAACCGACGTCCATATGTTTCCACATCTTCTAGAAGACGCGTGGAAACGTGTAGTTTTTGTGTTGGAGAATGAGTTGCTTCAGGTTTTCTTACTCACTGTGGGTTTCTAATTACTACTAAACCAAGAATACTTAGAAATCAACTCTCCAGCACAAAATATTTGCTTTATGCCATGAAGAGGGCAAATAGCATAGGAAAATGTGCATACAAATTAAAAGTTACGTACCTGATCCTTGAAACCTCGTGAGAGCATTTCGTCAGCTTCATCCAACACAAACATCTTAATGTGGTCAGCACGGAGAGATTGTCTCCGCAACATGTCAAACACACGACCAGGGGTACCAACGACAGCATGAACCCCACTTGAAAGAATTCGTTGATCTTCACGTACACTAGTACCACCAACACAAGCATGAACCTTGACACCAAGATAGTCACCTAGTGCTCGCATAACCTTCTCAATCTGTTGTGCCAGCTCTCGAGTTGGTGCAAGGACCAATGCCTGGCACTCAACTAATCCATAATCAAGCTGCTGCAAAATTCCAGAGCAAAAAGTTGCTGTTTTTCCAGTTCCAGACTGTGCTTGTTGAATTACATCAAGTCCCTTGCAGAAAGGTACAATCCCCCTTTGCTGGATCGCAGAAGGCTTCTCAAAACCTTCAAAGAAAATTTGGACCAAACTATAAGCTCTAACATCAGCTAATATGATAGACCATATCCAATATATAATTCTTTTATGAAAATTGCAACTTACACATTATCCACAGAGAGTATAAATAACTAAAATCATAAATTAGTAAAGCAGCTTTTCAACAGAGAGCAAGACAAATAATCAAACCAAATCATTTCATAACACAACTGTAAAAGAAAAAAGTTGGGGCAACCAAAACATCAGACAGGATTTAAGTTATTTTAATATAATAACTAAAAGGTCACTAATCAACTGAGCAAGCACGTGACGAATCTCTCAAGCCGGCCCCTATTCAAATTTCATGGTTAAGCTGAAATCTTCATATCGTGGCTCACTGTAAATATCACCTTGAGAATTTCAATTTAAAAAAAAAAAAAAAAAAAAAAAAGAGGCTGTAGCATGATCTGCCTTACCGTATGCATAAATGCCCCTAAGAAGGTTCTCTTGCAATCCCATGGCATCAAAAGTGTCGTGAACCTCATCATATGATGTGAAGAATTCTTGTTCAGCACCCAGTCTGCTCCCATCAATTTATCAAATTAAATGATAAAACTATTAGAAATTGTGACAACCAACTACTTATATAACTATAAAACTCTTCGGTAAAAAGATACAAGGTAACGTTAACTTACAACTCACTCATTTTAGCATCAAATTGACGAGCATCAAATTGGGATCCTTCTGGTGCCAAGCTAGCCATGACTGCAAACCGTAAATAAAATATGTAATTAACTGCAATTATGATTCACTTAATGACTCACAAACATAAATAATGGCATTCAAATACAAGCCCCCACCAAACAGTTTATTTCAGACAACCTACTATGTAAAGTCATTACTCTAATATTCGATATTTATATATACATCCAAAAAATGGGTAAAAGTGCATGGACAAGTACCAGGCAATTCTCACCGTAAAGTTATGAACGATGTAAGGAGAAACAGATACATATATACAATCTGATAATTGACGATTTCTAATAATCCCCATAATATCACCATAAAGTTATAAATAAACTTAAAGCTCCAAAAACACCTAATGCATAATCATATCTACCTTTGTAGTTTGTATATCACATATATATAAAGTTGCATCTGCTTTTATTCAATTATAAAAGCAGCATATATAGGACACTTATTTGCTGTTATATTTCAGTCCGAGGCCACTTGTGAAAACTAATTGTATTACTGTTAATTTGTTGGAAACAATTCTTGTTGTTAGGGGAAACTATACAAGCAATCAAAGGTGAATTAATCGAACGACTAATTAAACATCGACTCATATTTTGAAAAATTAATGAGCATTACAAGTAACTAAAACCCCATAAAATGACAAGCACTGTATATCGACCAACTAAAAATTGTCAAAATATTCTTTTAAGTTTAAATGTCCTATTTTTTCTTGTTTTCCATGGTTGGTTACAACTCTTTACAGCATTTGAACTTTAAAAAAAAAAAAAAAAAAAAACTAATTTGATAACAAGCACAGAAAAAGCTATATATAATACAAAAAATAAAAATTGATAGCTAAAGCGAACCTGATAGTGGTGATGATGGTAAAAGGATGGTATGCGTTCGTAGTTAGACGGTAGGGTTTCCCTGAACTCCTCGGATCTCTCCGGCTAAGCGACTGTTTGGAGGAGTTCAAAGAAGAGAGTGTGGATAGAAACACTGAACAATGAAAGACTGCGATTGTGTTTGTGGGACGCGAGGGGTTTTTGATGCCTCACTTTTTCAATTTCCCCATTTGCCCTTCACGTTGCACTGCTCCATACGGCGTCGCTTCGTTGTAGTAGTTGTTTTCTTAAAAAAAAAAATAATTTTTATACGAAGAAGGTGGTTTTTTTTTTTTCTTTTACATTAGTATTTAATATGAATTTTTATTATCTTTAAATTTGATAGCTAAAAAGAAATGTGTAATGAAAAGAAGATTCTAATTAAAAATTTCACACCTGTAGATATAAAGCATGGTAGACACTAAATTTTCATTTTGAGTATTTTTTTAACCATAACCTAATTTATGACTATGTTTAAAGTGGCTCAGTGTTAAGTCAACTATATTCATATTAATAAAGAAATGAGTTCAACTTATATTTCTTTTTACATAAGGTCTCTTGCTTTGGTGGTTGAGTCCTCAAACTCCTCCAAATCATTCAGATTCAACATATTGTATAACTATGTAAATATATATATCCACCATTGTCTATAAAAATGCAATTATATGGGTAGACCTTTTCCCTATATTGGGAGTAGATCCCTTCTATTATTGAGAATAGTTGTCTGAACCGTTGGTCCCGGTAGTTCTCATTTCTCGTTGTTGGGAGTAGTTGTCCGGATCGTGCTTGTATGATTTAATCTCGGGACCGTAGACCTCTCCCGTTGTTGAGATTAGTTGTCCGGACTGTTGGTCCCAGTAGTTCTCTTCCCGTTGCTAGGAGTAGTTGTTTGGGCTGTGCTTGTATGATTTAATCTCGATTAGTCCCGGTAGCCCTCTAACCCGCAAGGTGTCATATTTGAAAAAAAAGAAGTTATATTTCCTTTCTAATTTTTGAATTTATAATTGAAAAAATAAAAAAAAAATGTTATAAACTAATTTAATTTTATTCAATTTAAATATACAATTTAAATGTATATAATTATAATTGACTTTCACTTAAATAATACAATATGTTACATTGTTACTGCACTCAATCCATTTATATGACAGTATTCCTGAAAATCCAACATTTATATACCCATTATATTATAAATTTTGTGATAATTTTGATAAAATTCTTCATTTTTTAAAAAAATTATTGTTGGCGGTAAAAGCTGGACAACAATTAAAATTAAAAAGTCAAGTTACCACGTAAGCATAGTCGAGATTACCCTTTAAAAATATAATAGGGAACTTTTCTTGGATGACCACGCTGATCACTCTGGCCGACCACTCTGACTGACTATGCTACCAACCGATGCCAACCAAGCTGCGTACAACGATATCGGCCAAGCTGACCATGTTGGCCAAAGTAGTCAACATGAAGTGAGGTCATTTGTCTTCGTTATCACATAATGTCAAAATCACTTGGGTTTATATATGATGGACCGACATGATCGAGAACTTCTGTGAGCACCTTATTTGGCTGAGGACTCACGTCCGAGAGACTCAAGAGCTTAACCAATAACCCGTAAGCTCATATATTAGCAAAAGACTCTTGTTTGAGAAATCCGAGAAAATCTTGTTCGATACTCGAGGATATAGCCAAGAACCTGCAAGCTCTTATTTTAGATGAGAATTGTTGTTCGAAAGATCCGAGAGACTCGATGGCATAGTTGAGAACCCGCGAGCTTCTATTTCGGTCGAGGACTCTTGTCCAATAGACCTTTTGCCTTGAGAAGTGTGAAAATGATAACGTGTATTTTGCATCAATTTTTAGATACAAGTATAATGGCACATTCACTCATAACTTGACATCTCATTCATCTTAATGGTTGGAGTTCAAATCTCATTATTGTATTTACCAGAGAAACTCCTTATATGAAACATAACAAATTTAAGTGAAGTGTTTAATTAAAGTATTTTTCACAATGACTTTCAAATAAAATTCTAAAGTGAGAAACCTAATCTAAAATTTTGAAAAATAAACATTTATTATCCTTGATTGTGTAATTAAATTACGGCACTCCGGTGCCGAGATGGAGTATGATTCCTTGCAATAGTGCAATAGTGCAATAGTGGTACTAGATTTAATTACAATACCAAGGGTAGTCATGTCTTAGAAGTTAAGACGAGTTTTGTCCGTTTCCTAAAAGAAAACGGAAATTAAATAATATAAAAAAAAGGAAAAAAAAAAAGATTTACAGGTCTGCGCCACTATATATATTCCACACCTTTGCCAACTGAATCGCCACTTGGATTTTACGCATAATAAATTTCGTAACAACCTCCTCCACTGCTGCTTCGCAAACCAAAAACCTCTGTTTTTCGTCAGATCCCGTTCGAGTCTCTTCAAAATTCTCCAATCTTAATTCGAACAACAAAAAACCAGCGAAACGGCAGGTGATCATCTTCGTTTTTCTCTCATGTCATTGATATTTTTTTTTTTTGCAACGTGTTTGGTTTTCTTTTTGTTTTGTTTTGCTTTGTCCTGATGATCCATCGTAATTGTGTTTGTTTGATGTATATATCCATTTCGTTTTTAAGTGTTTGGTTTTGATTCATGAATGTTACGATGCGTGAGGTTTCGTGGATTTAAGTTAGCATCTAACCAGCTTTAACAAGTGAAATTATATTTCTCAGTCTGTTTGTGTTGATCGGTTCTATTTTTTTCTATCTCATTAGTGATCTTGAGAAAGTGTTCAGGTATGTTGATGTTTGAATGATTTTAATACCTCAAAATTACTCGTTTTTGTCTATATTAAGCTGTTTTGGAAGGCTTTACTTCGATTGGATTGGATTTGAGTCCTTGTGTTAAGTTATACAAGTTCTCTATATCTTATATGATTAATTCCTGGTTACTCAATGTTGCATGACATGGTCAGAGACTGAGAGTTATTTTTTGGTGTTGTTTTAGACACTATAAATTACATGCCACCACTGAATTAATGTGTATCTGTTTTCATAGGTTATATAGTTTTGGTTTGTTGCACTTGCATGGTTCCAGTTATGGAAGTTTTTTCTAGTTTACTTGTGTCTGCGTAGATAAGATCATCAGTTAAATATTGAATACAACATACATGTTGTAGGTGATTTGAAGAGATGTTGATTTTCAATTTATATTTGTTCTATTTTAGGCATTATTTTGGTGACTAAATAGTTGTCTGGAAACTCATGAAAATTTGAGTAGTTGCATCTATTGGTTAATTATATAGGTTTTTTTTTTTCTTTTTCATCGATGTTGATGGTTTCCATTTTCTTCTGTTGGTTGCTGCAGTCATGGCAGGAACGGCTCCTGAAGGGTCACAGTTTGATGCTCATCAATTTGACAGCAAAATGAATGAATTGTAAGATCTAGATCCACCAGTAGTTTACATATTTTAAAATGTTGTTAATTTTTCTATGATATGTAATTAATTTGTAGACGCATTCTGATTTTTTTCTTTTTCGGGGCTATGATTATAGGCTTTCAGAAGAAGGAATCGAATTCTTCACTTCATATGACGAAAGTTTTGAAAGTTTTGACAAGATGGGTTTGAAAGAGAACCTCTTGAGAGGCATCTATGCTTATGGTAATGTTATATGTATATATACAATACATCTTTTGTTCTGTTTAAGTTTGCTGTGAGAAGTTACTCAACTGAATTGTCGTGACATATATGTGCAGGGTTTGAGAGGCCATCTGCTATTCAACAAAGAGGAATTGTTCCCTTCTGCAAGGGCCTGGATGTGATTCAGCAGGCACAATCTGGTACTGGTAAAACAGCAACTTTCTGCTCAGGAATCTTGCAGCAGCTGAATTATGAAGTAGTACAATGCCAAGCACTGGTTCTTGCCCCTACTAGAGAGCTTGCACAGCAGATTGAGAAGGTTATGCGGGCTCTTGGTGACTATTTGGGTGTTAAGGTTCATGCTTGTGTTGGCGGAACCAGTGTTCGTGAAGACCAAAAAATTCTTTCTGCTGGTGTCCATGTTGTTGTTGGTACTCCTGGTCGGGTTTTTGACATGCTGCGGAGGCAGTCTCTTCGCTCCGACTACATAAGAATGTTTGTTCTTGATGAGGCTGATGAAATGCTCTCTAGAGGTTTCAAGGATCAGGTCCAATATTTTGCCTTTTTTCAGTTCACATTCTGTTTTTATATTTCGGTTCTGTTAACAGTATTATAAGATATTAGAATGTTACAATGGCCTTGGAAATTTGGTGATACACATTACATTAAATTTCTTACTTGTATGAGTTGATTGTTGGTTTGGATTTGTTTGATTACTCTAACATTGTATTCTAAATACAGTGGGTGTGATATATGTATTTGTAGCTTTTATGTGATTTTACTAATACTGGGATTGTTGCTTTCCAGATCTATGATATTTTCCAGCATCTCCCTCCTAAAATTCAAGTTGGAGTGTTTTCTGCCACCATGCCACCTGAGGCGCTTGAAATTACCAGGAAATTTTTGAACAAGCCTGTCAGGATTCTGGTTAAGCGCGATGAGCTCACCCTAGAGGGTATTAAGCAATTCTACGTCAATGTAGGCAAAGAGGACTATAAACTAGACACATTATGCGATCTCTACGAAACATTGGCAATCACTCAAAGCGTGATCTTTGTGAACACCAGACGCAAGGTTGATTGGCTCACTGACCAGATGCGTAGCCGTGACCACACAGTATCTGCCACCCATGGAGACATGGAGCAAAACGCAAGGGACATTATTATGCGTGAATTTCGATCAGGATCTTCTCGTGTGCTCATCACCACCGATCTCTTGGCCCGTGGGATCGATGTCCAGCAGGTCTCCCTGGTTATCAACTATGATTTGCCAACCCAACCGGAGAATTACCTTCACCGTATCGGACGAGGAGGACGATTTGGAAGGAAAGGTGTTGCAATCAACTTTGTGACAAATGAGGATGATAGGATGGTTGCTGACATTCAGAGATTCTACAATGTGGTAATTGAGGAGCTGCCTGCAAATGTTGGGGACCTAATCTGAGGACACTCCAGTCTCCAGCTTCATTTCTTCTATAAAGAGGCAAATTTTGTTCTAGTTAATTAGGCAAAAAGGTTGAAGTCGGTTTGGTGAGTATTGGTGGATTTGATAATTGTTTTATTCTTTAAACTTTCATTTTCTTTAATTTTTTTCTTTTTTGAGTAATCTTTGTAAACATCTTGTGTGTTGCGGATGTTCCAAGGTTCAACAAATTTTGTAGTGCATAGGGACAAATTTCTTCAATTGAATGTTATTTCTATTCATTGTTTTTTTTTTTTTTGTTAAAATCTTCCCTCTCTTTTGTCTTCTAATGTCTAATAATTTCCTTGTAATGGAATCTGTGAGACATGGTATCATCAGCATTTGCCACCTGAAAAAAGAAAAAAGAAAAAAGAAAAAAGAAACCTAGAAAATTAATAAATAAGTATTTTGGAGTATTGGGACCCATACAAAAAGCTAGCTCAAAACGGTATATATATTAAACTTGAGGTTGACTTTCATATAAATATTAATAGGATTGTTAGGTTGTATTATATTATATTTTATTTTTAAAAATAATAATGATAAAGGATGTTAATTCATTCTATTTTATTATATTTAAATAAAAATGGTGTTATATATCTGTATAACATCGAGCTTGGCTTTCTTGGTGTGGTTTACATTTGTAACAATTGTTGGGATAATATATTAGCTGTTATTTCTCCACATATATAACCATTTTAGCGCAGTATAATACAAAGTAATGGAACATAATCATCACTTAGTCAAGTGTAATTTTATTATATGATCATTTAGATATTTGTCAAAAGAAAATTTAAATAGATTTTTATTTTTAATTTTTTATATATATTACATACGTTGTAACGATTCGAATCTAAAATTTATTTTTTCTAAATAGAAATATAACCCCATTGCTAATTCGAGATGGGTATATATATATATATATATATATATATATATATATACATTTGCCTTGCATCAAATGTATTGCCTATATATAACTATCTCTAAAGGTTGGAAAGTAATTAGATCAGCAAAGACTTCCAAAAAAGAAAAAGATCGAAAATTTATTTCTATAAAACACTATGTCTATGCATTTCATTAGCTAATCACACTATGATTTTAATTACCTTCGAAAGTTCAGTAGAGAGACACCACCCAGAACTATTAATGTTAATTTTGTTTTTTACTTTGAAAATAAATGTTAAATTTTATAACATATGAATATACTTCTTTAGATCTAATGATTTGATATTTCAAGTTTCATGAAACCTTAGATGAGAGATTTTTACACAAACACAAACACAAACTATTTTTTTTTATTAAAAAAAAAGTAAAAAAAAAACAAAATGAGCATATTAGGTTTCCATGTTAAGCAGAAAAAATGAAAAGGAAAGTATTATCTCTAGAGCACATAAAGTGTTCTGGAAAAAGAAATGAAATTTAACATGATTTTAGTTTGTTGGCTCTAATTTTGATGTCACACTTCATGTATATATATGTGACAATACATTTCAATTTGTAAATGTTTATTTATTGATCAAGCTAGATTGCTAGTTAATTCAACTGAAAAGATCTCTTTTATTATATATAAAGGGTCTTGGCTTAGAAACAAATTTCACTGATCACCATCTTTGAAGGTTTTAATTTACCTGATTTAATAGATTTTAAATAAAAGTATTTATACCGCTTAATGTGGTTCGGTGGTAAAAGTGTTCATTCAGCCTAACAATGACCTAGGTTCGAGTTACCATTATCGCAAGTGGTATGTGAAAAAATAAATAAAAATAAAAGCAGTTATATGTATACATAATTTATATGATTTCACTCTCAATCTTTTGAAATTTAATTTAATAACCTCATTTATATATACATCAAACTACTAAGAGTCTGTCAAGTATAAAAACAAATAAAATTACATGTCCTTGAACATAAGGATTATAAATTCTCCCGTTTTCATCCATTAAAACAAATTTACATACTTGAAAAGTCTATTTTAACGGTCTTGAGCGAAGATCCGGCTAGAACAAACTGTGAAGTTCTTTTTAGGGCATGAAGACTTGTAATTTGTAATTTGAAGTTTGCCGGAACCAATTAATTTCCAGAACTTCTTCCTCCAAAAACAAAGACTAGGGTTTGCAAACTAATACAAGAAACCCTTATTCAGATCAACACACCAACGGCAGAGAAGAGAGAGAGAGAGAGAGAGAGAATATTAGGGTAAAAAGACATCACTATCTTCTTGAAAGCAACTAATACATTCTTCTTACAAGCCTCATCCAGGGAAGTAACATGATTTTTTTTTGTTTCACAATCGTATATCTGTCTCAAAAGCTTAATCAAAATTACCTGTACACTGGGTCATTTGAGGTTAATTAAGAGACATATTCTTGTACATGAACAACTTAGAAGTCCCCACTGCAATTAGAATCAGATCCACCACATACTAACATAATAAGAGATAAGGAATAATATTACTATATAAAAATAAAACAACTATGGATCAAACAAATCTTGATAATATATGCTACTTACAAACCACAAAACAAACAATATTTGAAGAATATATATTAATATGATCATGGAAGAAGTCTAATTGATGCATACATGTATAATTTGAAAGGCAGGAAAATCAGGAGTTCAAGACATTTTTCTGATAGATGGTTGATCAACTGTATAATTTGAGAAGTACAAGACATGTACAATTTTACTGATCAGCTTCATGTGTCATCAATGAGAGGAGACTTAAATGATGTTATGATTTCTAGTTTCAGCTTTATATAATATTTATTCATTAAAGTACAAGACCAAGATTCATCTGTCATGTATGATCAATCAGTGAGTAGTAGTACTCCTGACAGACTATGGCTATAGCTACTGTACCATTTCCACTCCAGAAAATTTGTAACTATACAAGTTGCTGACTATTAATTTGAGTTTTAATTTGTTCTCTGAAGTTCATATCTAGAAAGGAAAAAAAGATTAAGAAGTGAAAAAAACAGTGTAATTGAAACCTCTCTCTGAAACATACTGATGATATATTTAGGACTCTAATTAAAAAACCCCATTAGCTCCCCTTCCAGTGATCAACTAATTGTCTTGCCTTCTTCAGTGATTATGTACTATAAATTGATGCCAAAAGTATGCAGAGATCGAGACCACACAAACAGATAAACAGACACGTAGAGGTAGTACATGTAATCCAAACACGTGCATATATACTATATAGTATGAAAATAAACCAAACCCCACAAACACATATACACAGATTCAACACACACAGAAAGAGAGACCCGTAGAGGTATGTACAAGTAGTCCGAACTCATGCATAGTATGAAAATAAACCAAACCCACAAAAAACACATATACACAGATTCAATTCAACACACACAGAGAAAGAGAGAGATGGTGGTGGGGTGACAGAGAGAGGGTGAGCACGCATAGCTTCAAGCATGAACCAACCATGCAAGAAAAAACCATGTGTGCTCACTCTCTTCTGTCACCTCCCTAATTACCCTTCAAAATCTCAGAAACCCTTGCACCAGGACAAAGAAACACCACTACTACTACTCCTTTAGTAGTAATGCTTCTGTTCCATTGAACTGGAACATATTGTTTTGTTGTTGTTGCTGTGTGAGTATATGTTGAAGGCATGTTGGGGGCTTTATATAGAATGAGGAAGAGGACAGCTGCATCACGTATGGAATAAATGTATGTTTATCTCTCATTGGTCACTTGCTATTATTTTAACTCCATTATTCAGTTTCAATATAAATAAATAAAAGGAAGACCCTTATCTTTTGATCACTTCCCTTACAAACCTAACCTAACCCAACCCCAGAGTAGTCATTTATTCAATTACTGTTACCAATGCATCTTGTAATTCTAAATTCTAATCCTCCAATCCTCATCATGCCTCCTTTATCACCCTATCCATCCCCATGCTTTCTCTGATAAATCTGCTCTTACATATTAAAGTTCTTCATTTAAAACATCAATGTTTGACTGTATTATTTGTTACTTTTAATAATATTTTATGTAATGTAAAATGAATATAAGGGACAGTAAGTAGCAAAATTTATAAATAAATGAACAAACAAGTAAAATCTATGACCATGACAATTGTAAATTGTATATAAAAAAAAAAAAAAAAAATTGGATCTTCAAAGTTCTATTCTAAAGAGAGAAGTGAAATTATAATCTACCCAACTTAATTAATTAGAGAAGCTTATTCAATAAAATTACCATAGACAAATACTGCTGCATATTTCTTTTTTCAAACTAGTCAACTTGTTTAATAATAATAACTCTCAAGTTCAAATTCTGATCAATTGCATATACATACACTACAGCAAATACATTGTAAGCAAAACTAATACTTCAATTAGTTACACATTAACACATTCTTCAATAAGCTAATTTCAAAGCATCATTTCAATTAGGGTTTCTTAAATTGACTATATATGATCTACAAATTGAACAAGTTGTATAACTATTAATTATTAGTCACAATGACACTATTTTTTAAGATATTACTAGCACGCGATCATTTCACGTAACATCATAAATTGTAATTATTTGATCGAATTGAAGTTGAAATCTGTACAGCTTTGTTAGGTACAAATGAACTGTACTCACTATATATATATATATATATATATATATTTGTATAATAAACTAGTATAATGGGTTGCTGGTCCCTTCTTCTCTTTGCCTTTGTAAAAAAAAAAGTGAAAATTAAAGGAGAGAAAAGCAAAGAGGGGAAAAAAAGAAATCAGCCAATGAGAGGTTGCCAGAGCCTCTTAAAACACATGATCTGGCTAATACGGCGGTAAAGCAGCTTAAAGTATATATGCTTTTATATTAATTAACAACATAATGATCCAAAGAATCATTGACAATATGTTCCAACCAATCACTTCAAATGCGTGGTTTACGGGGACGTCATGCTTCTTCCCCTTTTCTACCATTAGATTTGATACTTGCGTTGCGTAAAGCTAACAAACAACAAAAATTCATACCCCAAAAACCACCATTTTAATTGGTTTAATTGTTAACATTATTATAATTTAATAGTTAAAAAGCACATTAAACCAAGCTGACGGCGGATCTTATCATGTACTGATGTGTGTGTATGTGGTAATGATGATTTAGCAGATGAATTAAGCCCTAATTTTTCGATCTTTGTAGTTGAAATGATGACAAGTGAAGTGATCGATGTGATGTGATGGGATTTTTACATAGTAGTTTTCCCATAATGGAAGTGGGGGTGTTTTTTAATAATTTCTAGACTTTCCCTTTCTAGAGTGGGCGATGAGGAGAGTGCTTACATACCACATCCGCATGGTATATGTTTTAATTCCCAACATCTTTGAAACGTAGACCGCACCACTTCCACTTGCATATCTTTTTACTGTATCAATTATGATGATAAGCATCTTTCTTCTCTTCTCTGGAAGACTTGACATTCATTTTCTTCTTTTTTTGGTATAAATTTTGGAGGTGTTTGGTGTGGCATGTTCTGATCCCCCTATCTTGTTCTACCACTTTCGGCAAATGGAAAATGAAACGTGGAAGGATAGCAGGATTGCAACTGGCATTCTGGGGCTAATTTTTTTAGATTTGGTGTGGTTGCAACTTGCAAAGCCAAAGGGTTTGTTGGTTGCATCCCAACCATGAATTTTATTGTATTCATATATTGCCTTGGTCTACCACGATTTGTTCCCTCTTCTATTGCATCAAAAAAAAAAAAAAGTTTACAAGCAAATGACATGCATGAATAAAATCCAAGAGATATATGTGAGCTGGGGTTTTTGAGAGATATATAGAATATTTTGTGGTCCAATTTGCGTCCACACTGTGTGGTTATGGTGTGAAGATCTCTTTGACAAATTGTTGTAATGACAAAAGTAATTTACTCGAGATCATCAACCTTCTTTACTATATTAAAAAGAAAATAATGCATGCTTTACAATTCTATATATTTAACAAAAGAAAAGGTATTCTAATGAGGGAAGGCATGACATTGATGAGCCAGTGGTGTTCTGCCAACTGATCAACAAAGCAAAGCATGTGAGATCATGTGGCTTGATCACATGTCTTTTTTTTTTCCCTTTCTAACTTTGTCATACGCATATGCATGCAAATTGGGTTCATGAGCAGCATCCCCACACTACATGATCTGCACTGAGCGGCTGATTTTAGTTATTAGTATATATTATTATTATTATTATTTTATATCTAATCTCTTTTGGGGTAGGCTTGGTTAGAAGAAGAAAGACAGAGAGGATGAGATTGAGAATCAAGAGCAAAATTGGATACTAGATGGATCGAAAACGACTTTGAATGATGATCATGTAGTCATCATTTATAGCTAGCTAGGTTGGTTGGTTGGTTGATTGTAGTCTTATTTTAACCCATGAGAACAATATTCTTGTTTATAAAATCAACGTGCGGTCCGGCGCTTACTCTCTTCTTTAAGACGAATTAATTTAAATGCCTAATATAGCTTTGTATTGCTTTTTTATGTATCGTTTTCTCTCTCTCTCTCTCTCTCTCTCTCTCTCTCTCTATGAAGACTTTTTTTTTTTTGTCTTAAAATTTGATACTTTTCGGATCAAAGTACCGTCGAAACCAACCGAGATTAATTTGTATAAGTACAATCCGGACAAGTACTCCTAGTAACAGGAGGCGAGAACTATCGAGGCCAACGGCTCGGACTACTAATTCCAGTAAGGGGAGGGATCTATCTATACAATTGCGTTTTGATAGACAATGGTGGGACAATATATTTACATACACTAGTTGTTGAACTTTAGTAACTTTGAGGGTTTGGGCCTCCAACCACCAAGACAAGTGGCATATCCAGAGGCTAACAAATAAACAAAATGGAATATCAATACAATTAAAAAAATATATTAAATTTTAGGGTGAATTGCACTAAGACACCCTGACTTTATCTATAATTAAACGCATAAAGTCAGTTTATCATTTATTACACTCAAGTATCCTTAACTGCGTTGACCACCAACTTAACTGTGATCTTAACGGCTTAAGAGTATTTTGGTCTTTTACATTTAAAAAAGTTTTTTAAAAAAAAACTACCTAACTAATTAAGACACGTCATCCATTAAAATTAATTTTTTTTAAAAAAATTTAAATTTTAAATTTTTTTAATAAAGAATATCTAAACCTTTAAAAAAAATTAAAAAATTAAAAAGCAAAAAGACAAAAAGAATGGTTGATGGAAGAATCTTTATGATCTAGTTTTTTGGATTTTGATGAATAGTTAATGGGAGATGAATGTATGGTGGTTATTTTTTTGTGGGTTGAAGATGAAGATTTTTTAGATTTGAATGAATGGTTGATGGAATATGGGTGGATGGTGGTTTTTTATTAGTGGGTTGAAGATGAAGATGAAGATATGGTAGTTTTTTTTGTTTTTTTTTTGTAGGTTGAAGATGAAGATAAATATTTTTTGAATTTGAATAATGCTTGATGGAAGATGGAAGGATGGTGGTTTTCTATATGGGTTGAAGATAAAGGTGAAAATGATGGTGATTTTTTTTTTTTTGATGGGTTAAAGATGAAAATTTTTTGGATTTGGATGAATGGTTGACGGATAGTGAATTTTTTTTTTGGTGGGTTGAAGATGAAGATGAAGATGAAAATGGTTGGTTGTGATTATTTTTTTAATTATTTATTATTATTTTATTTTTAATAAGGATAATTATATCATTTTACATAAAAAAAATTTAGTCAACTGTTAGTTTTAACTAAGCTAACTAACTATAAGTTATTTGAGTATAATAAATGATAAAGTAACATTATACATGTAATTATATATGAATAAACTCAGTGTATCTTAGTACAATTGACTCTAAATTTTATGTCTTGCGATGCTTCAGAAAGTTAAATCCAGTTTGTTTATGAATTTTTATCAATATGTCAAAAATGTTTTGTATTAATTAGTTTTTGAAAATACTATCATATTTAATTTGTTGTGTGCTTTATATTAAAAACAAATTCTTAAATTAAACATTAAATATTAAAATAATAAAACTCATATGTCGAAATCTGTCGAAAACAATCAATAAATGCGTTATCCGAATATTTACTCTAGCAATAAGGTGAGAGAGAGTGCACTAGCCTCTTAAATTATAAATGGTTGTTTTGCTATTCGATTATTTGGTTATTGGAAGAAGCATTTGTAAATTAAGCTAGATAATGAAACAGAGTAAAAATAACATTCCACCAATGGTCATTTGTCTTGGTGGTACAGCCTCATAAACTCCTTCAAATCACCAAGATGTTAATCATAATATGTGTATATCGTCCAACCATTGCGCATAAAAGCGCAATCAATGTGAGTAGATATCTCTCGCGTTAGAAGTAGACAACTTCCGTTATAAAAGTAGATGCCAGGACTGTGTACACCGAGAAACAATCTAAACAAATTAATTGTGTTTTTTGCACAATTAATAGACACACACTCTCATATTTTCAACATTAGTGACTTAAAAGATTATGTGAGGCTCCTCTAACTACCAAAGTATGTCATCCTTGGTTTTAGAATCTCATTAATATGCTCGGTGTTTGATTCACCATTCAAATTTTAAGAAGTTTAAAATTAAGATATGATTTGAATCCTCAAATCAATCTGCATAGAATCCAACAAAAAATAGCATTAACAAAATTTTCTTGTTTAGATTTTATAACAGTTTCTAAAATTATATCCCAAAAATGTTTTTAGTTATGAGCCAACCAAAGATTATTTTTTCAAATATATTTAATTTTTTTTTTGACATATATAATTTTATTTATTGAAACTATAGATATTGCTTGTTTTGAAAAGTACAAAAACATCTATATATATTTAGAATAGAGCTAATTACATCGATCTTCTTTGAGGTTTTGCCAGTTATAAGCGGATTCAATTTTATTATTTATTAACAAGCAACTCCCCTGCTGTTAGTTGACTTCCGTTAGACTTAATGGTTGACCACCTTCAACCGTTAAAAATATCAAATTACCTCTAAAACAATATTTTCTTTTTATTAAATAAAAAAATAATGTTAGATCTCGACCTCCCATGTCAGATGAGATGGACGATAGAGATTCTTTTTTTTTTTAAAAAAAATATTATAAAAAATTAAACTTCATATCTCCATCATCCGTCTTTGAATGGACGGTGAAAAATTAAGTTTGAAATGTGATTTGGAGGTTGAATCTCCACTAAGAAGAAGAAATTTAAAAAAAAAAAAAGAAATTTGCTAGAGATCCAGCCAGTGCAACGAACCCATCTAGGTTCGCCTTCAAAGGTTCAAAGGTGAACCCAAATTTGGGAAATTTTAAAACAAAAAAAAAATATTGCAAGAAGAACTTAGATTTGGGTTCTTTAAAGAACCCAGAAACGGGTTCTTCTCAACGTTCTTAGATTCTTCGAAGAACCCTTCTTCTAAATTTTTTTTTTTTTTGTGGATTGGATCTCCATTAACTAAAATTTATTTATTTATTTATTAATTTTTATTATTATTATTTTTAAAAAAAAATTAAAATAAATTCTAACCGTCCATCATTTTAAAGATAAAAAGATGAAATTTTTTCTTAATTTTTTACTTTTTATTTAATAAAATAAAATTTAAAAAGTTTAAAAAGATAAAAATGCCCCTAAACATGTTAAGTTTGACTAAATCAACTAACAACAGGGGAGGTCGTTGTCAATAAACGATAAAGTTGACTCGACTTGTAGTTAATAAAAACTCAGGAAGATCGGTGTAATTAGCTCTTTGGAATATGAACCAAGGACCCCAAATCACAAGCAAATCTCATTTACAGCTTCCAAGCAAACAAAGGAACCATCTGCACAGCAGCTCTAGAAACGCAGCGATGATCTTTGCAACTCTTGGCATTACTTGGAACAGCACTACATAATTATATGATCATCAAAAAACAGAAATTCCCATTTGGAGGCTTCATGAAACCTGAAAATGAAATTTTACCTTGGAGCATATCCTGCACAAATGGCTCAAGCTAAATACTGTTTTATATAGATCTTTTATGCTACTGTGTTTTGGATATGAAACTGTATATAACTCATACAATCATGGCCTACGAATAACACACGAGTTTCGAATTAATCAGGGACAATTGTTCTTTCTCACTTGATGGTTTTTAAATAAAATTTGAAGGAAAAAAAATTGTTTAGAGATCAGAACCATTCAGTCTACGAGGAAGTACATGATATTCAATGCAGAATTCGGGATACGCTCTTCAGAACCGTTCTCTGAGAACCAAGAGCTGATGATGCTTTTAGAAGGATTATTTGTAATTGAGGAGGGCCATCTGTCGACAAGCCTAAAACCGAATTGAGATGCAGCTGAAAGTAATGATGGCTCATCAACTCGGCGAAATATATGGCACAGAATTAGTGCTGGTTGTTGATCCTCCTCCTCTCTATTGCCTTTGTTACAAGAAGAAATCAACTCTTTTGCGGTAGAAAACAAAGGCAATATAGCTTCAGGAATGTAACTAACATCTGTCCCTAGAATGACTTGGAAACCTCCTTTATTTATGTCCTTAATGGCTTTGATATGGTCTCTATTTCCCCACTCTAGTCTCTTTGTAATCAGTTTGTCCACGAATGGTAGTTTAAGGTTTGAAGTGACATTTTGGTTCAAGAGCTCAAGTGCTTTTGGGTCTCCATCTGTCGCTACCACAAGGTCAGCTGATCTGGCAGCAACCATAGAGCAGATGCCCCCACAACCGCAACCCAATTCTAACATTCTTTTCCCAGCAACAATGGTTGGATTTCTTGCTAGGACATCTGCCATCAAACGAGCAGATTCCCATAGCATCAAGCCAGTTGATTTGCAGGTGTGTTGGTACTCTTTGGACAGTACTCTAATCTTTAAACTGCAGCCTCTCAGGTTGACCTCAATTATCTACCAAGAAACAGTTGCGAGAGAGATTTAAGAACAATAATTTGGGAGGAAATGATTCATAAACTACTGCCATGTTGAATTCTGCTAATAATATAGACAACTGAAATGTTCACGCTAATTCATATTTTAGAAATAAAATACAAATTATATAATGAAAGGAAGAAAAAGAAAAAGATCAATTGATGTTTGTAAAATTTAACTAATTTTTGAAAAAAATAGCATTACAAAAAGTAATGCTAGGCATGCAACATTCAACTTTTAAAAACCTTTCAAAGGTAGAAAAAGAAAATCTTGCAACTATTTGAGAAAGTTAAAGAGCAGAACTAGTAAAAGGAATAAGGTAAACTTTTTTTACCTCGTTGTCCTCAGAAGATGAAATTCCAAACATTTCAGATGCCAAACTCTCAGACAGATCCACCTCAAAATTGTTCACAGACTCCTTCAAAGCATTTACTGCAATCTCACGCTTGACGTTCTCTTGACCAAGTAGGTTTACCTTGACGGAAGCTTCGTTACAGGAAGAGGTGTTCAGACCATCTGTAACACGGAATACAGCTTGGACCCAACGCCTAAAAATCAAAGAAAACAAATTTATTTGATTTAGTAGATTTCAAAGACAAGAGAAGTAGTATCAAATGCAAAGGATGTGTTATCAACTGGGCATGAAATAAAGAAAATGTCCAATGTTTCTAAATAATTTAACCATTTACCGATTCATCACTAACTCCCGTGACCGATTCTCAACTTGTTTGCAGCACAAATCAAGTTCTTCAACATCAAATCCATTTTCTTTAAACAAACTTGTCAAGAAGTCATTAGAAAAATAAAAAGCACGCTGAACAAGAAAAAGAAGAGAGAGTACATTAGAAACCAGCCTACTAAAAAGCTAGAACATAAATGAACAATGAGACAGAAACTCACAGTGCCATCACCCCTGACATAAAAGTTTTCACTGATTTTTTGATCCTTGCCTGCAAACCTTTCCTATCAATCCAGTATCAAGAGATGTGGAACCAAAATGCAGAAGAAAAATAAGATATCTAAGATATATATATATATATATATATATATATATATATATATATAAGTATAAGGTAAAAGCATTGTGACGTTTCATGGTGATCAAATTTGCTTGCATTCAGTTCAAATCATTTAAAAGGCCAACTAATATTCTTATCAACAAGCATTTTAGTTACACAATCCACCCCACTCAAGCTAGAAAACCTAAATATTTGGTCTAAACCAAAATGCTGATATTGTTCTATAAAATAGATCAGGTCATGTGATTCATTTTGAACAATCTACTCTATCTTACTACATCAAAGATTAAAGGACGACAACACAATGATCCATCCTTGTCAAGCAGAGCGGTTAATGTCTACAGCCTTATAAAATTGTAAAGCTGAAAATAGGTGGCTTGACAGAAGCAACTGACTAAAATGATGATCTTAGCTGCAGCAACACAGTACATCAGTGATCATCTATATGTGATATTCATGTGAGCATGCACATGCATTTGGGTACACACACCACACTCAAATGGACCAATAAAATTTGACCACAAGAGAGAATCTAAAATTCATGTATAGATAATTTGGAAACCCATTATTGAATAAAAATCTCAGCCAAACGCTTTGCAATGTTGTAGCAGAAATTTAACAAAAATAAAGAACTCCAGTTCAAATCAATCTCAACAAAGACATTGAAAATAAATAAATAGAAGACCAACCTGAGCAAGATCACCAACAGAGTAATCACGAAACAGCACGTGCCCACTTGGCTGGAAAGAATGACAAAAGGAAAAGAGACTAGAGTTGCATCACATTTACAGACTTCATCATAGCAAGGTGTAGATCAGAAACAGCATTCCAGAATTCAAAATATTACAATCATGTACCTTGAGAACTTTTCTAATGTTTTGCAATACTAAAGGCATCTTCTCAGGTGACACTGCAGATAATACAAAAATCTATTTAACAAGTCAGCTAGTTAATGAAATATTATGAGCAACTTAACTTAGAACAAAAAAAAAAAAAAAAAAAAAAAAAAAAAAAGAGTTCCTCTTTGACGAACTAGATAGGACGGCAATTATGCATAAAGAACTTGACCAAATTGATATTGAATAATAGTGAAAATATGTTATAAATCATAGCTTTCATTCCAATACCATGGTCACAATATCAATTGAAGATGGAGAAATGTGCTTGCTTAGATCATCAATGGTCAAGTCACAAACGAATGCACTAACACAAGTCTCTGTGAAGTCTTTATGTGCCTGCAATAAGCAAAATAAATTCATTCATGCCAGAAAACCTATTTAAATCAATATTTAAAATTGACGTAACATGAAAAGTTCTAAAAGCTCCTTGTTAAATAATAAAAAGCCAAACAATTGTTGCCAGGAATGAAATAAAGAAACCATGTTGAGCCGTATATTTGTTACAAATACAGACTTCAGTCATAACTTCAAACCTTATGTTCACAGGTAAAATAGATAACTTTGATTGAACTTACAATTCAAATTTCTAAAACAGTAGTAATACCTGAATTTGCACATATCAAGCACCCACATATCAGGGCATATGAGAAGCTGATGAGAACCTCACTAGGACTAGGAGATTAGAGAGATTGAGATTGAGAGAAGTACATTAGTTTGAGTTGTAATTCAAGTAAAATACCTTAGTTGAATTTTAATTCTTTTAACTAGTTCTTTTGCTATTAGGTTTTTAGTATTAGAATTGTTTTAGGTTTTTATATTTGTTTCCTATTAGGTCTAGGTTAGGTTAAGGAGTCATTATAAATAGACTAAGTTTGTAATCAATTATGATGAATGGAGTATCAATAAAATTGGGAGGTTTTTCTCTACTTCGGCTTTTCTAAAGCTTGGGCTAGTTCTAAGGCTAATAACCTTGATCTAGATTTATCGGCTTTTTCCGAGACCAAAACCTTGGGAATCGCTTGGGCTAGGGTTAGTTCTCCAACAAGGGCTAATTCTAGAGGTTTGATTGGTTAAATTCTTGACTAGTCAAACCAAAACTCTCTAATCTTAGAATTATATTTCTAGGGTTAGGGTTTCAAATTGGGGATTTGGGGAATTCTGACCTAGGTCCTCAACAATTGGTGCTTTCATTGAGAGATTTTGAGATGTCGAATGGCGACAACAATCTGACCCCGACAATTGTTCTGAACAACGCGGCACGCCTAGATGCCTTGGAAGCAAGACACAGAGAATTACAAGCAGGGCAACAAAGGGTCGAAACGGAACTGGCAAGACTTTCCACAGTAGTGGAACTACTATTAGCCAAGAGGTAAGCGGCACTCGACAGAGGGGGAGGTTGTTCCAGAAATAGGGGTTGAAGATGAAGTCATTCAAGAGACCGGACGAACTCATGGAGTAAGACCACCACCTATTGAGCCAGGGTATGAGTTGGAAGTTGCGGTTGCAATTGAAGTTACAGTTGCGGTTGCCAATGTTGCGGCTCCCAATGCTGAGTTGCAAGCGAAACTGATGGTTGGTGCAGTTTTGATTTCAAGTAAGGTAAGTTCCGTGCAAGGTGAATTTGGTAAGGATTTTAAAAGAAAAAGAAAACATGTTTTCGGGGATGAGTGGGATTTGAAGGCTGAACAAATTATGGTGCTACATGATGAAATGCTAGAAGTACTAGATTGGAAATTCATGCATGAAGAAAATAACAAATTATTGGGGCTGTATGAGAAGCCAATGCAAGAAAGAGATAAAGCTACTTGGGAAGGTTATAATGGCAGGGCAAAGAGGCTTTCAGATATTGCCCTCGAGGGCAAGGGCATTCTTGAAGGAAGGGGGAATGATGAGAACCTCACTAGGACTAGGAGATTAGAGAGATTGAGATTGAGAGAAGTACATTAGTTTGAGTTGTAATTCAAGTAAAATACCTTAGTTGAATTTTAATTCTTTTAACTAGTTCTTTTGCTATTAGGTTTTTAGTATTAGAATTGTTTTAGGTTTTTATATTTGTTTCCTATTAGGTCTAGGTTAGGTTAAGGAGTCATTATAAATAGACTAAGTTTGTAATCAATTATGATGAATGGAGTATCAATAAAATTGGGAGGTTTTTCTCTACTTCGGCTTTTCTAAAGCTTGGGCTAGTTCTAAGGCTAATAACCTTGATCTAGATTTATCGGCTTTTTCCGAGACCAAAACCTTGGGAATCGCTTGGGCTAGGGTTAGTTCTCCAACAAGGGCTAATTCTAGAGGTTTGATTGGTTAAATTCTTGACTAGTCAAACCAAAACTCTCTAATCTTAGAATTATATTTCTAGGGTTAGGGTTTCAAATTGGGGATTTGGGGAATTCTGACCTAGGTCCTCAACAGAAGCCAAATATAAATTTCACACAACCGTGATACCAATACCCAAACGAGTAGTTTTCTCTCAACCATCCAATTTATAAGACATGCATTATGTGTCTGTTACACGGCAGTGTTAGAAATTTAGAACGTATGATGAACTGAAAAATAAAGACAGAAAAGGAATCTCTATCTAAGTGATTGCAATGTCTAGAAGACACTTATCAAATTGTTCTTTGAGTAATTACAGCAGACACATGTGATTAATTTGATTAAGAAACTGTGTAAAACATTACCTTTTCTGTTTTTTTTTTTCAATCCCATTTAAAAATTTCAAAATAATTAAAGAAATTATATAAAACACAGTTAATGTTGACAGTAGACAAATTAAAACAATTGCACTATACTCTTATTCCCATTAGAAAAGTTCAAGTGTGAGTATTCTGAAAATAAAAGGTAGCTAACATGCAATGAAAGTGCATCAAGACAAGGATCAGACAAACAATAAAGTGAAAAAATTGATTTTGTAAGACTAGCCGTCACATCTACATTACCTATTCTAAAGATATTAATTGAATATCAAGCACCAATGCAAATCAATGACTTCATCAAGATGAGAATGCATGATAAAATATATATAAGCAGACTTCTAAAATGAGTTCATTCATGAATTATAAACCGCAGGCCAGCAAGAAAGAGAAAAACAAACCTTAACCAAGTTAACGGCACGTGGAGAAAAATCACATGCATGAATAAAAACATCTGGATACGTAGCAATTAGAGGAAAGATAGTATTTCCAGCTCCACAGCCGACCTGCTTGTTGACATTGGTTATGATAACCCAAAACATAAGAACTTGAAAGGAGCAATCAAAGATCTACCTAAGTAGGACATCAATTAAAAGGTTTCATTGTTACCCAAAGAGCTTCAAAAGAAGGTGGGTTACCTACTAGCTAATAACAATAACATGCATAATAGAAAAATTTACAGAGTAGCATGAAGAACGATACATGGCTACTTACCTCTAGAATCTCTTTCTTCCCAGCTCCCTGAAAAAAGAAAAAGAAAAAAGTTGATACATCTAGTCAATCAACTTTTACAAAAACTTCAAATCCAGAAATAGAAATAAAAAGGAGTTATTTCCACAACTCACTGAGAAATAGTGACCCCATTCCTTGTCCAAGTAATGCCGATCTTTAAAAAACTGAACAAAATTACAAGTAAATCAAAATGAAACAAGATTGGAGAAGAAGAAACAAGACAGACAATCTCAAACAAAACTCAACTTTGTCTTGGTGTCGTTTGTAGAAGACATCCCAATATTTCTTAGCATCCTTCTCGTACTTGTCTGTTGGACAAAAAAGGCAAACATTTAAAGAGCCCATGTTTGTTTGTTTGTGAGAGAGAGAGAGAAAAGAGAACCTCTCCAAAAAGGGGAAACTCCATTGTTAGAGGTAGAGTATATTTGTATCTTGTTAGCTGCTTCTTCTTCTTGTTGTTGTTGATTCACAGGCTCTGGTGCATTAGATGATGCCATTTTGCTTACAAAATTAAAAACCTTTTTTTTGGGAAAAAATTATCACACAAAGAAATATAATTCAGAGAATCAGATTCGAGCAAGTTAAAAATACAACATAAATATGAAATAAAGCTTTAAGCTCCAAACTTAGCCAGGAAAACAAAACACACCACAACATCAGATACTGGCTCCTATTGCAAGGGAAATGATAAATATGAATAAATAAACAGACATATATTTTGATAATATTGAACAACGTTATTCAAATTATGAAATGAATATTGTACCTGAATCTTTACAATCAAATCGACACACTCAAGAGCCGAGAGCAAGAGCAAGAGCAAGAGCAAGAGAGACTGAGAGAGGGGTTTTTGTCGAGGACGCCACTTTCCACTTGTGTCAAATACCCTGTTTCAAATTATCAAAACGCACAGCTTCACTCACTTGTTATCGTTATTATAATTATAAATAAAAAAAAAATTAAAAGAGAATTAGAGAACAACAATCACCTTATCAAACCTTAGAGCCTGAGGGGCCCAGGCCCACAACCTTTTTCTAAAATTAGATAAAATTGTTTTTGTTATTTACTTTTTTTTTTAATTAACATTTTTACTAGTTTTTTTAAAATTTTTCCGAGATGGATAGAGCTGACTTCGTTTACAGTAAAGATCTCTCTTTTCTCTTCAATTATGCGTATTTCGTGTGTAAATTATATATGTAACATAAGTCTGTATATGAATATATCAATTCATCATAATTACATTCATAACATATATGAACACTAAATATTTCAAAAGGTCAAGAAGGCTTATTATTAATCTTGCTTTCTCCACATACAGGAGGAGGCCATGGTCTTCTTCATGGAGGTAGGAGAGCTGGCCTCCTCAATTGTTTTTTAATTTTTTATTTTTTATTATAAATATATATATTTACCTTTTTTATTTTTTTTTATAAATTTATGAGTTTGTTTATTATTTTCTTAAAATTTTATTATTCTTAATTTTATTGTCAGAAAAACCGTGACAGATTTCATAAAAAATGAAGACCAAAAATACTAATATGGTAATGACATTTAAAAATATGACAAATTACGGAAATATGGAACTTATATAAAATTTTTACTAGTTTTTATAATAGTTATTATTTTAATATTATTCTTGTTATTATTGTTAATCATGGTCATATTATAACAGAGCAGTCATAATATCCCAGATCGCACATCATTTAATGACTAAACTAGGAGCTACAAAACATTATGCACTTACACATCCACTAAGTGATTAGTACCTCTCTCTCCCACCTTAGTGATGAGGGGTTCAATTCCCACCTTAGTGGGAGTAAATATCCAGACACTTATTAATATTGTACTTGTACCTCAACGCCCATCATTTATGTTTTTTATTTTTTATTTTTTTTTACAATTTAGCAAAATATGTGCTATTTGCTGCTGTTCTGCACCAAGCTGCTTCTGTGGATATTCTTTTTCACTTCTATAACTCGGTAAAGGATGTATTGAGAATCATATAACATAGCTGGTCCATATGTTTAAAAAGCAAAAGAATGGTGAGCTGCAAAACTAATTATTAGTACTTCTACAAAAATCAATTGTTCATATACAGGTTACAGGTAGTTCAGGCTTCCTGACTTTCCTGAGTCTGGGAAGAGGGACTTTTCTGCTCCTTCTCATCCT
This sequence comes from Xanthoceras sorbifolium, assembly GCA_003430845.1. Classification (NCBI taxonomy): domain Eukaryota; kingdom Viridiplantae; phylum Streptophyta; class Magnoliopsida; order Sapindales; family Sapindaceae; genus Xanthoceras; species Xanthoceras sorbifolium. The sequence continues at coordinate 32,544,178 of CM010616.1, forward strand.
TATCAGTACCTTCGGTTTCTTCAACACCTGAAGTAACTCCATTTTCCATCAACCTGGTGGTTACCATTTTCTGATATGCTCTTTCCATCTGCATTATTGACAGGCTTTTTGGAACGATCCCTTGAAGAAGAGTGAGTCAGTAGACGGCCAATTCCATCATATAAATTCTTTGCATCCATGATAAGTGCAGCTCCGCCAGGGTAACAACGCCCAAAACATGCAGCACAATGTGGGTAGGAAACCTGCAAATGAGAGAGTAAATAAGAATGGGAAGGCTTATGGACAGTTGCAGATTAAACATCAAAGCTAGTAAAGGTAGTACCTCTATAAATGCTCGGCAGAGTGAGAGGAAAAGTCCAGACTCATTTTCTCTAAGCATCCGTGTTGCACTGTACCTCAAAAGGGAGTCAGCAACAGCCTGCAAACCCTTAATTAATTCTTGAGCAAGCACATGCTTCAAACTCAATGGGGCACAGGGGCGTAACTCATTCATTGCAGCGGACACTCCTACAATCACCATAAAGTAAGAGCAGTGCCAAAGAGATCCACCGAACCATTACATGTTAAACATTACAAATAAGAGCAGCTACAAATTTAGTAGAAAACTCCAAGGAATTTGAATCAGTAACTATGGAAATGTTTCATTTTTCAATGAACATCAAAATGTTTCAGTCTCCCTTACAATTTCAAGTGGCAAAGAGAGACGAAATCACTCACTGTAACTTTGCCTTAACACCAAAGATGGATTGATGATGTTTCTGTTCAGGAAAATTTTCAACCAAACTATTCAACCTCAAATGAATCCAACGTCAACCATCTTATGTTTTATTTAAGTGGGCAAATTATGATTATGAAGTACGTAGATACTAGAATCAGTCGATCATATCAAATAAACTGAGAGGTAGTAAGGGAAATTCACTCAAGAACAGAAATTTCACCAAAGTAAAGAAGTATCAGCAAGGAAAAAGCAAGTTAAGAAACATGAGACAAACTTACCATTAACAAACACTGCCAGAGGTGGATGTTCCATTAGATATGATGGTGGAGTCACATCCTCTTGGCTTTCTTCACCAACACTATGGGCTGAAAAGCCAACTGCTGGAAGCGGAACCCAGCGATGCGAATCCAAAACTAACTGAAGTGATGTCAATCAACAAGTTAACATGACCAAGCAGCACGCTACTTGCTTCAAAGGAAAGCCAAGATCCTAGAATGCTTCTTATTTTCATTTTAAGGCTAAACCACATAACTTTAGGCCACAAACAAAATACAAAAATTATAACTTGCCAATATACCTGAAAATTTTCAACTGCTGTACTCATATTCTTTGAGAATAAGTTGAGAACTGCCCTGTAAGCAACCAAGCTCAAGTTTATAATGGGGATTAAAAAAAAATTGAAAACAAATGTCACAAAAACCAAAAAGAAATGTTGATTTACTCTTCAAATAATGCTGGAAGCAATCCCCGGAAATCCAGCCCAACCCAACCAAGCCCCATTGCGCAATACTGTCAATAACACAAAAAAAAAGTTCATCATCAAATTCTGGATGCAGCAATACATCTAATACTACTACTATACTTTAATGCAGTTTTACTTCATGCCCAGCAGGACTGTCATACACCCCAAGTAAATTTTCTGTCATACACCAAAAAGTAAATTTTTTCTTTTTTTCTGCCAAAATATAAAATAAACTAAATTAACAAAGAGTTATGACTGTTGAATTGCACATTCATCTACAACTCAAAATGTAATCGTAAGAACAATTACATGAATTATCCAAAAATAAATAATAATCCTAGTGTGCTCATGTAAGCAGATTGGATCAATAGCTTTGATACATTTTTTAGAAAGCAAAGAGTAACAAGGATTTATTTTGTAAGTGAAAAGAAAAATCCAGTAAAAATCACATTTTTTATGTATGTCTTCCTATCAAAGCTTGAGGCAAATGCACAATACATGCACGTATGCAAGATTATAATATAAGATTCTAACCATGCACTGATCCAGAATGTTTGACAGAGATCCACCCTCAGTGATTTTTGGGAGCATGACTTTAAGAGTTTTAAGGTGTGAGGTAATTTGATGCATAGCCCAACTGAAAAGAAGGCCACCGTCATAATTTTCTTCACTTCCTGATGTATCATCAGCAAATATTGCTCTGTATTGGTTTACAACATCAAAAAGATGCATTCTATGACAGTTTATCATCCCTTTCAAGTACTCATAAGCATTTTTCTGGTCCAGATCTTCAAGAATTCCAGTAAGCCAAGCCTCTCGGCATCTCAAAAACTGCAACACAAAATAATCCTCTTCGGATAAGGCAGAAAAAAGTATGTGCATATAATCAACTTAAATGTCCCTTAAGCCAATAGCGCACTTTAGCAAATGTTTCTTTTCAATTATTATAAGTGTTCAAATTTTGGCGCAGATGGAATGTTGAATTATAGATGTTCATTTTAGGTTTTCGGAAAGGCAACTACTTCACCTGCCCCCATAACTGATGGGGGAGAGAGAGAGAGAGAGAAGTAGGGGGGAAAAAGAAACCAGCAAGAAAAACATTCGCAAAATTACCTGCAAACGCATTTCATACTCGCTAAATACTCCAATTCGACGTAAATATCCAATAATTCGGAGACATTCTGGTAACTGCAACACAAGTACATCCAACAAAAATTATACAATTCTAGCCTGTTCACTTGGATGAGTCAAGTATCATTAATTGCATATGTTTAACATAGATACCACATAATACCTGAATAGTTAGAGCGGAGTTTCAGAAGAAGTTGAGAAAGAAGAGATTGGGTTGTCTGCCTAACTTCTGCAGCCAGTGCTTGAATAATCGGTAGTCTTTGAAGGGGAGGGGTGTGTGGAACAAAGTCTTAGTAAGCACCTTTCGTAATTTTGACAGCCAAAACAGTATTAGTTGACTTGGGAAATAATAGAGAAACTCACTTGGGGTGCATAGGTTGAAAGTTTGCAAACAAATGCCTCTAAGTCAAGAGCTTCGTCATAGTTTCCATTTCTAACACATCTGCAAAAAGACGGATATCAATGAAGCTCTCTAGTCCTTAGTCTAGAACCTAAGTTTCAGCTCAATAAAGTCCACAATGGTGAAATTGATAATGAGCTACCAACGGCAATGCATTTAGATGTTACAGAACAGCATTTATTTTGTAAGGATAAATCGATGTGGGCAACAGACTCAGTAATTAAAGTAAGATTAACGGACAATTCTTTAGATGACCTTTGTTTGTTAAAGAATATATGCATATCATAAAATCAAGAATATGGAAGACAGGTCAATGAACAAGGCAGCTCTATATAGGTAAATTAAGAAGCAGCTGATACATAACCAAAGCAAGTTCCATGCTACATGAAAATAATCAATAAAAATCCTCCAAAGGTTTTAGCTAGATAAGTAAACATCTCTACTGGGCAGAAAAGTCTCTAGACTCTCTACTATTCAGATGCACAGTACCTACATTTGTTTAATACAAAGCATTGCATACCTAGGAAAATAGAGGAAAAACAAATTCTTATTCCAAGGATATAATGCATTTCAAAAACCATTTAAAACCTTTGGTATGTCGGTCATTGTTTCAATTTAACAAGTAATCATAATAGTTATGTCAAGACACCGTACTGTAAATAAGCTTACGTGTCCATAAGCTGAGGAATTTCGAGCAAGTCAAGCAAAGTACTGTGATTCGCAAGCAATGTCTGGTTCATCTTTCTTTTTTCCAAAATCTGTTCAGCTGATTCAATAAATTCAGTACAACCAGATGTCAGTTTTGGGATCTCAGCTATCTGCAAAAAAGAAAAACTATATATCATCATGCCTGCTTTTGTTATATTTTGCAATAATAGAAACAACTGAAAGGTTAATTTTGCCCATATTCTTTCATAGGATGAATCAACAACTTCTAAAGAGAACAAAACACAAAAATAGAAAAGACAGCTAAGAAGAACATCAACTTGTCAAAGCATAGTCTCACTGATTTCTTTGTTTTCTCTCCAATTATGCATATCTCTTTCATACTGTGTCTGACAATTTTATCATACTGGCATTACGAGTGTTTATTAAAAAAAACGATGGACAATACAATGAGACTCAAATTTGACATACAGCTTAGCTATTAAGGATATTTTACAAAAAGTTATTGATAGGTGTAACGGTACAAACTTTTTCCAAGAGTGTAGACTATATATAAAAAAATGTATTATAACAATTCAACACAACATACATGAAGCTACTATAAGCTTCTCAAGTTACTATATGTAGAATGATTTTTAAAGTTCAGAATATTATACATGCACAGCTGTTATTAAAATTCATTACTTCATTTGATAACTTCTTTGAAATCCATCCAAAAAAACTAAGGTTCACCCTCGAATTCCAGCCTAAAGTTATCCATTTTAGACTGCCAGCATTTTAATATGGTGAAGACAAATCATATTAATAAAAGAAACACAGATACTCTTTGTAACATCAACTGATTCAGCAATGCATAAGCTTCCTTATATCTTAATGTACTTTTCCAACTTCAAAATACAATAAGACTTACTACTTTAATACTACAACTGAAACCAAATCGAAACAATAACTCGGTATCACAAAACATGTAAACATGAGTGAAAATTAAGAAGAAGATCAATTCTATTACCAGAGATTCGAGATGTTTATCAATAGAAGAGACTTCCTGTCGAATTGCGAGCAATGCATCAGCTGCAGCTATAAATGCACGATAGTTCCCCACCGCCACCTCTTGCATTTGCCTCTGAATTCTCTCAGCATCTACTCTAAGAAGCTCAGGTTCCTTTCAATAAAAAAGAATCAATAAAGGCATTCAGCCAAAAACAATCACAATATAAATTTTTAACATCAATTACAAGAAACTGCAATACTATTCCATCACTGACGATTGAGAAGGCCTATACTAATCTTAAATCAAGTAATAACTAAAATGAAAAAGAAAATTAAAATTACAAATTCGAGTACGAGCAGCCTATTACAACTTATAAACTCAGCTTATTATAACTTCTAAGCTCCCTCTTTTTCTCAATTTCTTTTAATTTAAATTCTACGAATTCGAGAGATCGAGAGAGAGGCACCTTGTGGAGGCGATCGAGAGTGAAGGAGAGGAGCTCGGAGACGTAAGGCTGTTGGGAGACAGAGGCGAGAGGGAGGAGAGTGGCCATCGGAGACGACGCGGCATCTTCTCCATTGTCGGCTTCCATTTTGGCGTTTCAATCTTTTCGGTTCTTGTTCAGATCCAGAGTATGTGCTGTATAATTTTCACAGCATTCAAAGCTTCTCAGAGCTACTGCGTCTCCACCTTCCTTGTTCGGTTTTTTGGAAGAGGAAATGGTTTCTGCATCGGATCTGAAATGTTTTAACCACGTCAGGTGTGATTGGATGAGCTGAGCCGTTGGATTATTACACCTTCGCGTTTATAATTTGACAGTGTGATTATTTGGATGTTGAAATCTACTTGACTTAGGCTTTTGGCAATTCATCTTTTACTCATCTAACTTTTTTTTTAAATAATTATAACATTAATAACTGTTGAAAGCTGTCCATATTAATCACTAAATGTGCAGTCCGGATATCTGCTCCTATAATAGAAGATATCTAATCCCAAGGAAAAGGGAGAAAACTAAATTTACTATATGTGGTTGTGCACTCATCTAAATTTTGATAGTGATTAAAATTAAAGTACATATATTACACAAATTTTATGTTAATTTTAAAAGTTAACGCAATGCATTCGATCTATAATTAATGCAGTTTAACATAAATTTTAGGGTGAATTACACTAAGTAACACATTTAATATTAGTTTTATCATAATTGCACTCGAATACCCTATAATGCGTTGACCACCGTTAAAGTAACGGTTGACCAAACGGATTATGATAAAATGACGAGACTGCCCCTGCAAATAAAAAACAAAAAAAAATTAAAAATCAGATGATCTGGGTTCACGTTCGAAACGCGAATCAGAATTTTTTAAAAAAAAAAATTTTTTGATGTGGTGGAAGAGATCTCCAAATCTCTTCCACCTGTTTTTTAAATTTTTTTAAAAACTATTTTTAATATGACGTGGCATGTTCTTATTGGTTGGATGATTTTTTAAATTTTTTTAAAATGAATTTAAACGTAAAAGACCAATTTGTCCCTGAACCGTTTGGTCAACCGTTACTTTAATGGTGGTCAACGCATTACAGGGTATTTGAGTACAATTATGATAAAACTGGTATTAAACGTGCAATTATAATAAAAATTAGGATACTTAAGTGCAATTCACCCTAAATTTTATAAAATTTCATTAATTTACCGATTAAACAATACAATAGTACCCTTGATATATATATATATATATATATATATATATATATATATATATATATATATATTTGAAAGAAAAATAAATGTAATTTTTAAGTGCTACAATAAGTATTTATCAATATTTAACTGATAATGACACACTTGTAATTGTAAATAAATAAAATATGTGTGGATTTGATTTGCTAGTAATTTCATTTATGATCTAAATATTAATAGTTCAATTGGTTAGTGCACCTCCCTCCCATTTCAATGGTGAGAGTCCCACCATACACATCTATCAGTATGTGTGGGTAATTTTTCCCCTTATTATAGGAAGTAGATATCTCTCGTTATGATAATAGATATCCGGACCATACGTTTAGTGATTAATCTCAATAGGTTCATACAGTTAGGGATGGCCATTGGAACGAAACCGGCGGTTCCGGTTCTAATTTTTCTCCAACCGGGGAGGTCCTAGTCCCGGTTCCGGTTTTGAACAGGCGGTTCTCCGCCGGTTCGGTTGGTCAACCGGTTCTTGGAACCGGCGGTTCCTTTTTTTTTTCTTTCAAGTCACAAATTTTTTTTTTTCAATTTTTTCTTAAAAAAGGAACCGAAACCGGCGAAACCGCCGGTTTTGGTTCCTCACCAGTTTTGAACCGGCGATTCCGGTTCCAAAAAATAAAAAATAGGAACCGGTTTTTAATCGGAACCTTTGGTTCCGTTAAAAACCACCGATTCGATTCAAACCGCCCGGTTCAAACTGAGCCGGGGCCATCCCTACCTGCAGTTATTAATCATATAATCATACCCTTTTATAAAAAAAATTTCATTATGACCAAGGTTATATCACTTTTTTATGTTATGTGTTGAGTCATTTGGTAATGTCTTAAAATTGTAATTTAAATATTCAATAATCTATTTACTTTAAATTTATTTATTTTTTCAATTTTGAGATAAAAATAAAATAAAATTTGGATTTTTTTTAAAAAAAATCCACAGTAGGTCGAGATCTGTCGGGATAATAATCTCAATAAATACATATATGGATAGTAACTCTTAGAAAACAGTTTTTTCCACACTTTGTAAATTTATAGACAAATATGATATTTAAACAATATTTTAAATAAGGGTGGGCAAAATTCAATTTAATTCGGTTTTACCCATAATCGAACCAAACTAAATTTTTTTGGATTATCAATTGGGTCAACCAAACATGGTGGGTTTTATGTAAATAACCGAAAATAACCAAACCGTAAAAGTTCGGTTTGGTTTGGTTATCTCGGTCTGAACTTTCTTGGGCCTGAATTGTGTATATGGATTTAAGTAGACTTTTTGGGCTAAAAATTAATATTTTTTAACCAATTGTTTGTATATTTATAAGTTAATGGTCCATATATTTTGGACATCTTTTGAGTTATATTATAATTTTTTAAGTTTGATATTTTTTATATATAATTGATACTTGATATCCAATACCGAATGGGTAAAGTTTTTTATTTTTGTTTATATAGTTCGATTATGAATTAGTTACGATTTTGACCACCCATAACCGATTTTTATTCGGTTGTAAAAAGAAATAACTAAACATCTAAGACCCATAACCCATAATTAAAAATAGCACCCTCTAGTCGGTTCGGTTCAATTTAATTAGGATCGATTTGGTTAATGTGCCCATCCATACTCTTAAACGATAAAATTAAAAATTTAAGCCTCAATATAAATTTAGAGCTAATTGCACTCACACCCCCTGAGGTTTGGCCAACTACAGGTAAAATCAACTTTATCGTTTATTAACAATGACACCCCCTTGACTTTAGTCAAAGTGAACAGTGTCAGGGGTATTTTCGTCTTTTTCAATTTTTAATTTTATTTTATTAAATAATAAATCAAAAAATTAAAATAAAATAATAAAATTATTTAAAAATTAATAAAAAATAAAAAATTAATTAATTTAAATCCATTTTCCAGATCGAATCTCAACCGTCCATCAAGATTAATGAAGGGTTGAGATTCAATCTGAAAATGGATCCAAAAAAAAAAAATTTTGGATCTTCGAAGAACCCAATCTGGGTTCTTCGAAGAACCCATCGAAGAACCCAGAGAGGGTTCTTCGATCTCTGGGTTCAGATCGAAGAACCCTTCTGGGTTCTTCGATCGAACCCAGATGGGTTCGATCGAAGAACCCAACTGGGTTCTTCGAAGAACCCAGTTTCTGGGTTCTTCGAAGAACCCAGAAAACTGGGTTCTTCGAACGAAGAACCAATGGTTCTGGTTCTTCGTTCGAAGAACCCAGAGGGTTCTTCGATCGAACCCATCTGGGTTCGATCGAAGAACCCAGAAACTGGGTTCTTCGAAGAACCCAGTTGGGTTCTTCGAACGAAGAACCATGGTTCGATGGTTCTTCGTTCGAAGAACCCAGAGGGTTCTTCGATCGAACCCATCTGGGTTCGATCGAAGAACCCAGTTTTCTGGGTTCTTCGAAGAACCCAGAAACTGGGTTCTTCGAAGAACCCAGTTGGGTTCTTCGATCTGAACCCAGAGATCGAAGAACCCTCTCTGGGTTCTTCGATGGGTTCTTCGAAGAACCCAGATTGGGTTCTTCGAAGATCCAAAAAATTTTTTTTTTTTTTTTTTTTTTGGATCCATTTTCAGATTGAATCTCAACCCTTCATTAATCTTGATGGACGGTTGAGATTCGATCTGGAAAATGGATTTAAATTAATTAATTTTTTATTTTTTATTAATTTTTAAATAATTTTATTATTTTATTTTAATTTTTTGATTTATTATTTAATAAAATAAAATTAAAAAAGACGAAAATGCCCCTGACACTGTTCACTTTGACTAAAGTCAAGGGGGTGTCATTGTTAATAAATGATAAAGTTGATTTTACCTGTAGTTGGCCAAACCTCAGGGGTTGTGAGTGCAATTAGCTCATAAATTTATTCTCCCCACTAATTACAATTGGAATGGAAATATGAAAATTAGTCAACAAGTTTATTGCTTTATATATCATTATTCATTAGCTGGCACAATTACAAGTACAACTTTCCACAGCGCTACCCGAACATACATTTCCTTTAAATATTAACTTTACATTATACATTTCTGGTGAGGATATGGACTTTCTTGCAATTCAAGTTTTTACATAAATAAAAATTAGAGTTTGTACTTTTACTCGGTTGTAATGAAACATGTCTCCCATCGCAACCTTAAACAATTATAATTAATTCGAAATTTGGGCTCACAACCTCAAAAGTGTAAATGTGAGAAACAAACCAGTAGGTCAACCTTATATTGTCAATCTCAATCACTTTATTACTATGTATTAAAAATTGTCGAAATAAATCACTAAACGTGCAGTCCGGATATTTACTTCCGTAACGAGAGATATCTACTCCCACAATAAAAAAGAAAACTACATACACGTATTGGTAAATGTACATGATAGGAATTAAACCCTAACCACGGAGGTGTGATGAAAGTGTACTAACCTTGAATTATAAGGAATGTGATGATAAAGTCCTCACTTGATAAGTAATGACTAATAAAAGTCTCTAAAGAAAAATTAATTTCAACAGATTTAAATCTAAGTGAGGATTCAATGCTTTTTCTTTTTCGAATTAGTTACCATCAAAATTCTAACAATGACAAGTTGAATTTTCCTTAGGTGGGTATTAATCACCAAGCAAAAACAGAAGGGCTAATTATTTGTTGATCATAATTATATAGACAGGCTGTTACAATTTACAATCCCCATAATCCTCCTAGTCTACTCCTTAATTTATAATCAATGCTTGTCCATTATTATTTAATTATTTACTTATATCTGAACCAACCAATTAAAAGAAAAATAAAATTTATACATCTAAGAAAAATCATCAATTTATTTTATGAACACAATAAAAGAAGAAAAATAATATGTTACAAAAATTAAAATATATGAACATTAATTAGTACATAACCCCATTTTTATTAAATTATTAATTTCCACCTAATTCTCCTGATTTTAACAATTTAATAAACCCAAAATTTCCACTTCTCCTCAAGCGAAACCTATCAACACAACAGAGCATAAAAATACCAGAATCGAAAACGAAGTACGACAGGAAAGATCAGGAGAGGCCTCTGAAGCGTAGAAGTAGTAGTAAGGGTAGGGGTAGTTGGTCGGTCCGGTTCCGGCGGAAGGCGGCGCTCGAGCCTGACCTGGACTTGGAGGCGCGTTGTAATATTTGAAAGGTGGCGGTGGGGTGGTGGGATAAGTTGGCCATGAAGGCGCTGGTTGTGGCGGTGGCGGTGGTGGTGACCAGTGTGGGGTTGGCGGTGGTGGAGACAAGTGTGGGGTTGGCAGTGGGGAGTTATAGTAAGACTCTGGTGGTGAGTGGTGAAACGGGGGTGATAGTGGCGGATACAAGTGCTCTTTTGCCGGAGGCGGGGTTGAACAAATGACAGGACATGTTGAACAGTCGCTGATACAGAGCAACCCAGTTGCCGGAACTTCGGTTTGGTCTTCGGAAGCTACTTTTCCGAGCGCGATCGTCAACATGATCCCTACCCTGAAGAGCAAAACTAACCGTTTTGGTCTTCCAAATGCAAGACCATAATCCACACGACCCATTTGGCTTGAAAACTCGTTATTCTTGGTCTGGTCAGTGATTATATAGAGAGACTAGAGAGACTGAGACAAGGCAAAGCAAAACAAGGCCCAGGTTATAATTGCTTTTCCACTCTACATGCGTGTGTATGGCTCATTAAAAAGATTGATTTAGATGCTTCTTTTACTTTTTAATGGAGTGGCTTTATTGCTGTAAAGCACAACGTTTTTTACTATTTCCAATCCCACTTCTTTGGTTTTTGATCTCCTAAATTTGACCTTTACTTGTATTGGTTGCCTTTGGATAATTGGATCATCGTAAAAGTATACTGTAGTCTGTTTGAAAAAATGGTTTATAAGGAGCAGATTTTCCTCTTTCGGCGCTGATAGATAGATAGATACCTGTCTGATACAGGATTGGACCTAGACAACATTTCAGGTTGATGTTGAAAATGTTTTTTATGTTTCCCACTTAGAAGATCTCTACATACATTGAGCTTAATTATCACATAACTGGTGACAATTATATTTTATTATATCCTTGGAGTTTGTTGGATGCATATTTGTATACATATAATACATGTGTATTTTATTTCAATGGAAGGGGGAATCCTAAGCTTGACTTGTTTGCAAATCTATTTCTGTCCTTTTCTTTTATACCTTTCTCTAAACATAATTCAACATTCATCCTGTGATTCAATTCTCTCCTCTGAGAGTATCAAACTTTTTGCTATTTGCTTTATTTATGCTTTGCTTTCTGGGTTGGGCTTCTGAATTTCCTTTTCCATGGCAGGTTCTAGACTTCTGTAGTGAGTTATTGCTTGAACTAGGGGATTCCATAAAGTAGTCATGTGAATAATTGGATATGTTACTTTGAAGTCCAATTTGATTTTTGGGTAAAACCTTCTTTTACATTTTCTAAGATACGATAAACCTCCTTTATTTACGAGGAAGTTAATCGCTGATATTCTAAGAAATGTATATTTCTGCTGCGAGAACTGACAATAACAAAAGTTTTGGTCAATATGTTCAAAACTCATACATTAGCAATCCTAGATTTCCTATTCACCATTGAAACAGAATGCAAGAAAAATAAACATATGAATGCAATTCATGAACCAACATAGAGCAAGAACAAGAACAGGATTTCTTATACTATTACAAGTAGCTAGGACGTTGGACCTTAACTTGATCCCAGTAGTGCAATCTAATCTTAGTGCTTGAACTAGTTGAAGAAATTCATGAAGTCTATATATATATAGTCTAAGATAAGTGAGTCTTAAACCTGGCTTGAATTTGGTGAACTTAACTATGAACTTGACATTGGAGGAGAACGTGGCACCATGTTGCGACTTTGACCAGAATTGTTGCTGCTTGTATAATAACCATCAGTGCCGTATGATTCTGGACTCCTTCCAAGGTCTCTTAACCGGTTAAGCTCAGGAACTATTTCTGTGCCAAGATCTGGCCTGTCCCTCTTCCTTAGCTCTGCACACTTAATTGCCAATTTAGCAAAATTTATAGCCTCTTCAACGGGCCAATCTGGCACCGCAGGGTCAAGCATCTCTTCAAATGTTCCTTTTTCAACGGCCCTACCAACATGGTGAGCTATACCCATTGGAGGCTTGGCAGTGATTATTTGAAGTAGCATTATTCCAAAAGAGTATATATCTGATTTAGTAGTCAACATTCCTGATTGTTGATACTCGGGATCTATATAACAGAATGTCCCAGCAGCTGAAGTCATGTGATACTGTGTGACACTATCGGCTACAGAAGGTGGAACTAGCCGTGCTAGGCCAACATCGCTAATTTTGCTAACGAAATTGCGGTCTATGAGGATATTAGCTGGCTTAAGGTCTCGATGAACAAGTGGTTCTGGCTTTGCTTGGTGAAGAAATAGAAGGGCTGTCGCAATCTCAGCAGCTATTTGGAATCGTTTCCTCCATGAAATTGGAGGGCTGTTGCCTCTTCGAAACAACCGATCTTCTAAGCTGCCATTCTCCATATATTCATAGACCAAACATCCATATTCTGGACAGGCACCAAGGAGGAGGACCATGTTTGGGTGCCTAATGCAGCTGAGGACCTCAACCTGGACAGGATTTTGTTTTAGAGAAGATAAAATTAGCTTGATCATGAAAAACTTACAAGAACAGAACTTGTTATATAATGTAATTATCTCAAAGGCCTCACCTCCTGTAGAAATTGCTTCTTCCCTTGAGCAGCATCTGGTCTTAAAACTTTGATCGCAACAGGGGTGTGATCAAGTTTGCCTTTATACACAGGTCCATATCCTCCTTCACCAATTTTCATTTTGTCCGAGAATTTTTCTGTAGCTTCTTCAATCTCCTCTATGGAGTATTTTCTGTACCGATTATCATTGTTTGCCAAAGCATTCAACGCACGATTCTTCTCTTCTGCCTCTTTCCTGGCCTTCATTTCTGCTTGTTTTCTTCTCATTGCCTCCATCTCTGCTATCTTTTGTGATGCCTCAGCTGCTTCAATGGCTGCTTTGCACTTAGCCTTCTCCATCTCTGCAACTGCAAGAGCTGCCTCTTCTGCTAGCCTGGCATCCTCGAATCTATGAGCCTCCTCCATTTTCCATTGATGAAGCTCATTAGCCTGTATATGAAACACTGGGTGGATTACACTTTGCTTAATGCTCTCGTATCGTAGGTGAAAATGTCCCAGCTCCTTGTTCGAATGTACAACATTACAATTATGTATACTCATGGCAGATTACCTTCTTTTTGGCGGTAAGTGCTTCTTTGCAAGCTGAACTATACATGTCCATGGTTTGCTTAAGCTCGAGCTTTAATCTTCTCATCTCCGCTTCTATCTCCCGCTGCAATTAACATTCAGATTATCTAGTAAACATTCCCGTACTCTTTTTATGTGATTACAAAAGTCTTGCCATTGTCATTCACTACCTAAAGTCAAAGTGCACTTACTGAAGATGAAGCTGAGGACCCTCTAGGAGGAGAAAATGATGCATTGGAAAAATCTAGACTTTGAGATGACATATCCATTGATCCCATTGCAAGTGACCCTGAAAAATCAGGCTCGTCTGATATCGAATCGCGGCTGGTTGAAGTCCTTTGTCCGCGGACTGGATAATCGTAACTCTCCAGCGAGATATTGGTTGGAGTATTTTTGTGTCTATCGCGTGCTATTCCTCTAACCGGATCACTGCCTTTATCCAATGACATTCTTTCTGTGCCTCCACCTTTTGTCCCTCCCTTCATTGCCTGTCCTCTGCTTTTAGCAAACATCAAGACAACAACGTTAAAGCAACAAGTGAATTAGATAGTTCTGTATTAATTAAATCAATCCACCAATCTACTTCTACAAATTACAATCAAATACTAGTATTTACACTTGATCTTAAAAATTAAGCTACCTGAGGGCATCTTCTTGTTCACCAAGATCAGAAGGTAACTGTGGAAGTCCGGGAGACGGTTGCCTTGGTGGGGTAGCAGTGTTAGCTGCAGGCCGCTGTGCAGTTCGCACTGATGCTATCTTCCCTTTAGAAATTACATACACAGAACAAAATTCAGGTGCACTTTTCATTACACTCGCTGGCACATCATAAGTTTTGAACTTCCTGTACGACCCAAAAGATAAAACTACTTAGCTTTCTCTCTCTGTGTGTATGCAGTGCGTGCGTGCAAAAGAGATAAGAGAGAGGGAGACCTTGCAAAAGCATTCCTCGTTGATGCTCCGATGACGATGTTGTGCACTAAGTTCTTGCCAATATAGTCCAGGATCGCTTTAGGAATATCATTATCATCAAGCACAACCTCTTTCATTACCACCTGGTTTTGACAATGAACCAATGTGAGTAAAGTTTGTACCTTAGCTTGAAACTTTCATGTATAAATTATATCTTGTGCATTATAAAATCAATAAACCTCTTGTATCCTGTACAGTTGTTTTCTTTGAATGAAAATTTTTCAAAAACATTTGACTATGGCCATATATATATAATGCAATTAACACACACATGTATATATAGAGTGTTAATTTAGGATAAAAATATGTATATACCCCTTTGCGAGCACAATATCCGCGGAATGGCGTGAAAAGCTTTTGCAAGTCAGCTTCAGATTCAACATCATTTGAATTGGAATTCTCTGCAAAACTCTCAACAAAAACAATAATCAGCAACAAGGAGGCCAACACAACCAAATTCGTAGTAAAATGTCATAATAAAAATAATAATAATTGGAAAAAAAAAAAATGAGAGAAGGTACCTACGATATTGATTATTCTTGGTCCTGACGTAGATTAAGATGATAAGTGGGTTGCTGATCACAAGATGATCAATAGCCCATCGTACGGCATGTGGGCTGTTCTTGTCTTTGTCAATGGCCACGGCGGTTGAGTTGGGTGGAATCCCTTCGTCAAACAGATTCTGAGGAGACATTCGTGAATTCTGCTGCATGGCGCGATGTTGCTAATCAACTCTTAACTGTGGTGACAAAAATTACAAAAAGAAGTACTTGGCACCACAACCTCCACCACCACGACGACGACCACTAAATTAAATTTCTCAAGGGAAAAAAAAAATATGATGAGGAGAAAGCGGTTGAAATTTGAATTGATGAGAATGGAAACTGGACATTAGCTTGTTTCCGTTGATGTCTAGGTGGAAGTGGGAAACCCCCCCATGCAGCAACAGCAACGGACGTGGGTATTTGTGTCTATTGTCCACTCATTTGTTTTCGGCATTTGACCAGGTCTTGACGATAATTGTACCCAAAAAAAAAAATTTGCTAAATTAAATCAACGTCGAAATACATACTGATAATAATCTCGTAATTACCAGTATTGAAGTTTCCACGATAGTTTGTACCATCAAATTTGGTTAGTTACCATGCATGCATTCATGTAGTTCATGATGGTTATTAATATGATTTTATTTAGTGTTTGTTGATGCTAATTCAGCATACAAACTGGTAATAATGATGGATGTTTGGATACGGTTGGTGTTAACCATCTGATGATTAGGTTTTAGGGTTTTAAATCTTAATTAGATTAACTTTTTTTTTAACTATTATAATTAAAGGTTTGTCGGAGGGAAATACAACTCTAATGCATGATCTCATCGACATAATCTTATTATCTTAACTAAATTGCTTAACTTGATTAGTTATGTACTACTATTTTTCATTTTAGAATTAGAGATAATAAAGGGTAGGAGATCAGGAGAGAGGAAGTTGCTAATATATTGTAAAATTATTTTTAATGTCATAAAATGAAATAGAAATTAATAAAATGCTCAAGTTTTGCCGTCAGTCCTTCTTAGTGGGTAATTTATAAGTGTCATTGTAAGCCCTTGCTGAGGCCTGTAGTATACCCTGACCCTAGATTGGAATAGCCTCCCCTCACCTAAATTTTTTTATACCAAAAAAAAAAACTAACAAAATGTAGTATACGTACGCGCGCGCGCACACACACAGAGAGAACCATATTGTACGGTGATAGGGTAATTATATTTATGCAAATCATCATATTTCTTAAACAAATATATAAGAAGAAAGACACAAATCTTCTATATAATTATATTAACAATCTTGTTATTATGATATATATATATATATATATATATGTATATATATGTGTGTATAAATAATTGGAGAGACATTAAAGTACTTATGTAAAGAGGTGTTGGAATAAAGGGGTATGCTGGGAAGAAAAATATATTACAAATTTAGAAACTGGGGGTTTCTTTAGCAATTAGTGGAGGGTTAAATAATGATGAATTGGTGAATATCGTTTTTTATGGCCACTAAATTGGATTGTAAAGAAATTTGGGCCTGAATTGTACCGAGTTTGCCCTCTTCTTGTACATCTATCAGCCGATACTAACGATGTCGTTTTAGAGCCCATTCCCAGAAAAAATGCAAAAAAAAAAAAAAAAAAAAAAAAGAGCAGCAGGAGCGAAGTGAAGAGAGAGAACAATCTGGTTAGGAAAAAGAGAGTAGAAGAAGAGAATGTCGACGATATACGTGTTAGAGCCGCCGACGAAAGGGAAGGTGATAGTGAAGACGACACACGGGCCACTGGACATCGAGCTCTGGCCCAAGGAGGCCCCAAAAGCTGTCAGGAACTTCGTTCAGCTCTGCCTCGAAGGCTATTTCGACAACACCATCTTCCACCGCATCATCAAGGGATTCCTCGTCCAGGGCGGTGACCCCACCGGTTCCGGCACAGGTTCTTCTACCTCCTCATTCACTGCCATATGTTTATCTTTATTTATTTTAATTTTTTATTCTTTTTTGCATTTTTGTAAATTGTAATTGATTGTGTTAGCTCTGAATTTGAAAAGTTTGAACAGAATTCGATAGTGAATTTCGTTTTGGTTACGAGAGGTCTTTACAGTTACTATTGGAATTAAACGTCGCAGTGTAAAATTTGTAGGGCTGCTCAGTTTCAAAAGAATAATGAACTTGTAATAGCAATTATTTTGTAATTAGCAAACTGGAATTGTTTGATTTTTAAGTCTTAAGTGACTTTCTGCAATTAGCATTTTGTAGTCAAACGGCTAACTGTTAAAATACGCTTGTCATCTGTGTATGTTTTTTTTGTTTATCCACGTCTTGAATATCGATACTGGTAGGTGGGGAGAGTATATATGGAGGTGCCTTTGCTGATGAGTTCCATTCACGTCTAAGATTCAATCACAGAGGGTTGGTTGCATGTGCAAATGCTGGCACCCCTCACTCTAATGGTAGTCAGTTTTTTATATCTTTGGATAGATGCGAGTGGCTTGATCGCAAGAATACAATTTTTGGCAAGGTAATGCCTATTTCGTTTTAAAATTTATTTTGCCAGCTATTTTGAGTAGGGGCAAAACTCATTTCTTTTGTTCTCAGGTGACTGGGGATTCAATATATAATCTTTTGAGGATAGGGGAGGTTGACGCTGATAAGAATGATCGGCCATTGGATCCAGCCCCAAAAGTACTCTCAGTTGAGGTATGCTCTCATTGTGTATTTATCTTCTGGATGAATAGCAATTTGTGCAAGTTTTTAGGTTTGGACGTGATGGAAACTGTGTCATAGATTATATAAAAGGATTGGAGCTTTTATATAAAGCATATTATTAATATTACCCAAAACTTACTGCTCATTGAACTTTGTACATTACAGTATCTGATGAGTTGAACTGTCAATATGTTTCGTTTACTTTCCTATTGTATCCTTCTATATGATCTCTCATTCTCTTAATCACAATAGTCTCACAAACAAAGCTTTGCTACTAAGCTTTTTTTTCTTAACTCATTGTCCTAGGTATTATGGAACCCTTTTGAAGATATTGTTCCAAGAGCAACTTTGAGGCCTTCAATCCAAGCCACAACTGAGACTGAGAATAAAGATATAAAGAAGAAAGCTGTGAAGTAAGTTTCTTCCCGCAACTTGGAACATTATCTTTTGGGAATGAACGAAAAGAAATTTGTTAATATTGTGTTTATCTCACTCTTATTCTTTAAGGTGTGTGTTATATATTTGCTTAATGCAGAAAGCTTAACTTGCTTTCATTTGGAGAAGAAGCTGAAGAAGAGGAGAAGGAGTTGGCTGCTGTAAAGCAAAAGATCAAGAGTAGTCATGATGTTTTGGATGATCCCCGCCTTCTAAAGGAAGACAAAGGATTGGTAATAATCCTGTCTCAGCTAACCATCCTCTTTTTATTATTAAATAAATGTAGGGCATGCTGCATCAGAAATCTTTAGTTGTAGGTCTAGTTTCATAAATTTTTATAAACTAAACTACATAGGTATCCCATTCCTTGGAATTTCTTTTGGTTCAGCAAAACTGCTATCTGCTGACTAAGTAATTTCACTTCTAAAATGGATTTTATTCCTAAAAAGTTATGAATGGGTGGGTGTTATATACATATTCATGTTGTTATGATAAACATTTAGGATTGTGGTCATATTCTAAAAACAATTGTGATTATGGACTTATTATTTCAGTAAATTCATCTATGCAGGCTGGAGACAAAACAATAAAGGATGTGCAATTATCTGTACGAGAAGCTCTAAGCTCAAAGAAAGAAGAGCAACAGAAAGGTGTTGAATCAGAATTTACTGATTCCCTTGATCACAGTGATGATGATGAAGCCAGCTTTGATGCAAGAATGCGTCAACAGATACTTAGGAGACGAAAGGAGTTGGGAAATGCCCCACCTAAGCAAAAGCAGCACAATGGTACCTTAAATATCTTTGAAAAAGTTCATTTATCAAATTATGAATGCCATAGCCATTCAGTGTGGAATAATTCTTAATTTCTGACTATGGACAGTTAATTTACTGATACTCCTTTCTAAAATATCATTTACTTATAATTTACAGTAATAATATAGAAGTGTAAGACTAATCATAAAAAAGAAAAACATTGTTCTATAAACTCACATGCCCGTGCACACATTTACTCTTAAGTTGGAAACATCATTGAAAAGTATTTAGAGATTTTTTAAATAGGCAATTTCAAAATAAATTTGGCTCCTAATTGCTTATCGAATTAATAAAAATGAATAATGTATAACAGAGATCCACTCATGGAAGTACTAAATAGTTAATTATATATGATGCTAGTTGTCTGCATTGAAGAGTGAAGCAAGGTGCTGATGCTATTACAGCTTAGAGAAAAGCCGCTGTGTGGATAGAGAATTCCTGCAATTAAGTGGAACCTCAATTTTAATTAATATTGCATTTTCATAATTTTGTATAACCATTTTGCTGAATGAGTTTGCTTAGTAAATACCTTTGGTAGACAAATCCATGCCTCAACTTAGTTATTATTCAGTAGTACTTGAAATATGTGGGAATTCCCAACAATGTTTACTGAGTGAAGCTAATATTAAAAGATAGACCAATTTTTCTATATTAAATCTTTGAGTATTGACAAATTATTTTACCAATTTAAAATCCATTGTATTGACTTTTCAGTTTGCATCCTCCTTCCTTGTTTTAAGTACTTCATGATTGCCTTAGATGTTAATATAAATCGTCAGTGATTATATATTATTTCTGCAGGAAGCTCTAGCCCAAAGAAACGGGACATGCCTGCTCCAAGGTGAAGATAAATAAAATTTATGTTTTGGTTTTGTTTAATTTCATTGAAGATTTCATAGTTTGTTCATCCCAATTTAATTAGATGTGTGAAATCTACAAATGTACTGAAATCATTAAAAGAATACCCAATAGTTTGTTGGGTACTGTACGAAGTATTTGAAATACAGGAAAAAAAATACCATTTTTGGTAATATTTCCGAAATGACCTTGGTTCCGTAGGAGCAAGTAAAAAAATACCATCTTATTTGATTTTTTTTCTTGGAATGTTGATGTAGTTTGAAAATTAGGACTTATGAAACTAAGTGATTGGAATGAAAAATTGGGAGTAAGAGAAGATCAAAGAAGAGTAAATTCATAGGATGAAAAAAAAATAAAAATAAAAATAATACGGGGGAAAGAGATCATACACAAATTAAGGTTTAAAAATTAGAGATAAATGAGAGCTAAAAGCTCTTCAATTATTAATTTCAATAAAATCCATCACCCTTTTACTATTTTCTAAAATTTAATATTAAACCCAAAACACATATAAAAAACCTTAACTTGATACTTAAGGTCGCTAGGTCTAAAATCACATAAAGTTTTCTTTAAATACATTTAAAGTAGGCACAAACTCATAAGATATTTTACTCGAAGTTTTATGCAAAATAGTGAGAAGTAGAAATTAGAAACACTTTTACATATATAAGAACCCAAGAAACAAAATAAAATCTTTTCAGTTCTTTCACTTTGCTTTTTCTCTACTTTCTCATCCTAAAATCTCATCTCTTTCATTTTTTTTTTTTTTGGCTAAAACAACAATTCAGTGCTATGTTAATAAACAGGATTGTATTAAAAAAGAAAATGTATTTTATGGCAACTATTTGATATGCCCACATGGATACAAATACTTGGAGTCTGACTGCTGTACTCACGCAAGTCTAGGCTTTTATAATGTAGACATAGAGGTTAACAATTTTATTAAAGAAATATAAGGATAGTTAACAATTTAATTTATTTATTGCATCTGTGGACATTATTACATCTGCACATGTTTCCTCCTTCCATATGCTGGTTAGTTATTTTCCCCCTCAGACTGACAGGTTCCCTCACCTTGGTTTAAAAATTCAAAACTTGATAATATTGTTGTTTTGTTCTCATTAGGGCCAGCGCTGAAATTGAAGATGACCAACCAAGGGTGGAAAAGTTATCCTTGAAGAAAAAGGGGATAGGGTCAGAAGCCAGAGCTGAACGCATGGCTAACGCAGATTCAGACTTCCAGCTCTTGGGTGAGGCTGAACGAGGAAGACTATTGCAAAAACAGAAGAAGCGCAGGCTTCAAGGACGTGAAGATGAAGTATGTTATAATATTATTGTGCATGGGTGCATCCTTGTTTTCATCTTTTCTCCTATTTAAAAACTTCGTAAAATTAAAAGCTACAGGTAAAATTTTAGATGCCAAACTAAGTACTTAATCTGGTTGGTGAGAAATTTTGTTGGGAAGGAAATGGATATAGGAATAGCTAATAATCAATCTTATGTAAACATGCTTCTCTTTTATAAGTGATATTTATCTTTTTACCTTTATTTTATTTTATTTTATTTTGTCTTATAATTTTCTTTGCTATTATCAGGTTTTGGCAAAGCTTGAAAAGTTTAAAAGTGGCATTGTTGCAAAACCAAATGTCTCAAGTAGCAATACTGGAGGCAGCGAAGATGAGGATGTGTCTGACTGGAAAACAGTTCGGTTAAAGTTTACACCCGAGCATGGCAAGGTAGACTTCTTTTCTTCCTATCATCTTGACATCTCCTATTTTAATTATGTTCATTTCCTCAAAGGATTCCTATAGCATTTAGGCGCGCAATCATTGTATAGGTTTAGTTACTATACATGATCTGTATAGTTAATGAGTAATAATGTGAGGGATCAAATATTTTTCTAATTTCTAGATTTTTTTCATTTTTCAAATCTTTGATTTTTGTGGACCTGTGGATTAAAATCCAATGACTAATAACTACTATTATAACTATACATATCTTGTACGCTAGCATGTCCCTCACTTCACATTTGTCATTTTCTGCAGTTTTCTCAGAAGAAAAATATGAAATCAAAGTATTACAGATTCCCATTCATTTGAGACTTAAGGCTTGAGTTGACTTGTGTTAAAACAACATACAATTTTTATAATGATAGCAGAGAATTTTTATTAGATCATTTCTATATTCTTTTGGATGTACATTTTGGTATACGAGTATACCAGTACCACAAATTAAAATAGTTTATTTTTTAGCATAGCTAAAAATAAATTAATTCTGTTTGGCAGCCAGATTACCTCCTCATCGGACCTAACTTTTTCTATGAATCGTCATACAGGATAACATGTCACGTAAGGATGATCCAAATGACTATGTTGTACATGATCCTCTCTTGGAGAAGGGCAAAGAGAAGTTTAACCGGATGCAAGCCAAGCAAAAGCGAAGGGAACGGGAATGGGCTGGGAAATCTCTTACTTGATTTATTTAGACAAAATTATATGAGCTTCTAAATATTGAAGGGTGAATGAAACTGATAGGTTGATTCACATACTAATTTGCCTAAGTCTGTGTAAACAGGGGAGCTTTATTTTAGATAGAGGTATATTCATCCCCGCCAATGCTGTCTTTAGCAACAAAAGAGGCAACTCTGCAGCTGCGCCTCACACTCTTTTCCAGTCTCCCGGTATGGTGCTTTTTTACTCTGTACTATTTCAATATATATATGTTAAAGATGGACCGAGTTCAACACCGTTGTATATACTTTTTGTTTTGTAATAGCTTGGTTTAACAAACATCAAACTGTGCGACTACAACAGTAATTATTTCAATGAATGTGTATGTTTTTTGGAATATTACCAACCCCATTAACTAAATTCTGAATAATTCAAACATTTGACATGGAAATTGTCCCCCTTTTTTTTTTTCTTCTGTGGTAGCATTTGAACATGAATCAGAAACCATTTTAGTGCAGACTTGTTCAAGGACCAAACCAAGTTATTAGAAATTTTAGCTAGACAATTAAGCGCTTTGTAGAAAAGCACATGTCCTGCGTATAGATTGTATCCAAATCTAATAATAAAGAATTGAAGATTGACCTAGGGGTCTTCTCATAAATTTGCCGTCATTTTATGCAACGAAAAGTAGACTACTAGAATCACCTAAATACGACCATTATAAATATGGTTTTATAAGTTGGAAGGAGGACCTGAACCACGACTTTATATACATATATATACACCTACAACACATCAATTACACATGCTTCTTTTGCTTTTCCCACACGTCAGGCAAAGCGTACCTACATAGTCAAAAAAGCAGCGTATAATGTTGAAAAATCTGTTGGCTTGAGGTGGGCAAGCCCACACACAACAAGGACAATAATAATAATAAATCGCCGCAGTTTCCAATTCTCAGTAAAAAGTTAAATATTAATAAAACTGAGATGATTTTAATTAATTAACACTAATTGTTGCATAAGATGATGAAGTTTTAGTTGATCCTTTACGTGTAGGGATAGTAATAGTGTTTTTTTTTTTTTTTACCTTTTTTCATTAGCTCGTTGAACTTTGGATGACTTTTTGTAAATTTTGCAGCTTCCGTTTTCACATGCCAGTAAAGTATGTAGGTGTAAGTATGTATATATATATATATATATATATATATATATATATATATATTCTCTTTTGCCTTAGTTTTCCATTCAAATATTACAACGCATGTCAGTTTTTTCAAACGTAACCAGCTCTGCCAGCGCAAAAGAACATCATTATCAACCAATTCCTCGACAAGATCACTTACTTTCCTCCTATGTATTTAAAACTAATTTATTCATTTTATCCAAAAAAAAAAAAAAAAATTTGAAAGAAGTACAATTATATCTTACAAGATTAATAACTGTTAAGATTTACCGATATTATTTAATAAATATACGGTTCGAATATCTATTCTCATAATAAAAATATTCATACATAGTAGTAAATATGTATAGTAAGAATTGAACCATTATTACTGTAGTGGAAGAGAGTTGCACTAACTAGTTGAATTATTAGTGAATGTGTCATTTTACTATGTACTCTTAATAATAATGTCTTGATCGATTTTGTTAAGAGGTGTAATCTATATAAGTAAAATAAATATGTATATAAAAAAATTAAGGAATAAAATGGTGCAATAATTTTCAAAGGTAATTAGTTAATGACAGGTTAGATCACATCTGCTAAAATCCGAAAGTCACCGTCGTACCTACAACAACTACCACCTCCTCTCCAGTCCTGGGGTCCCCACACAGACATCTATATGCTCTTGTATAGTGTCGTGTTCACACTTGCCGTACCTTTCTTTATTCATTGAATTGCAACACTAATTGTGGGTTTTTAGTCTATTCTTCCGTGGAGAGTCACCCCCCTTCCTATAATCATTAATGGTGAATCACCCCCTTAAAAGAAAAAATTAAAATTGTAATGATGGTTGACCTTATAACTATAGGGTCCCTATTAAATTCCCCCACTCTTTCGATTTCCAATGAATTCAAAATAGGGGTCTAGAGAATCATACCTAAAAGTCATCATTTAATGAGTGAAACTTGATGGAACTTGATAGATTGCCATCCCAACATAAAATATCCTGTCTTTCTATCGCGATATGTCGATGTTAATTATCTATATATACTAATAAATATATATAATAAAATTTAAACTCTCATTATTCAAATAAATTTTAGAAATGTATTATTATTATTATTGTCAATCTCCGCGTTCACACTTGATATCTCGAGTTAACAAGTTTTGTTCACACTTGACAAAAAAGGCCTAATTCGCGACTTTTTTTTTAAAATTTAATTTAATTTATTTTATTTCTTTGGGTTGCTGTCTATATTTGATCTCATTTTTTTTTGTCTATATGAAACTCTTATCTTCTGATTCTCCACAAAATCAACCATTACTGCTACGACTTGCTCCGCACTCTTCCTACAAATGAACGAGAGCACCACCACCACCACCACCGCTGCTGCTGGTGCTACCAGAAAACGACGCCGTAAAGATGGCAAATATAGCAATAAAGATGATGACTTCAACAACAAGAACGACAACAAATCGTCATTTGACGAGGACGATGACGAGGACGAGGACAAAGGCAGGAAGAAGAAAGATTTGAAGGGTATCCTCACTTCGTTGTTGTTGTTAGAAGAGCAAGAGAAGGGTGATCAGGAGGAGCAGAACAGGGCCTCATCAGAGGACAAATCATTTTTGGATGAGAATCACAGGAAGAAGACCAGGACCATGTTGGATTACTACTCCAATCTTCAAGATTACTACACCGAAGTCGAACAAACTGATCGGATAAAGAGGAAGAAGTCACGTGTCCTCGCCGCTTCCGTTGCCACCATCACAGCCGTCGCGGATTCTCCCGTCGAGAAACCAACCAAGCCTGGAACCGGAGCGGGGCATGGGCCTGGGTCGGGTCAGCATAGGAGGTTGTGGGTTAAGGACCGGTCAAAGGCCTGGTGGGACGAATGTAACAGACCCGATTACCCGGAAGAGGAATTCAAGAAATGGTTTCGAATGAGTAGGCAAACTTTTGACTTGATATGTGAAGAGTTGAATTCTGTTATTGCCAAGGAAGACACCACTCTGAGAAATGCAATCCCTGTGAGGCAGAGAGTAGCTGTTTGCATCTGGAGATTAGCCACCGGCGAGCCACTCAGGCTTGTATCGAAACGGTTCGGTTTGGGCATCTCAACTTGTCACAAACTGGTTCTTGAAGTCTGCACAGCTATAAGGAGCGTGTTGATGCCAAAGTACTTACAATGGCCAGACGAAAATTCTTTGAGGAAGATCAAAGAGGAGTTTGAAGTGGGTTCCGGGATACCAAATGTTGTTGGTTCCATGTACACTACTCACATTCCAATTATAGCGCCCAAAGTCAGTGTTGCTGCTTATTTCAACAAGCGGCACACTGAGAGGAACCAGAAGACATCGTATTCGATAACAGTACAAGGAGTTGTGGACCCAAATGGGGTTTTCACAGATGTTTGCATCGGTTGGCCTGGTTCGATGCCTGATGATCAGGTGTTGGAGAAGTCTGCTTTGTATCAGAGAGCCAGTGGGGGTCTATTGAAGGGTGTGTGGATTGTTGGTGGTTCTGGGTACCCTTTACTGGACTGGGTTATGGTGCCCTACACTCAACAGCATTTGACG
Organism: Xanthoceras sorbifolium; assembly: GCA_003430845.1. Lineage (NCBI taxonomy): Eukaryota > Viridiplantae > Streptophyta > Magnoliopsida > Sapindales > Sapindaceae > Xanthoceras > Xanthoceras sorbifolium. Next base: position 32,570,395 of record CM010616.1, read on the forward strand.
TGGACTCAACACGCCTTCAACGAGAAGATTGGAGAGATTCAAAGGGTTGCCAAGGATGCATTTGCGAGGCTAAAAGGGAGGTGGAGTTGTTTGCAGAAGAGAACAGAGGTCAAATTGCAGGACTTGCCTATTGTTCTCGGAGCATGTTGTGTGCTGCACAACATTTGTGAGATGAAGAATGAGGAGATGGACCCAGAACTGACATTTGATCTGATTGACGATGAGATGATCCCAGAGATCGCTCTGAGATCAGCCAGCTCCCTCAAAGCTAGAGATGCCATTGCTCACAATCTTTTGCACCATGGACTTGCAGGCACAGCTTTTTTATAGATGGAAAAAAAATATTTGTTTTGTTTCTTTTACTAGAAAGAATGTCAAAGTGTTATTATTATTAGTTGTGTTACTAGCTAATTTCATCACAATTTGTTTAAGGGGGCTATGTAAAAGACTGTATTTTGCCCCCTCTCACAAATTGATGATTCTTATATGTAGTCTTTTGTTTTATTTTATTTTTTAAAGTTATATACCCAAATATCCACCAGAGCTAGGTTCCATACTCGGCTAGAAAAATAAGGGATCTCAATGAATTTAAAAACATTATTATGATAATTCTTTTGTATTAATGTTCTTTGGTTTGGGATCTTCTTTAAGAGTAGATGAGTATATATATATATATATATATATATATATATATATTTTAAATAATTGATTATGTAATTGCTTAGCTTGCATTGTGGTTTAGATACCTTGTTTTTTTTTTGTATTAACCACCCGATATCCAGTGACCAAGTGGCCCGGCCCACCATTCGGTGCAAGCCCACCACTTAAGCCCTGACTACTCCGGGCTCGGGGGTAGAGGCAGCCCCCTGGCCAAGGTGTGTTGCCAGTAGGGTTCTAACCTGGCATTTTGCCACATCCTCACCCCTCAAAGGCACTCCAATTCCACTGGAGCCACTTGCCTTGCTTTCTGTTTCTTATTTATATCTTGAAAAGATCAAGTCTAGGCATAGAGATACTATTAAGACATTTGCTCCGGACAAGCCATTTGTGGGATGATAAAAAATGATTTTTTTTCCCCAATATTTTAATAAAAGTAAGATAGAATTGTCCATTTAAATATTTGTTGCCTAGTTTTGGATATAATTTGTTTTGTATATGCCTTGACGTCTGATGTTTCTACACTTCTTTGATTAAGAAATCCAAATCAATGAAAAATGGAAAGAAAGTGTGAACAAGTAATAAATAAAGCAAAATTTTCATAGATCCTGCAAGGGCATTGACATTCACTTTGTATACATCTAAAATAAATAAATCAATCAAACATTTTGTATTTTTTTTTTTTACCATGTTCAATTTTCGAATCCACAGACGAAAATAAAATAGAGAAGAAAACATTATCGAAGGAGATCTTAGAGATCAGAATGAGTACACAAGCCATTTTTCTTCCATTCCTTTCTTATGGAACAAGTATAAGATTATTTTACGATAATTCTTGCCTCAAACTTTGTCAATTTTCATGCCGCATCAACCTTACCTCAATCTGGAACACCCTGCCCATAATTCACTTTATAAGTCCCAAACTGCTTTGCATGCTAACTATTAATCACCTCTCATCATGAACAATGCTTCCTTTGAGATTTTGGTGGCCTTTACTTCTTTTTTTTCTTTTCAATTATCTTCAAACAATCATAAAATACGCTAGTAATATTAAATTGCCCAAATGATTTATCTAAATTCATAGCCAAATTAACACATCATCCACTATAATATCTAAATATTAACACGGGAGTTCCAACTCACGTACCACATCATTTGAATATAAAGTTATGTAAATAATTTGGACTATCTAGCATTATTCTAAAATCATATATAACAAAAGAATTTACTATTTAAAAAACCCTAAAATATTTAAATTTTATATTTAAATATTTTTTTAATTAAAAATATAGTAGAGATATTGAAAAAAAAAATCCTAAAAGTTAGATGACACTAAAAATACTAAATTGGAGAAGATGTCCATTTAAATTTGAGCTACTCTTTGTACAAACATTAAAACTTCACATATCACCAGTATGTCAACAAAATAAAATTATACCTAATCACTTTGTAAGAACTCTAACCATGTAGTTAAAGATATTATGAGAATGAAAATAATAGTAATTTAATATATAAATGAGGATAGCCTCACCCTATGCCATTTACATTATTAATAAAGTTGTTCATTGCATTATTTTAGAGAAATGGGAATTCTTGGAATTCCTCTTTCTGGTATATTTAACAGCCAAAACAGTGTGTAAGGGTAGATAATCGGAAAAAAAATGAATAAGCGAACCACCCAAACCTGATTTCATATGAGAAAACAAGCCAAAAATTTGCTCACTGGATGGATCCACAGAACTGCTGAGCTCGACAATGTAGTTCAAATGGGAGCGCCTGCTTTCATATCATAGCAACTCCAAGACAACTGTGATCGACTGTCATCCAACCATGTACTTGTACTTAGTGGGGGATCCCATTTTCGTGCTCATCACCATCAGATGGAAGACGGAAAGGAAACTGAGCAAATTGGATCCTCAAGGCAGGAGAGTCAGGTTTTCTATCATCAAACTTGTAACCTGCAAAAGCCCAAATTTCACAGCTTATTAGATGATGTATTTCCCCGAAAACAATCAATTGATTGAACAATTTTAACATTTCAATTTTGATAACTGAGATTAGCCAATAGTAATTCTCTTTCCGTATAAATAGAAATTACTTAAAAGTAAATTAATCCATTGTGTTATATAATCAAAATATTAAACCATAGTCAAAGCAAAATAATATATAAGGCATACGCAGCTGATGATTTCAAAGGCACACATATTACAGCTTTCCTGTAGTCTTCAAAAGGAAAGGTACAAAATGCAAAAAGTTTTTCCCCACAAAATGAGGTAAGCTCTAAATTTAACACACAGTTTCCATGTAGTTTACCTTGAAGAGCTTCCATAGCAGTCAGAGCACATTTTGAGTCAACAAACACCACAAAGCACAAAACCATAGCCCTGTCTCCACTCTGCAATGTATTTATTTATGAAGAAAATTATAAAACAGTGAAAACATAAATCTCATAGAATTATCATGGACCTTTGATGCAAAGGCCAGAGGCAGATGAAATAGCTTGTAAGTAGTTAAAGAGTGGGATGACATAGAGCAAATTGGCAATAAAATTTCTATACAGCCACTCCATCGTTGGAAAGTTTTTTCAGGTATGTTGAGTTAAATTATGATGCTACAAACAGAGAGCAAAATGCTAACAATCAAAATTATAGTCACTAAAAATCTAAGTCAATCAATCATCTAGAAGTCCAGAACAAGTTGACAGTTTCAATTAATTAGAACACCATTCTCAATCATTCTTCACAAGAAGCAAGTGATGAAGGCATTTCTTGCTACAACACTGTAAACCGCATCTCCAAACATAATGGAATAGATTTATTAAACTTACACGTCTAGGCTCCCTGTGAACAACTTTGATATCCCTATAGCCAATAAATGGACGGAAAAGATCTGCAATTATATATCAAGGATTGAATGACAGAACAAAAAGTATAATCAATGCATATTCAAGAACACCCATTTTCTTTTCTTATAACATCAGAAGGTACATGTCCTTGTGGTGTAACAGAGCCATTGCTCAGAAGATAATGACCAAACTGAAAATTTCATTTGAAAACCCTTATATTATATGCAATTATGTCTAGATTTGGATCAGTATCATATTAATGGCATGCGCACACACAGTGTCTACACAAAACAAAAGGATACGGCCTACTTCTCGTCTAGTACAGTCAGTTGGGAGCCCGTCAACAAACAGAATGTTTGATTCTCCTTTTATGACTGAGGAACCATCAACATTTCTCACAGAGCTGGGAATTTCATTAATTTTCACAGGCATTGCTTGACTAATGCCTAGAGCAACATCCTGTCTTCGGCCTATTAAATTTGGATCTGGTAAAGAGGGTGAGTAGCCCTTTACACTAGTCCCACCTACGACTTCAGCATTGCCAAGTTCAGGATGAGCTCGGATACCTGCAGCATCATCCAAGCCATATCCCCCAGGCTGCACTGGATTTATCTGAAAGTATGAGCCCAGAAGTGCAGAAAAGAAAACCTTAGAACAAGTTGTTACTATAATAACTAAAATTTGCTCTGCAGTGAAGTCTTACCTCTCTCTGTGGAAAATCAGAAGAAGCATTCTGCAAATGAGTAGTGCCCAAAGGTTGACGAAATGGCAACATAGTCTCCTCAGATGTGAAGTAGCCAGGAAAGCTGGGCCTCCCGACACTGGCTGTTACAATAAGCGTTACCAATTGAGTAATATGTGCTAAAATCAATTCTAAACCAAAATAAAATATAAAGGTGGAGGTGCTCTCATATAGCATATAGGTGATTAAATTCGTAAGTGAAGATTGCAAAGCTGCACGTGGAAGCCAATATGACAAGTAATAATTAATTACTCATTCCGCCGAATGAGCGATAAAGGCAACCTCTGGAAAAGAACTTCCTTGGCGGATTGGGAAGGGCACCCTAAAAGAGATGATATTCAATTGGCATTTACTGGCCCCAATAAAAGGCCGTTGTTCATCACTTGTCACACAAGAGCGGGATTCTAGCATAAGTGTTCTGGATACAGTTGATTTTTTGCACTCAAAGCTCAAACCAGCTTTCTAGTAGATGGATGTCAGCCATTTCCAAGGCATACCAATTACCAATTGTGCTGATTTCCAAAATTTTATAAACCCAACGATTATAGCCTAAAATTCTCAAGTTTTTAAATTGTGGGATTATCATCATAGGGTTAGTACACAACTGCGATTCTATTACATAACTGCTATTATAGTACATAATCGAGTCTATACACGAAGCATATCAATCAAATAACTAGAACCCATCAAACATTAACACCACATGAAAAAAGTTTATGCTATCGGTGTCACTTCAATTTTCCCACATTTTCTCAGCAACCAAACAAAGGACTCCCGTGTTGCTTGTTTTTAAACAGTTGTTAGTTTATCAAAAATTAAGGTAGGGAAGAGAAAAAGTACCTCTATCAGTGGAAGCATCGTATCTATAGTAGTGATCAGCCATGGTTTTGATCAGTTTCAGCGAATACTCACTCCGCCTCTGCGGTGCCTTTCAGTCTCAGAACTAGCGGTTAAATTGGTTGCAGGGCTCGGGTTTGTTTCTTCTGGGTCCGCCCTGCTTTTTTTTAGTTTCAATTATTCGGATTCTGCTTTATCTTCAAGGTGGTGTTTCTATTATTGTTTTTTTGGATTAGGTTAAAGCGTAGGCGATAAAAGTTATTTACTCAATAATAATAATAATATTAATAATAATAGCACGTCCACCTATAATATAATATAATATAATAAAGTAGCTAGTTCACATCCCTTCTATTTTAGTGGTGTACCTAATATATAAGGTCACTTACCTTAATAGTAAATATATAAATATATATTCTCATCGTTGCCCATAAAAATATAATTATATGGATAGACCTCTCTCTCGTGTTGAGAGTAGACCCCTCTCATTATTGGAAGTAGTTATCCGATCCGTTTATCTTAATAATTCTCATCTCTCGTTACTGTTGTCCGGACTAAGGTGCAAATATTGCCACCCAAAAATTTTTGTTTATACACCCATTTTTTTATTAAATATTTTTATTATAAAAGTACCCATAAATAAAATGACCATAAAATTGAATTAAAAATAAATCAAAATATAATTCCACACCTAAATACTAGAATATGGTAAAGCCTGACTTGAAGATTTGAAACCCATTGTACGAATGAGATCAATAAATTTTTTTCTTTTTTAAAAAAAAATAATAAATAAGCAGACCATGAGACCAAACAGGACCTAGCATAGTTAGACCCAAAAGATCTATCCTCTATAACAGTAAGGATATCATGAGGAGGTTCCACAAAAAATAAGATACCCCAGCTCAGTCAATGGCCAAGATTGGCAAATCGATCCGCAACTCTATTACTTTCCCTAAACACATGCCTAATTTGGCAACACCAGTAACCCTCCATAAACTGAAGAGGGGATGCCTATCATTACATCTCTTCGTGAGCAACAAAACCGTAGCCAAAGAATCATGCTCAACCTGGACTTTCCTGAAGCCAGCGTCCCAAGCAGACCGCAGTGTTCCGGAATGTTCTAAAAAGATCGTGACAGCAGGCCTTTAAGCACCCCTCAAAGTTCAGCCTCAGGAACACTACATTCTCCCTTCTTCAAAGCAAACTCACCCAACCTTTGGCATAGTTGATGAACACTCCACCCGCTGTTATAGTGCCATCACTGCTGTTTCTACTATCATCAACGTTCAATTTACTTAATATGTAAAAATATAAAAAAGCATTTGATAGTCAACGTCATATTCTACAGTACCAACGGACATTTCTTCCGTCGTCAAAAAAATTATTAATCAAACATTTTTTTTTAATACGTGTAAGTGAAATATTTTCTTATTCTAAATAAAATTACTATAACATCAAGCTAACATAAACTTGTCATCATCTGTCTACTCTCAAATTACTAAACAATTTGATTCTCTAACTAAGCAAATTCTATGTATAAACTTGCAGCATTAGACAATTTTTTAAAAATATATTTAATTTAATTAGATAGCTGCAGTTGGATTAGGTTGATACAACTAAATTAGGTGTATTTATAATTTAATCGGGCTTACAAATAAATTATATAAGTAAATAGTATAGATAATTAAATGTATTTAAATAAATTAAGATGATATTATGTTGGGTGCTTATAATAATTATTTTATTTTTTTAATTATAATTATAGGTGTATTTATAAATTGGGTGTGCAAAATCATATATTTACATGGTAATATCGGCACCCTTAAATAAAAGATAAAATTTTAAAATATATGTAAATTTGAGAATTCGTATAATTTTATTTTCATATTGAATATCTACTATTTACTTTTTTTTAAAATAATGTTGAATATATACTATCATTAAGGGTTAACGGGTTGACTCTAATAGTAGGGAGTGTTTATATAATTTAATGAATCTGATTGAATTTTTATTAGAATTGTTAAACATCAAGGGGAAGTTAAAGGAATTAACCCCTTGACTATCAGCGATTGTTGCTTGATAATAGATTTTACTCGTTATATATTGTCATGTTAAAGTTGACTTTGATTTCGAAGTCAAAATTATATATTGACTCAAAAGTGGTTAAAGTCTAATATATCAACGCATGACATATCAAGTTGTCAATCCTCTTCGAGGGAATAATACTTTGCCCAAATACCATACGAGTTATCTTTAAACTTCATTTTCATCTAAAGTTTCTTATATTATAGTTGCTTTTTTTAATCAATCACTAAACTTGTAACTCATATATTTTTAAATTCTGAGACCTGTCAAAATTAATCATTAAGTACGTGGCTTGAATAACTACTTCTATAACGAGAGACATCTACTTTCATAACGAGAGACATCTACTTCCATAAATAAAACTACTCACATATGCTAATAAATGTACATGATGAGATTTTAATCCTCACTACTGAAGTAGAAGAGAGATGACAAAAATACCTAATCCGTCCCAAACCAGCGGGGCTCCGATCCGTTTGGAATGGGTTTGTAGCACTTAAAATGGACTCGGGTTAGGTCGGGTTCTATTCGAACTTTTGTGATCCGATTTTTTACCTAGTTAGGTTTGGATCAAAATCATTATAATTCGCTTCGTCCCGTTTAATCCAATATTTGTTTAATTATTTTTTAAAATATTAAAATATAAATAAAGAAATAAAACTCTAATATCTTATCTCTTTACTTGATTCTTTATACTTAAAATTTACATGTTAATTAATTAATTTAGTAACTTCTTTTTTTGTTGCTATAATTTTGTGTTTAAAACAAACAATCTTGAATTGTAAATATTGAAATTGTTGAATCAATTTTTAAATTAAATATTCTGTATTATATATATATATATATATTGCTAATGTTGTAACAAGTTAATAAAAATGTCATTTATATTATTTTAGTATTTGTATTTTATATTTAAATTTAAAATTTATATTAGAATTGGATGAATTTAAGCATTATAATTTATAAATAAATTACAAGTACGTTTCACCTATCATTTATAATTTACTACCTTTTTGGACAAATTACAAGAGGTCTTGTGGTCAAATACCGCCGGTAACATAAGTTTTGCTGATATAAATGAGCTCGTGTGGTTCAAAAACATTACAATAAAAATACCTCTCATCTGTCTCAATATTTAAATCGACTCATTTACTCTCCAATTATAATTTTTATATTTTATTTTTGTCTCAAGTATCCTACGTGATATTTTCCTATAATTTCTTTTATCCTCGTACCATATATAATTTCTTGTTTCTCATATACACACGTCAAGTATTCCAAGTATTGATTTTCATTTCAAAAAAGTAGATGCATTTAAAAAAAATAAAAAATTAAATAGACACCGTGCGAGTCTTATATAGATCACAAATATATATATATATATATATATATATATATATCATAGTCAATTTCTCCAGGACACACTGGTACGTTGTGTAATGAATGACATGCATGTATGTTGTACAAAATAAGTCAATAATACATCCCAACACTCCTCATCACATGCATGCAATTCCTGTCTCTTGTACACACTTGGAAAATTGACCATTAGATTGAATAAAGTTGTACGTTCACCTAAAATTAGTTTATGATTGCAACAACACTGATGTATAATTGAACCAATAAAGTAAATAAATTGGCTCTGCTAATGACATTCAGTGACAAGACTCGTAGAATATCTAAGAGGAAAGTGAAAATTATTATAAGATAAAAATATATAAACAAATAAATAACAATTTCAAGAATATATAATTTATATAGTCAGCGTTACAGACCAAAGCATAACTCAAAATTCTGTTTGAATCCTGAACAATTTCCACTTTTTTTTTTTCTATCAATCAAGCTTGTCGTTATATTACACTTATTTTGCTCCATCCATCCCGACCGTTGATCCCACGTGTAAGATTATTTTATATTGTATTTTGTTTGTCCTTTTTAGAATAGATCTCAAAAATACTCCAAATCTAACAGCTGTATGGAGAGCTCATGCTTAACTAAGCTGTACCTGTACAGCAAGCATGTCATGTTTTTTTAATTTTATATATTCAATGTATTTTTTCAATCTACCAAGCAAGCAGCATTGCTTTCATGTTAACCAATTAGAGTAAGCCACGTAAGAGTGTACAAAAAGGTTAAGATGGTCATTTGTGGGATTATTTGGTCTAATTATGGTACAATACAACGCAACAAAACAAGATAATATGGAAGGTTGCCTGTGAACAGCTAGATTGAGCTAAGATTTCACTGTAATTTCCTTATTTTATAACATTTTCCAATTTGCTTCATGAACAAGTGACACGTGTACGTGCCAGTTTAATGTTCCGAATTAAGAGACTTTTCTATATCTGCGCAAAAACTTTGTCCTCCCATGTGTGTTGTTTCTAGCCGCTTGCTCAATGATCTACGGTGTATGATAACTTAAATCATGAATTAACACAGTAAATGTTCGTGCGATTGTGAGATGGAAGGATAGGATCCAACCCAGACTGTGAGCAGAGACACCCAATCACTGACCAGAGAATTAATAAATCCACATCGTATACGAGGCGAGTGGATTACACAGGCGAATCAGAGCCAACACGTGTGGGCCCATCGTGTACAAAAATAAAATGGGTAAAATATCATTTAAGAGACGACAGCGACAGTTTTCTCCGCCACTGCTTGGAGTACGAGGCACGCATGAGGTAGAGCGCGTGAGCTCCATCACTCACCCCACTGACAACAATCGTTAAACTTTTTCGCTTAGTAAGTAGACAGCTCATAATCCTCTACTATCCGGAGCACGTGAAACGCTGCTGCTCTCTGAGAGTGCGACCGGAACGAACACGTGGCGTGTTGGGTATTGTCGGGAGGGAGTGTGCCTACGCAGCCGAAGCGTGGGATAGAATTAGCAATAGAAAAAATTGAGGTAGCCTGGCATCTCCTCTTTCTCCTAGTCGTTGCAATTAATAAGCACACTTGGATGAGAGAATTTTAGAGAGAGACACTGAGAGAGAGAGAGAGAGAGAGAGAGAGAGAGAGTGTTTGGCATATAATAGATACTTGTTAATAGATTCAAATAGAGAGAATAAAAATGGAGGAGCGAGAGGAAGAGGTGTCGGGGTCGACGATGGAGAAGGTGGCAGCAGCGAAGCAGTTCATAGAGAATCACTACAGAGCTCAGATGAAGAATATTAAAGAGCGCAAAGAGAGGTCTGTGAAACTAACCGTTTTTTTTTTTTTAAATTAGTACGAGAAATATGAAATTTAATTTCGGATTATGAGAGATTAAGAATGTGTCCGGTCTGCTGAAACTAATTGAACTGTTTGGACTAAAGTTGTTTTATTGTTGTTTGATAAATGAGACATTAAAGGGGAAGAAGAGTTTGTGAAGTGATTGAACTATTGGGTTAGGTTGCAGTGTTTTGTCATTTTTGATATAACCAAACACAAGATTCAATGTGCTCGCATTGTCTTTTGATCGGTTTGAATACTGATTATTAGATTGGGTTACTTTAATCTGATTTTGATAGATTTTGAACGTGTTACTAGTAATTGGTACTGGAGCAATTTGAGATTTTTCTTGATTGGAATACTTGATTTGTTTGTTGGCAAAAGCTATCCATAAGGTAATTGGTGAAGATGATTAAAAGATTTCTTTGTGAGCATGAATTTTTAAGATAGGGGACTTCATTTATTTAATTTTGCGGAGCTAACAAGGTTCAGTTTCTGTAGGTACTCTCAAGTGAGAGCTATTAGTGTCACTCTCTAAGTTATAAGGGCTCATTCTTATGAAAGCTGCACCTTCATCTTGAAATTTGTTACCTTGATATGGAGAAATTCCCAGCCTCAATTAATGCATGATGAAAATATCACAATCCGCACCTTTATAACATATCTAATCAAATTATTGAGTTGAACAAATGATGATAATTGGAAATGTCTGTTCTGGCAAGAGTGCTGCTGATTTATAACTATAAGAACTTTATGTACACTCTGTTGTGATATAATTAGCTGGTTATCTAGTTGTATATTCAACCATGAGAATGAAGGAAGTGGGAGTTGTCCAGTTGTGAGTAGGTTGAATGATTTGGGATATTTAGACTGGTTTATGTTAGGTTTAAATCACAACCAAAAGATTGTCCTTCGGGCAGTATGTAGACTGTAATGCGTGTTTCCCCTATCAAACTACTGCATCTGCACTTGTGCAAGCCATTTTGGCTTCTTAAAAGGGCATAAATGCTTTTCTTTCTACTTCTTATAAACAACATTGTTTTTTCACTTAATTAGTTGCATATGTTAGCCCTTATATGATATTCTGCCTCACAAGGATATCTCGTGTTGAAGCTGGATATATTCACGATGATGGGTGAAACAAAATTACAATTGATAATTCCAAATTTTCTATGCTATCTAGAGCTACCAAAAAATTTTCTTGAAAAATCCTGAAAAGCTGTTGTTATAAAGATGGCTTTTGGAGCTTTACGCTTTAAACTGTACTTAAATGTACCTTTTTTGATACGTAACTCAAGTTTTATTGGAAATAGAGGAACTGTACAATGAAATGAGAGAGGACCATTGATAAATCTATGCTTATGAAATTACATTGAAAAAAGAATGAATAAATACAACACATCAAGGAAAGAACAAAACCAGTCCCAAGCAACACTTTTCCATTCCCCTAGAATTCATTATTATTGATTAATAAACACGTCCTTAAGCTAAATCATAATCCAAAAATTACATGATGCATTGATTCTGTTTCTTTTTACAGAGCATGCTCTATTGAGTAGTTAAAAGGAAGGTCTGGGCTACATTCTTTGGAGCAAATAAAAAATGTTCAAATTATAAGCCCAGGTCAAAGTAAGCACTTTACTTTTAGGGAAGCTGGAACTTTCATATAAGAGCTTTTGTATGGTAATGTGATAGACAATAGCAGTCAATCAACATCTCACTGAAAAAATACCGAAAGAATTGAGGGATTGAGATCATTTATACCTATCCAGGAGAGAAAAACAAGATTACTGATTGTTAGCGCTTTGGTCTAATAACAATTCTTTCTTAACTTTGATGTGTTTTTGTTAAAATTCTTCTAAATGGTGCAAAATTTTGAGTCACAGGTACTCCTCTTTGGAAATGCTAACATAATTTGCCTCCATTGCAGAAGATGGGTGTTAGAAAGAAAATTAGCTTCTTCAGATGTGCCCAAGGAGGAACAGATCAATCTCATCAAAGATTTAGAGAGAAAAGAAACTGAGTTTATGCGACTTAAAAGGCACAAGATTTGTGTTGATGATTTTGAGCTTTTGACCATTATTGGTAGGGGGGCCTTTGGTGAGGTTAGAAATTTGCATGTTATACTTGCAATATATCAGATGATTCATCATTCTCAAACCGCCTATGTGATTAATCATTTTTGGGCAGCAATTTTTGTTCTTTTGCTTCTAACACATTTTTCAATACTATATTGGGAATCTGGAAAACTTTTGCTGATAATTGCTCAAACTTCAGGTTCGATTGTGTCGGGAGAAGAAATCTGGCACTATCTATGCCATGAAGAAGTTGAAGAAAACTGAAATGCTTAAGAGAGGACAGGTGAGATGAGACATACTGCCTTCATTTAATTCTTACCTCTGAAGATTATCTAGAAAATGATTTTTCGGGTTTCCTGTGTTCAACTGTTACTGTTATCAATATTTTCCCCACATGAGATTAACGTTTTATCGTGTGTATTCATTTAGGATTGGAAATATGCAGCTCACGTAGTGGTTTGGCTCTATGTAGGAGATTGTTTCATTTAAAGATACATCTCGTTTTGGCTGTCTGTTCTGTATTATTTACTACAGTATTCATTAAACAGTGGCCTTGATCAACAACTGTGAACCATCCTGTGAAACTAAATTTAGTTGTAAGGTTGGGCTACCACATAATGGCTGGTGCTGGGAATCCATTATCCTACATTTGCTTTTCTTTCAGGTGGTTTCATGGAGGATTTTTGTTGCCAAGTGGTTCCATTTTGTAGAGCATTTACGTGTTGAGAGTTTTATTTGATTTTGCTGTGAAGTACAATTTGTTGATAATTTTGTGATTTGTGATGTGCTGTTTATTATCTTGTTGTGAGTCTTTATTGCATTTGGCCCTTTCCATGTATTACCTATAATTAATGATAGCCTTGTTAGGTGTTAAGAGTCTGTCCTATGAAGGTCGGAGCAATGGGTGCATTCTTTGGTTCTCTGTGTGTGTGTGAGAGCACATGGATATGCGTGCATGTGAGTAAATTGGAGATGGCTGAAAATTTTGAGAATGTTGGAGCTTGATTTCATTTATGTATAACTCTCTAGTTTTGCTTTTTTGTAGTTTCCTGTATATTGCAAATAAATGTTGGATGCTGTGATAGCTTTTTGATGTTATATCTGCCTCTTCAAAATATAATTCCAGAGCTGTAATAATATATGGTTTTACGACTGCAACTACTATATGGCATAATTTTGTAGTCTATTTGTCTTGTCACTGTAATTTATGAATCTTTTGTATTAATGCTGTATACTTTGGGTCCTGATGGCCTTATGTGAAACTTTTGTTGGATAAGGAGTCCTAATTTGTCGATGTTGATTCCAGGGTCTAACTGACATGTGGGGTTAGTCTGCAATATGTTGACCTTTTAAAGTGCATTAGTTAGTTAGCCTGTATCTATGCATGTCAAACTTGCTATGATCATATTGCCCTATTGCTTTGTGATAGCTGTTTATTAAAGTTAGCAAAATGTCTTTCTATTCTATAGGTGGAACATGTTAGGGCGGAGAGGAACTTGCTAGCTGAAGTTGCAAGCCACTGCATTGTGAAGCTCTATTATTCATTCCAGGATGCTGAATACTTATATCTGATTATGGAATATCTTCCTGGTGGTGATATGATGACTTTGTTGATGAGAGAGGATACCTTAACAGAAAATGTGGCTAGATTCTATATTGCTCAGAGTGTCCTAGCCATTGAATCTATTCACAAACATAACTACATTCACAGGTTACCTGGCTGTCCCACTTGAGTTATTGAACTAATGTGCTTGAAGCTGGATTTTTATTGTAATTTTTGTTGGTGCATATAGTCAAGTAGGTATTTGTAGTATCTCATTGGTTTGCAATTGCTTCTTTTCAGAGATATTAAACCTGACAACCTTCTTCTAGACAAAAATGGTCACATGAAGTTATCAGATTTCGGTCTTTGCAAGCCAATTGATTGTTCAACTTTATATGCAATTCATGAAAATAAAACCATTGACGAGGAAAATACGGGGGAACCAATGGATATCGATGGATGTTTTCCTGATACGGATAATAAGAGTACTTGGAGAAGCCCCCGTGAACAGCTTCAGCATTGGCAGATGAACAGGAGGAAATTGGTAAGCAACATGCTTTCTGGATATGTTATTGCGGTACACATATTCTAAAGCACATTCTGGAGCATATCTATAACTGAATATGATGATGAATGTAAAAACATAATAACATTGTTGTAGATATTGTTGGACTGCTTTCATGGTTTGAATGGGAACAATTTGGAGCAATGCTGAAGTCATGAATGTTTCAAAATATTATCCAATTAGTTGAAAACCTGAAAAAAAGTTCAACATTTTTGAAGATCAGCTGTCCATAGTATTAAGCATTTTAACTTTCTTGCATGCATATGAACTATGTCAAATAAGCTGTCCACATGTTTTGGGGCCAGTAATGCGCTGCAGTCTGAAGGCACACCAGGCATCAGAATGTTCTGATCCCATATGACTAGTTGCTGGTATCTAATTGTACATTGATATATAGAGCCAATAAATCTGTCCATGTATGAAAGAAATGGCAAATAATTCCTCTGATTACTAATATTAGAACTCTAGCACTCAAGAGAGCCACCAATTTACACAATTACTTGCTTATAGCATGGACATGTTTGTAATTACTGTGTGCTGTGCAGCGTGGTTGTTAAGATGTCAAAGAATTACACTCTCTCTCTCACTATATATATATATATATATATATTCTTTTATTTTTTTCAACTAATAGTCATTGGCCTTTATCATATATATAATTTTGAAGGCATTTTCAACTGTGGGAACACCAGACTACATTGCTCCTGAGGTTTTACTGAAAAAAGGATACGGCATGGAGTGTGACTGGTTAGTTTCTGATTTCCACGTTAATTCTGTTAGTTTCTAATAGTTGTGATCAATCAGAATTTATCTTCATTCATATTAGTTTCTCTATGTTTAGTCTTTGGCATTCGACTCTTTCAGTAAATGGTGATGTCAAAATTTAGAATGTCATCTCATGTGATTTTGTTGACTCTACTGTGGTTATACAGAATTTTAATATCAGTAGAATAATAGTATCCTATGCGGCGCACATTATGTGTATCTAATATAGTTTTCGTATGCCTTTTCTGTTGGAGTTTTATGCAGGTGGTCACTAGGAGCAATAATGTATGAAATGCTTATTGGATATCCTCCATTTTACGCTGATGATCCACTAACCACATGCAGAAAGGTAAGAAACTTTACACTTACGTTTATTACCTTCTTCTAGGCTCCAACTGATCCTTGTTAACTTTGTTCTTTTTCTCTCTGTTTCTTTCTTTCCTCATCTCAGTGAGTTCAAAACTTCAGCTTTCCATTTTTAGTTTGACATAGTCTATGATACTCATTTCCTTTCCTTTCTGGAGTCCAGCAAAACATTTAAAATAAAGAAGAACAACAAAAAGAAAAAAAATTTAATTCCATTTTCAGATATTCTAATTTTCTTTTATTACCTGATAAACTTGTGACAATTAGCTCTTTACTTATGAAAGGAAAAGGAGAAAGAAAAAAAAAATGGCACTTAGAAAGAGACCAAACCTTGTATCAGAAAGAGAAAGAGATAGTTACCACTAGTGATTCACATTTGACATTTGGACCAGTGTACCTTGGTAGATCAAACCTTGTATTAGAAAGAGAAGGAGACAGTTACCACTAGTGATTCACATTTGACATTTGAACCCATGTACATTAGGTAGTTGACCACGGCCTAGGTTTTGGCCACTGATGTGGCATCATATTTGACATTGTGTCCCACAGCATTCTCAGACCAGGTCCTTTTTGTATTACTTTGTAATTGTCCAACTCTTGTTGGAGCCACGGCAGCAATGTAGTTTTGCTTTGAAATTTTTGTGCTTTTCAGGTTTTGTTACTGTCTTGATTCTTTCCTCCCAACCCTTATCTTTTTTCTTTTGATATAATTCTAAATGAAACTTTAAATGTACTTCAAACTTCAAATATTATAAATGGATGCATATGCCATTTTTTCATGACTTGACGTTTAATTGTCAGATTGTCCACTGGAGAAATCACCTAAAATTCCCTGAAGATCCAAGGTTGACACCTGAAGCAAAGGATCTCATTTGTAGGTTGCTATGTGATGTTGAACATAGGCTAGGCACTGGCGGGGCACACCAAATTAAAGTATAATTTTTGAATTTTTTTTCCTTGAAAATGTTATATCTTTTTGTCAACTATCTTTTCTTATATTAGCCAAAATTCTATTGCATCAGGCTCATCCTTGGTTCAGGGATATTGTATGGGATAAACTCTATGAAATGGAGGCAGCATTTAAACCAGAAGTACGTGGCGAGCTAGATACCCAGAACTTTATGAAGTTTGATGAAGTAATTTATGAACTCAACCTTTTACTTTACACTTCTCTTGTTTCTAGCTACTACTTTGGTTTTGGATCAGTATTGGACCTATTTGTTTCTTTTGCATTTTAGTTCAACATATTTTTAGTTTCTTATATTGAGCATATTAAGTCCAATACTGGTCTAAGACTGGATCTACATTAAGAGTTGTCCGAAATAGGTCATTATGTTTCAAAATTTGTTCTGTACAATAAGCACCTCACAAAAGCGCTTAATAAATTCCTCAGTTTTTATGAATCACTGTCTGAGTGTAGCCTGATTTTACGATCTCTGCCAGTCCACAAATTATACTTTTTATGAAAATTATAAGTATTTTATTTACAACTTTAGTTTTTCAAATTAACTTTTTTAAGAGTTATTCTCAGATATTTTGGTCACACCATATCCTTTGGGACTTCTAATTTTATTACAAGTTTTGATCATCCATGTTATATCTGCAAGTTGCATCTAAACGTTTAATTATAACATATTGATTGGAACATGGAGGGAGAGAATGCTCGTTAAAAACTTAGTCATTGAATTCTGATTTTCTTGGATGTTTCACCCCATCATTTCCAGATGATATCTTTCTAATGTATTTATTCAATATGTTATTCATAATTGACTTTTTGCACTTGTCTTCAGTTGGATCCTCCAGCATCGGCAAGAACGGGTTCGGGGCCCCTAAGAAAGGTTTGTAGTGGTTAATGTCATATATGAACTCTTGTAATGCATAACTTGTACCTTTGTATGGAATTCACCATCACCATCTTCATTAAGCATTACTCTTTCCATGATTCATTTAGTATGTGCTACATTTGGGCACAATGTAGTAGACAAGAAGCAGTATTAGGTGATTACTGGAGCATTGCCTGCTTTAAGAAAAGTGTTAAACAGTTAGATGCACGTTTGGAAATGCACAGTGTATTTGCTTCTGGTTTAAAATTAGAGAGAGAGTGAGGTAACATTGTGCCTAAGAAATTTCTTTCTTATGTAGTGTTTCCACTTCCACTCTCAAGTTTTCTATCTTATTTCTCGGTATTTTTCTTCCGTTTGCCACAAACCCTATCATTCTCAAGCTAGTAATATTCTTAGAAATTATAAGCACATTTTATAATTTTTCTCCTCTATTCATGCAGAAGCTATTGACTCCTAAAGATTTAAGTTTTGTTGGCTACACATACAAGAACTTTGATGCTGTCAAAGGGATGCGTGGTATGCAATCTATCAAAATGTTGTCTGGATTCTTTTTGTCACCTCTATTTGAGTAAAATTTTATATTTTATGTTTTAATCCAAATAAGTATAAATATTTTAATTTGCTTATATAAATGTGTCTGCACTCTAGGTTATAGCTGAGTTGATGGGACACTATGTAAAGGTTTTTAGTTACAATATTAATGATAATTTGGAACTTGAACGTATTGTCGTGGGCTGAGGCCCTGCCTTTTCTTGTAAATCAAGGACTCATAATAAACTTCCAGATTGTGGTGAATTATCTGCTCCTGTTATAAATGTTTGGAATGCCTAGAACCTGAGCCTGATCCTCTTTAGACAGGAATGGTATAACCAACAATTTATTAATTTATTTATTTGTTGGAGAGGGAGGAAGGTGTTTTACGGTTAGGGGGGAGATTTACCACATGGGACGTCCTAATAAACACTTAATAAAGTAATAATTGACTGGTCATAATTATAATCGATTTGGTTTGTTGAAACTTGAAGCTGTCCATTGCAAATAAGCATATGCTTTTTTTATTCAGGATCCCAGTTTCTGTAAATTCTGGATTGCTTATGTTCATGTTTAAGCTTTTCTCTTACGATAAATATTAACTTCTTTTGTGAACCATTTCAATCCTTGCAGAATTCAGACGAAGTTTGTCAGAGAAGCAGCCATCAACTGATTCTATATTCAGTACTACACCTTACTTTATTATCTTTTTGCTTGCTTTTGTTGTAAGACACGGATAGCCCACTATTGGGTTTGTTGAATATTTAATCGAATTAAGTTTGCTACATCTGCAGGTGATTCTGGGTCAGATGATACAACTAAACAGACAGCCGAGGAAACAGAGGCCCAGATGCTTTCATCATCAGGTGACCCAATGTTACCGTGACGTAACATGATGGTGAACCTGTTATATAGATGTTTGCATATGTCTGTTTAATTTGACTTAGGTGTTGAGCCAAAATCTGCATTTTGGCTGCCACACTACTTGTGGAACCAATCTTAAGTGTACAGCAGTATTTCATAAACTCTTGAAAGCCCCCAGTGGTGGGTTACTGGTAGGCCGGAGATATTTTTAGCAAAAAAAGCTGTGTACTAGAAATTTAGAACAGAGTCGAGGAACTTGTGTCCTGGCTGCCCAGGTTGGCTGTGGTAAAAAAAATGCCTTCTCTAGTGGCAGTTTCTGGTCAAAGTTTTAATTGATCAAAAACAACCCAGAAACTCTATTGCTTTTGAGATCATTGTTCCTCATTGTTGTGTGTAAGCTTATGTGCACAAACTCAACTCAGATGGGAAGAAAATATTTAATAGATGACCCTTTATTGCTGATGTGTTTAAGTTTTAGGCTTCTTGTGTTAGAAAAATCATGTTGGATATGCATTTTTTTTTTTTTTTTTACTGCAAGTGAAATTTTGTCTTGGAAGTTTTAATGCAAAGGCTTCTATTGTATTCTTGGCAACAATTATGCTCAGAATCAAAATAAAATGGAACTTGAAACAAGTTTGAAGAAATCAAAATAAAGTTGTTTTATCCTCGTAATAATTTTTACTAATTATTTTAAAATATACGTAATAACAATGTATTGTATGTTGCAAATCGTGATCGGTGGTTCACCAACCATTGTCTACCATCAATTTGTTGTCTGCACATGACATGTTTTGTATTTAGTATTTGCATTTTTCAAGTTAGGCCTTTGGATGGGAATTGTGAGTCTGTCAATAAATTTAATGATTTTTTTTTTTACTTAGAAAAATGAGGATTCGAACTCAGTATCTCAATTTCGTGGAGTGATTTATTGTATTATTAGGGTGTATTTTTTTTCTCTTAATCATTGACGGAAGATAAAAAATATAAAATAATAGAGAAAAAAAAAAGGGGGTTGGCCAGCTTGGTCCTGACCTAAACCCAACCAAATGAAAATGATTTTATCATTTTAGGCATAAAAGTTGAATGAAAATTTGGGCAATTGACAAGAAGATGACCAAAAATAATTTGATGTAGACCTACCTGTCTGTCATCCTCCTATACCAAACTTAGGTTGACAATCAAAATTAGGTCGGTTTAATTTCTTAAGATGGGAGATAAATTGAGTTTTTCCACTATTTACTGCTGTTATTTTATGTGTCACTTCCCTTAAAAAAGGGAAAAATTATGATAAATTGAGTTTTTCTACCATTATGAAAAATTTAGATTTAATCGTACACTACATAAAGTAAAGATATACATCACTCAACTCATGATAGATTTTCTTAAAAAAAAACTCATGATAGATTTATATTTATATTTATATTTTTTAATATTATAATTAATTAAAATTTAAAGAAGTAGAACATAATACGAATCTTCAAACTCATTGGTTTAATAATATAAGTATAAAAAGCATATAAATAGATTGACCTTGCCAATCAATTTTGACGTTATTTTTTATTATTTTATACTAAGTCATGCAACCTAAAATGAGGAATTATGATGCTAAATTTGAAGGTTATTTTGGTCAAATCAAGTGAATTGTTCAACATTAACTTTATTTTTCGCATCAATTATGATGATGATGATGATCGGATGATATTTGTTTTGCCCACTTTCTTCCTTTAATGTGCATAAATCTTTGATGAAAATGGATTAAGAGAATCTTATCCTTCTTTGGTGGGTTGGATCATGAATTGTGTTGTCCACTTTTTATTTATTTTTTTAAAAAAAATTTGTGCTTCTCTACTAATTTCAAAGATTACATGATCTTCTCTTAATAATTTTACGAATATTCTCACTCAATTTATTATCTTTCTTTCTGTTTGACCATATAAAAAAATAAAAATTGAATAATAATATTATAGAATTAATTTTCGATTGGAGAGTGAGAAGAGGAACATGATGATGGGTGGAGATGCTTCAATATGCGCTTGTAGATTTGACATCTGTCTCTTTCTTCTCTCTCTCTCTCTAACGCTACACACACGCACTTTCTTGTCTTTTTCCTTCTTCAAAGTCTTTTCCTTTTCTTTTATATATATAAAATATATGTTTTTATCTCTGCTCTCTGTCTTGCACTTTCAACTCTCAAACACCCCAGATATATTTTTATTATTTTATATATTATCACTTATAATTTGGTTCCACAGAAACAAGTCTTTGTGATCACATTGGAGCTGTTAGTTTTAAATGGTAAGCAAACCCCATCTCAATATCTTGTTTTTAGTTTAGTTTATTAATTTAGTTTTTTTTTTTTTTTTTTTTTGTAACTTTTCAAGTCTCTTTGAAGTCAGATAGATGTTAAAAGTCTTTACAAGAAGATACAAGTAAAAGAGAGAGGGAAAACCAAGGACTTTACTCCAGAGCTGACAAAATTAGGTAGTCACTTTTTTTTTTCCTGGGGTGCTTTACTTGATCATTTGTATGCTGACAATAATTATTTGAGTGAGGGAGAGAGCAAAATTACAAGAGGCTCAGGTGTTTTGCCTCAGATCCAGGGAACTCAAGTAGTAGTGAAAAGGAATACTATCTTTATTAGGGTTTTCCTGTGATTTCTTGGAGCTTCACTTTTCATGACCCCCCTTTTTTCTTTTTCTTTTTTTTTTAAACTCTTTATTGTGTTTAGAGTTAAGGGGTTGGTTTCAAATTTGTTATAATTTTCTTGTTTCTCTTTGTTTGTTTGTTTTAAATTTTCTATTTTTTTTTTTTAGTATTAAAAGCTGTTTCCTGGTTGTTTCTGTCTTAATTGTAGTTGATGGAGGTAGATAAAGGAGAGTCCACAGGAAAAGATGTTGATAGGACTTAAACAGATCATTACTATCCATTTAGGGTTATTGTTTCCACTAATGGTAAGAGTGGATCCATTCTTGTTGACCAGATCTGACTACCTATTTCCCTTTCACTATCCCTTTTGTTGAACTGTAAGTTGCATCACCTGAATTTGCTTCCTCCTTTTTGGCCTTATTGAGTTTTAAAGGCATGGAAAATGGTCTGTTTAAACCCACCATTTATATCCCAGTATTGTTCTTGATTAGAGAAGAAGGAAAAATTAGTTGAATAATGACAGGTTGTGAAATATTAGTGGGGCTGGAGAGTAACTTTTTGCACTGCCTGGATAGGGATTTTGATGGAGGAGATGTCTCCGGCTGTTGCAGTGCCATTTAGAGCAGGTAATTCAGTCTGTGATAGCCCAACAATAGTTGCTCATTTGGATATCACAAGACTTAAGCTTATGGCCAACGTGGCAGGTTTGTTATCAAATTCTTTAGCTAAGGTTTCTGCTCAGTCTGTTGCTCGTGGAGACGAGGATTGTGATTGTAGAGATTTAGCAAGTGAAGTTAATGATATAGAAGTTGTGGTGCAAGAAGAGGAAAAAGTTGGGAGATCTGCTCTGCTTCATATGATTTCTGAAAACAAAAGAAATTTGGTTCCTAGTGATGATGTGATAAACCAGGAAAGTGAGGAAGATGACTCCTTATCATTGGAGGGGGATCGAATTCTTGATAGCTCTTGTTCACTTTCAATTGCTAGTGAGACTAGTAGTTTATGTGGAGAAGATTATTTGAGTATTGAGGCTACACCTGATGGAGGAATGCTGAGTTCAATTGACATACAAAAGAGCATTTGCGGTGTGGATATTATTTCTAAGGTCAGTGATTTAGGCGAGCCAAATGTTGAAACTGAGATAGCAAGTGATTCCCTTGCCGTAGCAGTGAGCCTTGAGGAAGATATTAGAGATGGGTCTAAGTCAAAGCCATCTTCAGTTGCTCTTCAATTGGCTTTCGAAAAAGGGGTGAGTGGAACAGTTGGACGCAGTGTATTTGAGGTGGATTATGTGCCTCTGTGGGGATTTACATCTGTGTGTGGAAGGAGACCCGAGATGGAAGATGCAGTTGCAACTGTGCCGCAATTTTTGAAAATTCCTATTCAAATGCTCATTGATGAGCAGGTACTTGATGGCATGAGTAAGCGTTTTAATCTCCAGACTGCTCATTTCTTTGGGGTCTATGATGGCCATGGAGGTTTACAGGTATCATTTTTCCCTTACAAGTGTTTGTGTAGTCTTATCCTATGCAACTGTGCAAATGATGTCTTATTGTAAGGAAATTTCTTTTATGGGGTTTGCCTTCTCAGGTTGCAAACTATTGTCGTGATCGTATTCATGTTGCTTTAGCCGAGGAGATGGAGATCTTAAGGGAAAGCCTGAGTGATGGAAGTGTGAAGCATAGCTGCCAAGAGCAGTGGAAAAAAGCATTCACCAATTGTTTTTTTAAGGTTGATGCAGAAGTTGGAGGACAAACAAGCCAAGAACCTATTGCCCCAGAAACTGTTGGTTCTACGGCGGTTGTTGCCGTTATTTGTTCCTCACATATAATTGTAGCAAACTGTGGAGATTCAAGAGCAGTTCTATGTCGTGGGAAAGAGCCCATGGCATTGTCTGTTGATCATAAAGTAAGAAATCTTCAATTGTAGTCCTGCATCTTATTGTAGCTCATAATCAACCGTCGGAAACTGATTATGGATTTTTTTTTTTTGGGTATTATCTCAGCCAAATCGAGAAGATGAATATGCAAGAATTGAAGCGGCTGGAGGCAAGGTTATACAGTGGAATGGGCATCGCGTGTTCGGTGTTCTTGCAATGTCAAGGTCTATTGGTATGTATTCCTTCACCACGGTTTGCCTTCTTCCAGTTTTCATGATTTCAAAATGGTATGCTTTTGAACTAAGGCAGCTTCCTTAGTGATACCCTCTTCACTGATTTCTCTGTCAACAATTTCGTGTAGTCATGTTGTAAATGTTTAATAACAAGTAATTTTCCAAAAGGACTCCATGATTTTAAATGATCATCATTTCATAACTAGTCTAATTTTCTATATCCGCTGGCATTGATATGTGGAAGTTGAACTAATTTTTTTCTGTAAGATGGGTTGGACAGTTGTCAAGTTTTGCCTAATTGTTGCTCTGTTAGTCTATAAAACGGTATTCGAGTGTCAATGTGGAGCAAGGTAACAGGACAGTCAGAAACATTTCTCTAAGCTTTGGAATTCTTTCAATTGTCTGGCATCAAAGACTTAAAAAAGATGTCTGAAGTTTATGATATTCTCAGAAATAAGTAGTGCTGCCCCAAATATCCTCTTTGGAAAAATTTCAGTCTAGATAAAGGTTTACTTTTACCCCTCTTTCTTGTTTTAGGAACCTGAATGTTTTCAATCATGACCGGAAAGCATGAGGTGTGCTCATGAGCCTCATTGTTCTTTGGGTAACTCAAACTAATAAAGGTTTATGATGAAATTGTGTATCCAAATATTATACTTTCATGGAGGATGGAAATTGTGTGGTTTTCTTTTGTCAAGCTGCTGCTTTCCGTCTTTGGTTTGTGCAAGTACTGACTCTTGGGATGGTGGCCTATAATATGTTTATGCATTCTACTAAAGAACCTTCTGTTGTGATTCAAGTAAATTATAAATCTCAAATTTCCCAAAAACAAACAATTGCTTGTGCTTTGCAGGCGATAGATATTTGAAACCATGGATTATTCCGGACCCAGAAGTGATGTTTATTCCTAGGGCAAAAGAGGATGAATGCCTCATTATAGCCAGTGATGGTTTATGGGATGTCATGACGAATGAGGAGGCATGTGAACTGGCACGAAAGAGAATACTACTCTGGCACAAAAAGAATGGTGTAACACTTCCCTCGGATAGGGGGGAGGGAGTCGATCCCGCTGCCCAAGCAGCAGCAGAGTTCCTCTCGAACCGTGCTCTCCAAAAAGGAAGCAAGGATAACATCAGTGTAATCGTGGTTGATCTGAAAGCTCAAAGGAAGTTCAAGAGCAAAACGTGACAGTTTCTCATCCTTCGCCATCTAGCTATTCAAACTAATGCAGTAGGACATAAAACTTCAAATGGTTGGTCCATTATTATAGTTCTTACCCATCTGTTTTTCACCTGGGCATTTAACGGCTTTTAATGAGTAGCAGCCTGTATGTACTATAGAACATGAATCAACTCTAGAACTCTTCACTATATAAGAGATTGTGTAATGGCTATGTAAATCTTAGCTGTTTGTTGTAGGGGTAGGAGTTCATGACGGTTCCATGCTCATTTATGTTGAGGCCGATTTGTATTTGTTATGCCTCCGAGTTCAACTGCTCTGTGAGGTATCTACTTTGTATTATTTCAACCGCATGGTTCTTATAAAGAATTGGCAAATTTGGGAAATGAGCTTGTGATTTGTGAATTTTTGAATATAATCCTATTTTACCTCTTGTTGGATATTTTAACCCGTTGGATTTGCTTAATGGGTTGATAGTAATCCAGTGTTTTTTATTGCTTTAGAAACCAAAATGCTACCTTCCATGGAAATACAACCAAAATTTTCATATTCTTAAAATTTTAGTTTTATAATACGTGAGGATAAAAATACCTTATAATAAATAAGAGATCAATTTATTTAAATTGTTTAGGTCAATTTAGGTAGAACCTAAACAATTTAAAAGAAAAGGCAGCAAGGAAAACGTCAGATTTCTTTATGGTGGGATGTTGTCATCGTCACAAGCCATACTTTGGTTTAAATTTGTTAGAATCTGAAAAAAAAATGGTTACGGTAAAAAAATGTAAATGGAATTGACCCTTCTCGCAGTCGTCTTCAAATTTTCTCACTTGAGAGAATTTCCATTGGAATTAGGCAAAACACACTTGTTATTTGAGAGTTATTGGTTAATGGCAGAGTTTTTTATCATCTATGTAAATAAACGCGGAACAGTTTTTCAATTGTAGTCCAAACTTCTTTTTCTAAATATCTTGATGTCATTATCAAATATTTATTGACCTTTAAAGCCTCCGGTGATGGATAATAGCGACCAGTTGAAACAACATTGTAATATGCAGGTGGGTGGTGGTGAACCATGGCCGTTTGACTGGTGTTGCAACAGGTACAGCCTAGAGATATTGGCTTCGCATAAAGAAACAAGTTTTTTAAGTTGAAAGAAACTGACAAGAGTAGACACTGCATATTTCTACCAATGCTCGTGAGACAGAATTGAAAAAACCTTTTTAAAGCAATTCACAAAACATGTAGGAACAACACACAGGAGAAATTATCAAATCAAACCCACAGATCCGATAAAAAAGGTAATGAACAAAAGCATATGCAAGAGAGAAGCAAACATTGAATTATAAAACTATAAAACTTATTTGAGATTTTCAATGATTGCTGATGTCCCAGATCACTGCAAGAGAGCAATATTTATAGCAAGAGGCTTGTCCAGGATTATTAGAAAAGCAGCCAAAGACATCGCTTCTAGTATTTCCT
Source organism: Xanthoceras sorbifolium (assembly GCA_003430845.1). NCBI lineage: Eukaryota > Viridiplantae > Streptophyta > Magnoliopsida > Sapindales > Sapindaceae > Xanthoceras > Xanthoceras sorbifolium. Next base: position 32,596,746 of record CM010616.1, read on the forward strand.
GAAAGCTAACTCCTTCACAGCATCCACAAGATGTTCCTCATTCTGAATACTCTGTACCCATTTTGCATTTATGTGGACTCTTTCAATGCTTTGCTTCAAGGTTCTAGCGATTGAAGGCTTAGAACGGCTTGCAAAGAACTCCTCCACTTCCTCAGCCTTCTCAAGTGAAGCAAACTGAGAAGAGAAAGGCAGCAGAAAAGAGAAAACAACACCAAAATAACATCAACACTAATCATAAATATCTAACAGTTATAGCAAAATTATAGTGTGTTTGAAACAAACAAAAAAACTATTAAGAGAATACAAGAGAGAGCGAAAGATACAAACCGGCGAGACAACTGCACTGACAAAGCGTGTTATGAGGAATCCAGAACCCCAGGTTTTTGAAATGTATTCCCAGTTATCCTGCATTCCAAATGGAAAAGCGTATTATAATCTATTATTTCCATATCATTGTAATATCATCTTATGAGGACAATATAGTGATAACAAAACCTGACATGGGCCAAGTGATAGAAAATCAGAATAATGTTTCTCCTTATTCCACATTGTAAAAAACAATCGCAGCATAAATATGTAAACAGTTATAAAGTAGCATTATAGAGTTCGATATCATTGCCTCCACTAACTATTGACATACACTCGCTGCTCCCCAAGTGACACTTGCATCGTCTCCAAAAATCTGAAGTAGGGCTCAGAATAGGCGAGCCTTACTTGCAATCGGCTGGACAACAACCCATCTAAAATCTTCCATCATATTCCATTATGCAACTAGTAGAGGCACCTCTTTCCTTTTTCTAATTATTTTTTCTTTCCAACCCTTTTCCTCTCCTTTTCTCCTGTTTGATATGTATCATAATTTTCTCACTTTCATTTTATTTGAAATAACAAAAATATGTAATGCACCATGATGCCTTAAGTGAAAAAACTTTAAATGTATCATAAGTGCTCAAGGACATTTCCCATATATTACTGAAATACAATGTCAGTGACTTAAAAAACTTCTTCCTCCATGACATTCAGATGACTAGGGATGAGTATTACCTTCAGCCACTTCCAAGCTGTTTCACGTCCTTCTCTACTAACAGCAAGTCCAAAAACAGCATCTTGGTTGCGTACCTAGAATAAATGGGAAATAACTCACTGTAATTAAACATCATATAGACAATATATTATGAGCTCAATGTCAACCTCTAACCTCATCCATAAGAAAATATATAAAAGGTTGGTTACCTCAGAAGACAACAGAAAGTTGAGTGAGTCAAGAATTATATTGGCATCTGGGCAAGAAGCTAAGGAACCTACAAAGAGTAAGGAAAAAAAAAAAAAAGTGATTATCATAAACTCCACATATACAAATACCATAACTTTCAAAAATGATATTCAATACCTAGAATGCGTGTTTTCTCCTGGCTCAAATCAGTCTCCCTATAAATTCTTAAAAGAGATTCATAACCAGATTTGTCTGATTGGCTGACTTTTTGCATTACTGCTACATATGCTGCCTGTAAACCATTATCCAAAATCATAGTGGATTCAACTAGATAAAAATTAGCATTTGATTGAACTTCACAACCAAACCTTTCTTAGGTCAGGAGGGAGTAGCGGAGTAGTTCTGTTATCTAAGAATGCATGAAATCGCTTGCAAGCTTCATTTAGAGTCTCATCATGTCCAAGCAAAGCAAGGGCAGTCAAAATTTCTCCTCTCAACATAGAATCCAAATGACTTTCACCTTGTTTAGGATCCCAACCAAGCTTCCTGTGTAGAAATTCAATTATAAAATGAAAGAATTAAAATTATGTACCATTGAAACATGACAAAACCAGGTTTCTACTTGAAACCTCTGTATATAACACTTTGATGGGGCATTTTTTGTCAAAGAAAAATAATCTCCAGCAAAACATCGCTTACTCACTATATAAATTTAGCATGATCTCCAACCAGTCTATGCTTTGATAAGAGTCAATGAAAAATGACTCTTAGTAGCAAAAAGAAAAACACTAGTAATTTCTCTCTATACTTTTTCACAGTAAGCATTTTAATTTTCTTAATAATTGCCTTGCCTAAATAATACAATAGCTCCTTCCTTTGATGGCTTTTAGTAAACTAATTACACATTGTAGTGCAGATGTAGGATGGTCTCTTGCTCTAGGCAGAGAAATTCTAATATAGCACATATCCAGTACCTTGCAATAGCACTACGACTAATAAACTCCAAGGGCTCAAAGTAACTTTCAATTATGACTACCTATGAGCTTTCCCGACAAATTGTTCCATAATCAACTATAAGGGGTCCGTTAACATTAAAAAGCAGCAGTAAACATACAACTCCAAGTGCTACAAGTTCTAGTCCAAGGTTGTCATAGACACCTCCAATAAGTTAATATGAAATTACTTACTCAGCAGAATACTGAAAAAGGGAAATAAAAAATTGCTTAATGTAGTCCAGTAAATCAGGTCTTGCATCAGCAGCAATCCTACCAACTTTATAGCTTACCTGCAAAAACCAAGAACCACAATCAGGACTAAGGTTATCATTGAATAAAACTTAGAATGATATGGAGGTGAACATTACACTAATCAAGTTAGACAGCACAGTATAATTGACTTCCTCCCTAAAGGAACCCATCAAGGTGAGCAGAGAGGTCAAAGACTGCTGGCGAGCCATACAAAGGGCAAATGAATCATCCAAAATGCCTGTTAATGAAATAAGTTAATGTTAAAGTTTCTCATTTACCACAAGGAATAAAATAGGCCAATGTAGAGTGAAGAAGATACCAAATCTGTCTGTTTCAGTCAATAATTTTTTCTCTATCGCATGTCTAAGTCTAGCTGCAAGTTCCTCATCATATTTCACCCTATAGAAACCAGTCTGATCCACATTCACTTTTATCCAGCTGCATGCTGCATTACCGCTTTCATCCAGGAAATCCTGAATCTTTGTTTGCAACAAGAAATTCTTGCGCACATTATATGAGCCAAAGCATAAAGTTATTGGGACAATCCATTGCCCATTGCCACTGGAACCACTTGACAGGAATTGTGACTGCCAAATATCAAATTTACTTGTTAGAGCACCATAACTTTCAGATATCATGAAAAAAAAATTGAATACAATATTTCAAATGACTACGCACTTTAACTAAGGGATGTTGTTTCAAACTTTTAACTGACCCCTCAAAAGGAAAAAATAAATAAATAAAAGAGGTGAGAGCATTCAATCACAAGAAAACCTGTTCAAATTCCAATTTCTGTTCTTTGACTTTCACAGAGACGACTGGGTAACCTTTTTGCTTTGTCCATGAATTCATTAGCTGGTTCACAGGTTCATTAGATCCTTCCTCGAGGGCAGTCCATAAATCTTCAGTCTTTGCATTAGAGCATGCATATTTCTTTATATATGAAGCAAGTGACCGCTGATTGTAGAAGTAAGGCACATAACGAACAATCAAAATAGCTTCAGATGAGAAAATACAATAAAAAATAATAACTAAAGTTCATACATGCAAGGAAAGAAAGATTAATAAGCATATTACAACAATTATCAATGAGCAATTAAAGTTCACTTTTCAATTTCTTTGCATTATCATCCATTCAGAAGATATCAGCTGCAGTTGTACCTCCACCAACTGATTTCACTGTTAGATCTCAGAAAAACCTGTTGATGCACCAGACTCAACTTTTCTCACAAAAAGATTTTTATTTTTACTTTTTTTGGGATAGGAAACAAAAAATTTATCAGCAAAAGTTTGAAAGCAAAACTCTAGGCAAATACTGTTTCAATCTTATCCATATTGATATAGTTAACGATTCACAATTAGTATAAAAAATATGCATCAAATTCCTTTTGACATTTAGTGAGATGAAATCGTGATTCTAACCAACAGTCCCGACAAATGTCACAGTTAATATATTAGCAACACAACATAGGAACTGAAGAAAAGATTTAGCAAATGCTTTGCAGCCAAGAATGAAACCCTGAACCGATCCTTAATCGGGAGATATTACCACATGATAAATAGATATGGTTTTTGATAGTATAAAATATAGTAAATGATATTCTATTATTTGAAAGATTCCTGTCATCTGCAATGTAATTGTAGCTTAAACCTCTTTCATAATATATACAATTTTTCCAAAAATATCCAGTTTACAACTCATGAAGTAATGATTATATCATAGCACTTATGGAATTCACTATACTTCTTCCATGGTAACTAACATAAATATATGCATAATTAGCAAAAACTATATAAGGTCTTTCAAGTCTCCTTCATCAAGAGGAAGCAGGATCTACAAGAAACTCATACAAGTACAAAAACAGAGGACCAACCTGAAAGATTTCAGCACCGAGATAGCTTTGTAGCATCCTGATAACAGATGCACCTTTTCTATAGCTTATAGCATCAAATATTTCATCAATCTCACTAGCATGATTTACATCAACCTGGAAAAATAATATGAGTAAGATAAAAAACGCCATAAGTGACAACTGCTCTGTTCTTCTATGGTACCGGAGAAGGGAAAAAAAAAATAGTAGTAGTCCACGACCATTTACCTCAATTGGGTGGGACTCCTCAAGGCCATCCAGCCTAAGACCCTCAGTAGATTCATCAAGAAACTGAGTCCATATTTTCCATTCTGGAAACAAGCTATCAGTTGCTAAGTAGCTCACCTGAACAGAACCATTTATAAACAATTTTATTTACTTGCATATGTCGTATAAATACACATACTAAACAATAAACATACCCATGTTGCAAAACCCTCATTCAGCCATAAATGCGTCCACCATTCCATTGTTACAAGATTGCCAAACCATTGGTGAGCCAATTCATGAGCTACTACAGTTGCAACCTTAACAGCAACCAAACAAAATGATTCAGCATTAGAGTGCGATTTAACCAATAGCTTCATCATTTCATTAGGTAGAACCAAAAAACGAGGCCAACATTGAGGAGGACATTACCCTTTGCTTGTTAGCAGCTGCAGAATGTTGATCATCATAGAGTAAAGCAGTTTCACGATACGTAACTAACCCATAATTCTCCATGGCCCCAGCAGCAAAATCAGGGATTGCAATCATATCCAACTTAGGAAGAGAATATGGCACAGCAAAGTATCTGTAAAACTTAGCATGGTTAATTCGATACCAAATGCAGATAACAAACTCTAAGCACACATATGGAAAAGTAATGATATGACCATTAAGTATAATCAAAGGCAACCATCAGCTAGTACTTGCCAGACTGAAATCTGTGACTAAAGATTAATACATGGAGTTACAAGGTACTGCTAAAACATACTCTCTGTAAAGTTCAAGTGTCTTCACAGCAACGTTCAGCGCAAATTTTCCTTGATTTGCCTTCCCAACTTGACAGTATACTCGAACTTTGATCCCTATATAGAGAAATGCATTAATTTAGGCAAAGATGAAAAGGAGTTATAGTAACACATAAATAAACTGATAAACGTATAAAGTGAATGTACCGTCAGATGTATGATCTTCCACATAATCAAATAAACCAATAACCACTGCCACTAAATATGTTGACATTATAGGTGATTCCTGATACGAAACTGTTTTCAAATGCCCATTCACTTTTTCTTCAATGACTGGCATGTTTGAAAGAGCCACCAATTCAGACGGCGCATCCAATGTGATCTTGAATGTAGCCTGCAACACCAAATGTCTGTGAATATGAAAAAAATACCTCAAAGAAAAGGGTCAAACCATGAGATTAACCAACTTATATTGTTTTATAAGATCTTTTAATAATACTATAATATTTTAAAAGATTAATTGTTAACTAGCACTACCTTGCAAGAAGGTTCATCCCAGCATGGAAAGCATCTTCTAGCATCAGCTGGCTCAAACTGTGTAACTGCCATATTTTTCTTCTCACCATTATGCTCATAAGTACTGGATAGCAAAAAAAATACAACTTAAAATATCAGAACTAATAATTGCCAATATTATATAGGAAAACCAAAAGGAGAAACTAATCTGAATTTTGTATCTCACTACAACTAAGACAAATAATTAGTTATATAACAGTGTTGTTCAGTAGTTTTTCCATTTGCAGACCCAACTCCATTCTAATCACGAACAATCTAATATTAAAGTCAATCAATTTATCGAATATAACATATTCAGTATCCATTTGTTTAGTCATTGCATACCGAGCGGCAAACAAGTAAAGAATGAACAGGTCACCTTCTATAAAAGCCCTTCATTTTTTCATTCAACACTCCCTCAAACCCGATAGTCAAAATCCCAACTCCAATAGGAAGTGTCTCAGCAAACTCCAAAACCAAAATCTCATCAGCTTCCACCGAGTCAACCTTCTTTGGCTCGAATACCTGTTTAACAAGTTATTAAATGAAAACCTGAACTTTTAAGATCCCTTGGCTTGCTTCTCAGCAAAGGAAACAGAGCAGGATAATCAATCACCTTGAGCAAATAAAACTATAAAAATCCTTTTATATCCACTTATTTGGACGAAAGAGTTATTGTTTCTGGTAAGTATTTATTAAAAACAAAAATAAAAACAAAAAAAAAATCGAAATTATATATTTCAAGTTTCAACTGACAATTTTAACATTCCAATGACAGACAGAGAGCATAGCAACCGAACAAAACATCAAACGGACAAAAGTTGGAGATGAAAAAAGACCTTAGAAGAGGTTTTGGTTGCGAAGGAGACGGATCGGTTGTCGATGGTGAGTTCGGCAGCATTGAGGACGATGAAGTGGGTAGTTTCGACGATGTCAAGGTCGATGGCGACGGAGCCTGCGAAATTGCAAGTTGTGAGGTCGGGCTTCAGATGGATGTCGTATCGTTTCGGGACAGCGAATTTCGGGAGCCGAGATTGTCCTTTAAATTGCTCCATGTTTTCGTCTTCGGAGAGTCAATGATAGGGTGTTGGTCGAGTAGAGAGAGAGTAGAAGTTTTGAGTTTTTCTTCTTAGTGATGAAGAGTGAACCAACTGATGAACTGGGTTTAAATAGAGATTGCTCGTGTTAAACGACAACGCTTTCTACGTAATTGGCATTTTGAATCTTTAACACACGAAATAGTCACTTGAGCGTACAAAAATCACGAAAAGAGTGTTGCCACTGACAAGATCACATTGTTGATAAACTTATCACACCCACATTAATAATAAAATCGTGAATTATAATTATAATGTAATCCCTAATTAATATATGGTTCGAATATTTATTCTTATGACGGGAGATATCTACTATTATATAAGAAAATAAAACTACTCACATTGATAAATATATATAGTGAGACTTAAATCTTCACCGTTAAAATTAGAGAGAGGTGCACTAACTATTTGAATTATAAGTAGTTGTGCATGTAATTCCTACTTAATACCCATAAGATATTAAGATTGACTTGCAATTGTACACACCACAGTTCGGTTCGAACCGTACGGTTCCTAATTGGAACTAGGAGCTGGCAATTTCGGTTCTAAAAAAGTTTTGAAACTTGAATCGAAAATCGGTGTGAAACTGTCAATTTCAATTCTTCCTCTTAAGGGAAACAGAACTGTCGATTCTCGAACCATAACCATCTCAAGATATTGGTACACCCAATGTGAAAACGAATTAAAGTTTAAAAAGTTAAGATAGAACAAATTCTATTAAGATTATTAAAGAATGAATACGATACTTCAAAAAAGCAAGCATCAAAGATGAGTTACTTAGCACTCATAAGATATTGGGACACCCCATTGAAATCAGAATAAAGTTAATTGGAAATTCCATCACTATTTTTGAGGAATCATGGTCCTCCTAAACAAAAGCAAGCATCCAAGATGAGTTTGATTCAGATGAGCTAAAAGTAACTTGAAGGAAGTTTCCTTGATCTTACAATTCACGAGAGAATTGGAATAAGCTTTGAAGTGAGAATTGGGTTACTTGTACATTGTCCGATATAATTATTATTTTTTAAAATGTTATAATATATTTCTTATTAGTTTGATAGTGACACATGTGTCGATGCGTCAAATAGATGGGTGAGCTTGGTAGAAAACACATGTGATTTAAAAAGAATTATTTGTTGTACAATTTATCAAGATTTATTGTAAAGGCGCAGACGGTGCATGTTAAAACATGATTACTTAAATTATGACACCACAGGATTTTATTTATTTATTTAAAATATTATATTTTATGAATTATCGGGATGTACTGAGATTAAATTTATGTTAATATATTTTATATATAAATTTTGCAGAAATCATTTACTCCCAACACGTGAAACCGTTCACTCCCAATACGGTTATTACGTTTTTATATGCAATGATAAATATATAGATATTTAAATTTTTAAAATTTAGTAATTTTAAAGAAGCGTGTGAATCGTGAGGCTCCTCCAGCCACTAAGACAATTGACTCTTAATAATATGACACCACAATTAGGAGGTGAAGTAATTAACCATTTCACTATAAGTAAATATACGATAATTTGAAAATTTTAATAATATAATAACATGATTAAAAAACTGTAATTAATTAATTTTATTCACCGATCGACTGTGTTAGAGCAAGTTCAATGGAGCACCAATTTGGAGTACCAAATCTCAATTTCATAAAATAAATAAATAAATAAATAATAATATGAATGAATAGTATCACATCAAATCTGATACTATCATTTACACCAAATTTATTAATTTTTATAAATTTTTTATTTTGTCCTCCTTTAGGTCAAATAAATTTTATTCTTTTTATATATTTTTATTAATTTAATATATTTATAAAGTTTGATAAATAATAAAAGTTATAAATTAAAATATTATAAAAAATATATCATTGGAAAAATCTTGTCCAGATTTTCAAAATGAACTCAATATTATGTATATAAATTATTTAATTTATTTAATCCATTTTTTATATCATCTCTAATTTTTTTATTTTAAATTAATATTTAATAATTATAATGTAAAAATCCAGTAATATAATAAAAATAATAACATTAAAATTAAGTGAAATTAAATACATATCCGAAATTAAAATATAAAATAAAACAAATTAAAACATAATTTAATAATAAAACACACTATAACGATAATTTTAAATAACCATTGTTGAGGTTTTTGGAAGGCGTTACCTAAGATCACCTAATGCTAATGGCATTGTAAGGCTGCTCCAAATAGGTGAAAAATGTGATTTTTCGGGAATGTTAGGGAGCCTAGATTGTATACATTGGAGTTGAAAAAATTATCCAATGACTTTGGTGAGACAACACAGTGGACACAGTGGATCCCTAACAATTATTCTTGAGGCTATAATTATGATCTTTGGATATGATATACATATTTTGGTTTGTAATGTGCCACTAATGACTTATTTGCAAACTTCGTTGAAGGTATAGCTCATCCGGCTAATTATGTTATACAAGGAAAAGAGTACGACACGAGTTATTATTTAGTTGATGGTATATACCCTAAATGGTCTACTATTGTACAAACTATTCATGATCCATAGGGTTTGAAAAAAAGTTATTTGCGATGAAACAAGAAGGATGCAGGAAGGATGTAGAATGTGCATTTAGAGTTCTCCAATCACGATTTGTAATAGTTAAGAGACCAGCACGTTTTTGAAATAAACGTATATTGCATGCATCATAATACACGACATGATCATTGATGATGAGCGTAATGTGCATGCAGACATTGAGAATTTGAGGGAAGCACCAGTCCCCGAAATTGAGATGGTAGTAGATGAAACTACTGATTTTAGAAATTTCTTACTCAAGAAAGCTCACCTTGCACTTCGTAATGTATTAATTGAATATTTGTGGGATCAATATAGTAATTCAGAAAAATTAAATGTGAAAATGTTTATGAGTTTTAGTGAAAAATTGAATAAAGTGTATTTATTAAATTAAAACTATATGTTAAAGTATGTTTAAGGTAAAGTTTGATTTGATTAACTATTAAAAAATATGTACCTAATTATGTAAATAATTATTTTTTAATATTATATAATTAATTATTTAAATATATTAAAAAATTAATTAATTTTATATAAGTTATTAAATGAAAATTAATTAATATTATATAAAAATATAATATTTTTTAAAAATACTCTTTATACTAATTTAATATTAATAATAGAGTTAATTACACTCAACCTCCCTGAGGTTTGGCTAATTACATTCGGAATCAAAGTTTGCATTAATGAACACTAACCTCCCCTCACGTTAACGTTGACCGTTAAAATGACCGTTGACTTTTTCCAAATTTTTTAAATGACCAAAATACCCCTCTAACAAAGTTCTTTACAGTTCACTAAAAATTTTTTACTGTTCATTTTCACAAAATTAATGGTGGAGATCCAGATTGGATCTCCACCGTCCATCATTGTTGATGGACGGTGGAGATCCAGATAGACGGTGGAGATCCAATCTGGATCTCCACCAAGAAAAAAAAAAAAAAAAAAATTTTTTGAAGTTCATCTATGAACTTCATCTTCGTTCTTCGAAGATGAACTTCATCTTCGAAGTTCATCTTCGAAGAACCACGAACCCTTATGGGTTCGAGATCGAACCCAGAGGGTTCGGCAAGACTCGAACACCTCTTGGGTTCGATCTCGAACCCAGAAGGGTTCGAAGATCGAACCTTTCTGGGTTCGTGTCTTCGAACCCAGAAGGGTGCCTGTCTTCGAACCCTCTGGGTTCGATCTCGAACCCCCTCTGGGTTCGATCTCGAACCCAGAAGGGTTCGAAGATCGAACCCAGAAGGGTTCGAAGATCGAACCTTTCTGGGTTCGTGTCTTCGAACCCAGAAGGGTTCATGTCTTCGAACCCTTCTGGGTTCGATCTTCGAACCCTCTGGGTTTAACGAACCCAGAGGGTTCGTTCTTCGAACCCTTCTGGGTTCGAGATCGAACCCAGAGGGTTCGATCTTCGAACCCTCTGGGTTCCACGAACCCAGAGGGTTCGTTCTTCGAACCCAGAGGGTTCGAGATCGAACCCTTCTGGGTTCGAAGATCGAACCCTTCTGGGTTTCGAACCCAGAAGGGTTCGATCTTCGAACCCTCTGGGTTCGAGATCGAACCCAGAGGGTTCGTGGTTCTTCGAAGATGAACTTCGAAGATGAAGTTCATCTTCGAAGAACGAAGATGAACTTCAAAAAATTTTTTTTTTTTTTTTTTTTCTTGGTGGAGATCCAGATTGGATCTCCACCGTCCATCAACAATGATGGACGGTGGAGATCCAATCTGGATCTCCACCATTAATTTTGTGAAAATGAACAGTAAAATTTTTTAATGAACAGTAAAAAACTTTGTTAGAGGGGTATTTTGGTCATTTAAAAAATTTGGAAAAAGTCAACGGTCATTTTAACGGTCAACGTTAACGTGAGGGGAGGTTAGTGTTCATTAATGCAAACTTTGATTCCGAATGTAATTAGCCAAACCTCAGGGAGGTTGAGTGTAATTAACTCATTAATAATATTAGAGTAAAAAAAAATTTAATGTGAGTATATTTTATAAAATATTTTTTTAACGCTAAAATGGTGTAATATTTGGCTCCCAGCATTAGAATTGCCTTAGGCAAAGTCAAACCGAAACGATTCGTTTTGTTTTGACAAGCCCTATATCGGCCGTCTCTGAAACAAAAAGTCGGTATTCGACGGTGAAAAGGTAATAGTGGAGCTAGATGGGGATGGGCAACAGAGAAAAGCAAGGCTCCTCTACTTCGCCTTGTGCTCATCTAAGAACTGCTTACCACAATTGCTTTCACAGGTCTTCATTTTTCTTCCATCTCCTGCTTCATCTTTTTTTTTTTTTTTTTTGGGCTTTAAAAAAATTTCTATTTTTTTTTTTTTTGTTGGGGGTGTTAAGTGGAGAGATTTATATTGTGCAGGTGGTACTCAGAGAAGTTTGTGAAGGGTCAGTGGGACAAAGCAGAATGTGTTTCTGAGTGGCATAAATACAGAGCTTGCTTATCTGTGAGTTCCATTTTTATTGTTCTCCATTTCTAACTCTTTAATTGTCAATTTCGCCTTTTGTCGTACTAATTTTTTTTTAACTGATGCAGCTTCCTTTTTTCTTTTTATTTTTCTTTTTTAAATTTAAATGTACTTTTGACAGGAACATTTGAATGATAAGCATCTGAGTCGCTTTCTGGAAGCTGAAGGCATTGTCGAGTTAAGACACCCACTTAGTGATGCTGCCAGTGGAGTTTCTCAGTAATATTTGTTTCATTTTCTAAATGTTACAGTAGAAATATAGGTAAATGCAACTATTTTAAAGTTTTTTTTAGGTGAATTAATGCTTCAATTGTGTATTATTTATCATGTCATATATACTTGAATAATTTTATCAATTTTGGTACCTGGAATTTACACAAGTATTCTTGTGGAGTAAGTTTCATATATTTCGCACGTGAAGGTTTAAGTGATATTGAGGTATTTAATATGAGAGTCTGTTCTATTTTGCAAGTCATTACTTTGCAAAGTATTAAGTTTTTCCTCACAATGATGTATGTATATCTACAATCGCCCTTATGGACTGGAATGCATCTTGCTAATTCGATGCCATGGAACAATTTGCTGTGCAAATCCCTTCCAGCCCCCATTGTGTTCATGCTCTTCTACAAAATGTCGTTGGTATGTAGCCATATCCAGCCTCTCTTCCATATCCTGGTACCTCAACACCTACCGGTTCACTTGCTACCTAGCCATTGAATCTACTCGTGAAGAGCCCAAACCGGAGAGCAAATAGGCGGATATGAAGGACCGCCCGGGGATGGAAAAGGATTGAACGGGACGGGAAGACTTTGGGACCTTCCTTTACATTCCTATCGAGATACTTTCGGGAGCTCAACTCATTCAGCGATGTTCGAAATCGCCAACCCCGTCCTTGTCTGAGAAGTGCTAATTCGGTAAACGACGATGGCTCCATACCTGTGTGACAGCATAAACAGGAACGCATCTGTTTCGGGCTAGAAGTCAGGTGGTTGGGGATAAGCGTTTTAGATTGTGGAGGTTGAGTCATGAGCAAACTAAGTTTTTACGAAATTATTATGTGTCTGATGGATGGTACTTGGTATAAGTATGAGCCGTCAATATTTGACATGCGTTGATCTAAGTGTCAGCCGTAAGGTATTAGGGATAATCATATGATGTTCTATGTTTAGACTTCAAAGTCGCAGCTAAAATTTAGATTGTGGAGTCAAGGCTTCAAGCTCAATGAATTATGAGTGCCATGTTGGTTTTGATATCTGCATTGTTAACCTTATCTTCTTCCAGGGGAAGTTTTTTCGTCTTTTAAGTTTGCTGTCATGACAAATTCATATACTCTACGATGTGGCTTCAGTTCCAATTCTGCATCCGGTAATTTTCTGTGGTAGCAAGCCCTTAAATAGTGTATAGCTATTGGCAGGTATATAACTCTGAAACCAATACTGTAATCTAATTGCAGAATATGAATTGTATTTTTCATTCATTCCCCAGAATAATGCATATATTTAGCAGTTACTTCTTCAGTTAAGGGATCGTAATGTCTACCTGAATGATAACTAAATCAGAAATTGTAAACGTGTCTAAATCTATCTAGCCATGTATGCCAATATTTATCTAGCTTGCAGCCAAAACATCCGTCAGCCTATTAGCTTCCCTAAAAATATGCAAAATAGAGCATGCCCAATTGATTTCATCAGAGGGCAGCAAACATGATGAAATCAAGCATGTGAATTTCGTGATAATTATTTTATATTTTTTGAGTGTCAATCTAGAGTCAATACATAAAGATACAAATAAATACTGCAGTTGCACAACAAGACATTTGTGCAACCACTTTATTATTATTAAGAAAGAAGCATCAATTCTTCTTTTTGAATAAGAAATGAGTGACCATCCATTCTTCTCCATCGTTGTATCCGAACAGTTCTGCAACAGAAATGAAGAAAGTTCTCCAATAAACAGTCCACTTGACAGCCTGATCATTGCCATAAGTTGACTCCATTATTGGCTTTATTGAAGCCACGTTCTGGTCCATTCTTTTGAGCCACTCTTCACTGCCAACAAAATATATTTAGAATTTTTCTAATAATCGTTGCCAATCTCAAAATCTCTATATCTAACATTACAGAATAATTCAAAGTACCTTGTTTGTGCATAATGCTTTCCATTGACAAGCCAGTGATCAGCAACACAAACATCATCCTACACATATAAATCATTAAGCTGACTGAGAGAAGAAAACATCACAGTTTTTTTTTTTTTCCTGGAAACGAAGCATGTTCTCACCTGGAAATAAAGAAGCAGATTAGCTGAGGGCATTGTACCCCCACTGAAGAAGTACTTAGTGATCCAGTCGTCTTCATTTGTTTCCTGAGATATAACAAAAAATCAAAAAGTAGCAATGTAAATCAAGGGTCACTTAAGAAAATGAATGAAGCCAGGCAATGATACCTCAAAGTGGTAGGCAAATGTTTTGTGGCAGAAATGGTGAACAAAGAGAAGGCTGTCCTGTTTCATCCAGGTGGATATCTTCTTGAGAAGATCTCTGTAGTTCTTCATATGCTGTCGAAGAACAATAACAGTTGTTACAACACATACATAACAATCAAATATCGTAGCAGAAGCATACATGAGAAGAACTTACCTCAAACATTTCAATGGAGAATATTCGATCGTAGGACGCCTCCATTTCAAATGTGCTAATATCCGCTAGAATGATCTCAACATTTTGAAGCTCAAGAACGCTATAAATATATAACAGAATGTTGTAAATAATATCCTTGAAGTGTTTAGTCCGGAATCAACTTGTAGGGAATATCACTGTAAGTAAAACTGGTCAAAATTTGTAATATATCAATTGGCATACCGACACTGCTCCTCAATGTATGCTTTTTGAGTTCTTGAATTGCATATCCCTGTAATCTTGCAGTTACTATACTTCCGGGCAATGTATAGAGAAAGTGAACCCCAACCACATCCAATATCAAGAACAGTATGGCCATCTTTTAACTGACACCTCTCACAATACAGCTCCAACATTGCTTTCTCAGCATCCTCTAAGGTGCTTGACTTATCAGAGAAGTAACAGCAGCTGCACTTGTTCAAATATAGATAACATCAGCCTACAAAAACAGTCGAGCAAAGTATTTTGCCTGGATACGAGTTCTCTAGATGTTGGCTACCTTAAATTCTCACACTACTAAAAAATTATTGCATAAATTTTGACAAATTATGAACAAATACTGTATCGTTTAACTCATATTCTTAGAGCTTAAATATTATCAAGTCTTAGTTTAAACTTTTAGTTGTAATTGCAACTTAACAAAAGTATCAAAACTTTTGGTTGTATTGTGTTCAATCCCCCAAAGTGTTTGTATTTGTGTTTATACTTGATCAACATGATGACAAGCCTGTTACTTAAATTCACATTTGCATATGAGAAGTATAGTATATCTTAAATTAAGGTTGCAGAAAGCTCTAGACGTTAGTCGGACGGTGTGCCTAGACCGCTTAAGCGGGGATTAAGCGTTCTGCTGGAAGTCGGCCAGCGGCTGGCCGGAGATAGATCGGATGATATTTCAAAGTAGAAGAAGAAAAAGAAGAAGAAGAAGAAGAAAAACAAAGAAGAAGAACAAGAGAAGACTGCCACCGCCAGAAAAGAAGGAGAAAGAAAAAAAAAAAAAAACATAACCCCTAAAATGACACTGTTTTGGGGGTTATGTTTTTTAAAATAATAATAATAAAAAAAAGAAACTTAAACCCTTAAAACGACGTCGTTTTGGGGGTTAGGTTTTAATTTTTTTTTTTCCTCTTCTTCTTTTTCTTCTTCCGCCTCCAGCCGCCTGGTCT
This sequence comes from Xanthoceras sorbifolium, assembly GCA_003430845.1. Taxonomy (NCBI): domain Eukaryota; kingdom Viridiplantae; phylum Streptophyta; class Magnoliopsida; order Sapindales; family Sapindaceae; genus Xanthoceras; species Xanthoceras sorbifolium. Next base: position 32,612,580 of record CM010616.1, read on the forward strand.
TCTTCTTCTTCTTCTTCTTACTCTACCTCCGTCTCCTTCACTGCTTAATCGCCGCTTCACTCCAAATCTCGGTGGCGAGGCCGCGCACTGCCTTCCTCCACCTTCACCGCTAGCCTGACATCGCCTCGCCGCTTAATAGACGTTTTGGTCCAAATTGCAACGGCGAGGTGCGGTCTACCACCTCGCTGCGGCGCTTAATGCCGACTTCTACAACACTCTCTTAAATAATATTATCTGGCCATTACTTATAAACTAGTTATTATATATTAACTAAAATTTGTTATAAAATTCATTTTTATAAATTATGAGCAAATATCACTAGTCACTGTCGTTTAACTCATATTCTTAAAGCTTAAATATTATCGAGTCCTTAATTATTACTTTAAACTTTTAATTGTAATTGCGACTCAACATAAGTATGAGAACTAGTTTAACCTAGAAAGGTATTGTGTTCAATCCCTCAAAGTGTTTGTATTGTGTTTATACCTCTTAATTAAATTCATGCTTGTATGTGAGGAAGTATAGTATAGTTATTGTCGGGCCATTACCTATAAGTTTAAGATTTTGAGATTAGTAGTAAATTCAGAACTTAATTAAAAAAAAGTCATGCTACTATAAAAGATCTGTATTGTTACAGGAGTGTAAACTAGTGCTTGTTAACTACACACTAACTAATTATGGATGTCAACGGGTCGATTCGGGCCTGGGTCCTTCCCATAGATGACAAATCTTATTCAGTGAATATACAACACATGAACTTGGATTGAAAATGAAAGGCTACAAGAATACCTGTATTTAAGATTCTCTCCAAGCACCAGCTTGAAGAAGGAGATTGGTAGTTCATAATGCTGTGATTTTGGCTTGTCCGTCTCGATAGCTATAGGCATCTTCTTTAGAGCTTCAAGACAGGTTATAAAATCGAAACTCACATATTTAGAGATATGAACAGACAGTGAGATCAGAAGAATACAATAGGAATAGAATCGCAAGTATGTAGAGAGGAGTAGTACAATTCAAGAAGTGTAGGAGGTCGGAGAGTTGGAGTTGGGAAGAAGGTCTGTAACCGTAGCGAAGGCGACTGGCTAAGAGCAAGCGGGTCAGTCTCCGTATGACGGCATCCGGCAACAAATTCCTCTCCAGTGAAGCTAGCATCAGCCGCACTGTTGCGTCGTACGGTGCGTGCATCAGCCCTTCCATTGTTGCTCTGTGCAATCCTCGAGCAAGACTTGGATACTGTAGAGCGCACAAAAAATGTGTAGTTTGTGTGAAAAAGCCAAAAGGACACTTATGTAGTAGGATGCTTGTGGCTAGCAGTCAAGGAGCCACAAGTGTCCCTCGTACTTTTTTTTCTTCCAGTATAAATTTTAGTACAGTTCTTATATTTATATTTACCTTTTATAACCACCAAATTATTATAAGGAGAAATTAAAGTTAGGCTACTTGAGGTTTAAAATTCTACAGTTGAAAATAACTTTATTAAAAGTTAATAGCGAATTCCCTCTCTAGTTATCTTTGACCGTTAAAAATTAAACCAACTCAAATAGTAAAAAGACGAAAATACCCCTAGAAAAAGACAAGGTCGGGGTATTTTCGTCTTTTTAGACTTTTTAAATTTAATTTTATTAAATAAAATTTTAAAAAAATTTAAAAAAATCTCATCTCTCTATCTTTAAAATAACGGACGGTTAAGATTTATTTAAAAAAATTTAAATAATAATAAAAAAATTTAATTAAAAATAAAAAAAATTAATTATAGTTATGTAAATCCAATTTTCAGATTGAATCTCAATTGTTCATCAAGATTAGTGGACAGTGGAGATCCAATATGAAAAATGGATCCCCAAAAAAAAAAACAAAAAAAAAAAAATTTTTTTAGGGGATCAAAAAACCCAAATTGGGTTTTTCGAGGGCGAAGAACCCAGATGGGTTCTTCGTCACAGGACCCATACCCAATCTGGGTTCTTCGCGAAGAACCTAGAGAGGGTTCTATGAATTAGAAAAAAAAAAATTTGAAGAACCCAGTTTCTGGGTTCTTTGAACGAACCCAATTTCTGGGTTCTTCAAACGAACCCAGAAGGGTTCGATTCGTTTGAACCCTTCTCGTTCGAACCCAGAAGGGTTCGAATCGTTCGAACCCTTAGGTTCTTCGAAGAACCCTCACTGGGTTCTTCGATTCCCTAAAATTTATTATTTTTTTTATTTGGTGGAGATCCACCGTCCACTAATCTTGATGAACGATTGAGATTCAATCTGAAAAATGGATTTAAATAACTATAATTAATTTTTTTATTATTATTTTAATTTTTTTTAAATAAATATTAACCGTCTGTTATTTTAAAAATGGGGGAAGAGATTTTTTCTTAATTTTTATTTAATAAAATTAAATTTAAAAAGTCCAAAAAGACGAAAATACCCCTGACCATGTCTTTTTCTAGGGGTATTTTCATCTTTTCACTGTTTGAGTTGGTCAACCGTTAGTTTTTAACGGTCAAAGATAACTGAAGGGGAGTTCGCTGTCAATTTTTGATAAAGTTGTTTCCAGCTGTAGAATTACAAACCTCAGGTAGCCTAACTATAATTTCTCCTTATTATAAATATATCAATTTAATACATACAATAAATGTTTTAATAATAAAATGTGAATGCAATCATAATTAATTAATATCAAAATTTAAAAATTAAAGGAGAGAAAAAAAATAATATTATTATTTTTATTATATTACTGTATTTTTATATTATAATTATTAAAAATTTAATTTAAAATAAAAATTTAATAATGAGATAAAAAATGAATTAAATAAATTATATATATAATATTCAGTTTATTTTGAAGATCTCGACGAGATCTTTTCTACGGTATATTTTTTATAATATTTTAATTTATAAATTTTATTATTTATCAAATTTTATAAATAGATTAAATTGATAAAATGATATAAAAGGAATAAAATTTGTTTGAATTTACTAAACGAGGATAAAATGATAAATTTATAAAAATTAAAAAAATTGGTGTGATGAATAGTGCTGAATACTGCCCACTATTCATCACACTAATTTTTTTTTCTTCTTGGGGAAGTGGGATTTGGAGCTCAAAATCACACTATTTTGGTGTTTTCACAGCAAAATGGTGCTACATTAGTCTTGCTCTGAACCTTAATAACTTAGTTTTTTAATATGTGAAATAAAACTTCAATTCTTTTGAATGATGAACGCGATTGAATTGCAATTCTTTTCATGTACCGAGAATAATTAGTTTAGGGTAAGACCAATGTATCACACTAAACATTATATTATTTTGGTGTTAAAAAAACATCTTTATGAAATACACTTACACTAAAAAAATTTTCACTCCAATATTATTAACACCAAATTGGTGTAAAGAGTATCTTTAAAGAATATTTTTGATATAATATTATTAATTTTTATTTAATAACTTATATAAAATTAATTAATTTATTTTATATACTTAAATAATTAATCATATAATATTAAAAAAATAATTATTCACATAATGAATCGCATATTTTTTTTAATAGTTGATCGAATTATACTTTAACTTAAACATACTTTAACACATAAGCTTTTAAGTTAATAAATACATTTTATTCAATTTTTCACTAAAACTCGTAAACTTTTTCACATATAATTTTCTGAACTACTATATTGTTTCCACAAATGTTCAATTAATGTCCACATTACGTTCATCCTTATCTAATTTTGTATTTTAATTTCGGATATGTATTTAATTTCACTTAATTTTAATGTTATTATTTTTATTAGATTACTGTATTTTTACATTATAATTATTAAAAATTTAATTTAAAATAAAAAATTTAGAGATGAGATAAAAAATAGATTAAATAAATTATATATATAATATTGGTTCATTTTGAAGATCTCGACGAGATCTTTCCAACAGTATATTTTTTAGGACAAATTGCAATAAGATACCCTGACATTTGATCATATTACAATGAGATTGCACTTTTACTTAAATTATAATGGAGTACCTCGGATAATTCTCAATTGGTCCCTAATGTAATATAAAATATCACTTTTTGATCTAATTTTGTTGTAACTTATATAGTCCCTAACTTTTTTAAAATACATTAATTTAATATCTATGACCAAAATTTTGACAGTCAAACCTAATATAAAGTATAAACTGATCATTTTGTATTTTTATTAAATTATTAAATTAGAATGATACTTTACCCTTTAATTTTTTAATAACTTTATTTATTTCGATAGTCCAATAAAATATTAATATACGTTATAAAAGTTTAATTTTTTTAAAAACACTTATAATAATTAAATAATAAAATAAACATGATAAAATTTATTGAAAATAAAAAATAAAAAAAATTTAAAAATCTTAAAAGTAATATGATTTCTTAAAAATAAAATAAAATTTAAGATTGAATTTATATATATATATTCACACACACACACACACACATATATATATATATATATACATAATAAATTTATATATATAACGATTTTATTATTATATTTTTAATTTTATAATATAATAATAAATGCATGTATATATATATTGTAATTCTATTATAATATATATGTATATATATATATATAATGATATATATACTATGTAATATACTCTAAAATATGTATATATAATATTTTTAACATTTTAATTTTTCTTGTTAAACTTGGAGTTTTATAAGTATTTAATCTTGAATTTTATTTTTATTTTAATAAATGACGTTACTTTTAAATATTTTTAATTTTTAATAAATTTTATCATATTTATTTTTTATTTAATTATTTTTAAGTACTTCAAAAATAATAAAATTTTTATAATAAATAACAATTTCTTATTAAGTTATCTAAAAGATTAAATTATTCAAATGTAAAAATAAGTCAAATTTTTATAGTATTTTTATTTTTATTTTTAATAAATTTAATTATATTTATTTTTAATAAATTTAATTATTTTATTTAATCTTTTTTAAGTGTTTTTAAAAAAATTAAATTTTTATAACGTATATCAATTTTTATTAGACTGTGAAATATGAAAATTATTAAAAAGTTAAAGGGTAAAAGCATCATTCTAATTTAATAATTTAATAAAAAATATAAAATTATCAATTTATTATTTATATCAGATTTGATCGTCAAAATGTTTTAGTCATAAAGATTAAATTAATGTATTTTAAAAAGTTAGGGACCGAATGAGTTGAAAAGATAACAATAGATCAAAAAGTGATATTTTAAAATATATTAGGGACAAAATTGGTAATTATTCAGGGTACTCCATTGTAGTTTAAGTAAAAGTGCAATCTCATTGCAATATAATTAAATGTTAGGGTATCTCATTGCAATTTGCCCTGTTTTTATAATATTTTAATTTATAAATTTTATTATTTATCAAATTTTATAAATATATTAAATTAATAAACTGATATAAAAATAATAAAATTTATTTAAACTTCCTAAAGAATGGTACAATGGAAAATTTATAATAGTTAAAAAAAATTGATGTAATGAATAGTACCACATCAAATTTCATCAAATATTGTGTGGCACTATTCATTATATCAAATTTTTTTTTTTTTTTTGGGAAGTGGGACTGGAGCATCAAATCACCCAATTTTGGTGTTTTTACACCAAAATGATGCTATATTGGCCTTACTCTTAGGCTATTTGTTTTGATTTTTATGTTATTGGAATAATTTATCATTATTATTTTAATTATTATGTTTATATTTTCATACTCTTTTATAATATTTTATAATTACAAGGAAAAATATTTTCTTATATATTTTTATTTTTTATATTTTAAATTCTTTTATATATCTTTTTAATAATTCAATTATTTAAATACAGAAGAATGCGTTTCTGAGTGGCATAAATACAGAGCTTGCTTACCTGTGAGCTCCATTTTTATTGTTCTCCATTTGAACGATAAGCATCTAAGTCGCTTTCTGGAAGCTGAAGGCATTGTCGAGTTAAGACACCCACTTAGTGATGCTGCCAGTGGAGTTTCTCAGTAATACTTGTTTCATTTTCTAAATGTTACAGTAGAAATATTGGTAAATGCAACTATTTTAAAGTTTCTTTTAGGTGAATTAATGCTTCAATTGTGTATTATTTATCATGTCATATATACTTGAATAATTTTATCAATTTTGGTGCCTGGAATTTACACAAGTATTCTTGTGGAGTAAGTTTCATATATTTCGTACGTGAAGGTTTAAGTGATATTGAGGTATTTAATATGAGAATCTGGTCTATTTTGCAAGTCATTACTTTGCATAGCATTAAGTTTTTCCTCACAATGTATGTATATCTACAATCGCCTTCATGGATTGGAATGCATCTTGCTAATTCCATGTCATGGAACAATTTGCTGTGCAAATCCCTTCCAGCCCCCATTGTGTTCATGCGCTTCTACAAAATGTCGTTGGTATGTAGCCATATCCAGCCTCTCTTCCATATCCTGGTACCTCAACACCTATCGGTTCACTTGCTACGTAGCCATTGAATCTACTCCTGAAGAGCCCAAACTGGGGAGTAAATAGGCGGATATGAAGAACCATCCGGGGATGGAAAAGGATTGAACGGGACGGGAAGACCTTGGGACGTTCCTTTACATTCCTATCGAGATACTTTCGGGAGCTCAACTCATTCAGCGATGCTCGAAATCGCCAACCCCATCATTGTCTGAGAAGTGCTAATTCGGTAAACGACAATAGCTCCATACCTGTGTGACAGCATAAACAGGAACACATCTGTTTCGGGCTGGAGGTCAAGTGGTTTGGGATAAGCGTTTTTGATTGTGGAGGTCGAGTCATGAACAAACTAAGTTTTTACGAAATTATTATGCGTCTGATGGATGGTGCTTGGTATAAGTATGAGCCGTCAATATTTGACATGCGTTGATCTAAGTGTCAGCCGTAAGGTATTAGGTATAATCATATGATGTTCTATGCTTAGACTTCAAAGTCGCTGCTAAAATTTAGATTGTGGAGTCAAGGCTTCAAGCTCAATGAATTATGAGTGCCATGTTGGTTTTGATATCTGCATTATTAACCTTATCTTCTTCCAGGGCAAGTTTTTTCTTCTTTTAAGTTTGCTGCATGACAAATTCATATACTCTACGATGTGGCTTGAGTTCCAATTCTGCATCCGGTAATTTTCTGTGGTAGCAGGCCCTTAAATAGTGTATAGCTATTGGCAGGTATCTAACTCTGAAAGCATTACTGTACTGTAATTGCAGAATATGAATTGTAATTTTCATTCATTCCCCAGAGTAATGCATCTAGTTAGCAGTTACTTCTCCAGTTAAGGGATCGTTATGTCTACCTGAATGATAACTAAATCAGAAATTGTACGAATGTCTAAATCAATTTAGCCATGTATGCCAATATGTATCTAACAACCGAATCTTCTACTGGTTTAAGTCTGCTTCTAACTTGCACCTTTTAGTATGCATAGGATTGGCAGCTTTCTTTGGACGAAAAATGGTTATTTACTAATATTAGACTTGAGTAATAACTGTGGTGGTTGTCTTCAGGCAATCAACAAATTTACTCATCGTACTCTGATTAGAAGTAGGAATACTGGTGCAGACGTGTTGACTGCAAACACTACGAAAACTTTTTACCCCAAGAACGATTATGGTTTTTTAGCAAGTATGCTTGTTAAAGTTTTAAAAGGAAAGTTGAGGCTTTAGTTCTTCAAGTGCTGTATTTTATTTTATTTTGTGGGTTCTGATGTGAAAAGCTCGTTTGCATTTGTTGAGGATGAGGAATTTTATTTTGCAGTTGTTTACCATTGTAGATTTTGATGCAGACACCTTTTGTGGGGAAAGCTTTGACAAACTAAAGCACAAAAATGTTTGATTATTATTATTATTTTTTTTCCATTCTTCTTCCATGGAGTATATAATCCAGAGGTGGATCAATCAAATCTGGAAAGACAATGAAATTTCGTTTTTGTTAAAAGGAGATTTTAACAAGTAGGGAGGCAAAAAGGGCCTAAATTGTAGACAATGAAAGTTGTTTCAAAATAAGATATTAATCTAAATTGGAGATCAACTATGACCACCAAACAACATGAAATCAAGCATGTGAATTTCGTGATAATTATTTTATATTTTTTGACGGTTAATCTAGAATCAAAACATAAAGATACAAATAAATACTGCAGTTGCACAACAAGACATTTGTGCAACCACTTTATTATTATTAAGAAAGAAGCATCAATTCTTCTTTTTGAATAAGAAATGTGCGACCATCCATTCTTCTCCATCGTTGTATCCGAACAGTTCTGCAACAGAAATGAAGAAAGTTCTCCAATAAACAGTCCACTTGACAGCCTGATCATTGCCATAAGTTGCCTCCATTATTGGCTTTATCGAATCCACGTTCTGGTCCATTCTTTTGAGCCACTCTTCACTGCCAACACAATATAGTTAGAATTTTTCTAATAATCGCTGCCAATCTCAAAATCTCTATGTATAACATTACAGAATAATTCAAAGTACCTTGTTTGTGCATAATGCTTTCCATTGACAAGCCAGTGATCAGCAACAGAAACATCATCCTACACATATAAATCATTAAGCTGACTGAGAGAAATGGAAACATCACAGTTTTTTTTTTTTTTTTTTCTGGAAACGAAGCATGTTCTCACCTGGAAATAAAGAAGCAGATTAGTTGAAGGCATTGTACCCCCACTGAAGAAGTACTTAGTGATCCAGTCATCTTCATTTGTTTCCTGAGATATAACAAAAAGGCAAAAAGTAGCCATGTAACTCAAGGGTCACTCAAGAAAATGTATGAAGCCAGGCAATGATACCTCAAAGTGGTAGGCAAATGTTTTGTGGCAGAAATGGTCAACAAAGAGAAGGCCGTCCTGTTTCATCCAGGTGGATATCTTCTTGAGAAGATCTCTGTAGTTCTTCATATGCTGTTGAAGAACAATAACAGTTGTTACATCACATACACAACAATCAAATATCGTAGCAGTAGCATACATCAGAAGAACTGACCTCAAACATTCCAATGGAGAATATCCAATCGTAGGATGCCTCCATTTCAAACGTGCTAATATCCGCTAGAATGATCTCAACATTTTGAAGCTCAAGAACCCTATAAATATATAACAGAATGTTGTAAACAATATCCTTGAAGTGTTTAGTCCGGAATCAACTTGTAGGGAATATCACCGTAAGTAAAACTGGTCAAAATTTGTAATATATCAATTGGCATACCGACACTGCTCCTCAATGTATGCTTTTTGAGTTCTTGAATTGCATATCCCTGTAATCTTGCAGTTACTATACTTCCGGGCAATGTATAGAGAAAGTGAACCCCAACCACATCCAATATCAAGAACAGTATGGCCATCTTTTAACTGACACCTCTCACAATACAGCTCCAACATTGCTTGCTCAGCATCCTCTAAGGTGCTTGACTTATCAGAGAAGTAACAGCAGCTGCACTTGTTCAAATATAGATAACATCAGCCTACAACAACAGTCGAGCAAAGTATTTTGCCTGGATACGAGTTCTCTAGATGTTGGCTACCTTAAATTCTCACACTACTAAAAATTATTGCATAAATTTTGACAAATTATGAACAAATACTGTATCGTTTAACTCATATTCTTAGAGCTTAAATATTATCAAGTCTTAGTTTAAACTTTTAGTTGTAATTGCAACTTACCAAAAGTATCAAAACTTTTGGTTGTATTGTGTTCAATCCCCCAAAGTGTTTGTATTTGTGTTTATACTTGATCAACATGATGACAGGCCTGTTACTTAAATTCACGTTTACATGTGAGGAAGTATAGTATATCTTACTTTTCAAAAAAAACAAAAAAGTATAGTTTATCTTAAATAATATTATCAGGCCATTATTTATATATTTAAGTTTTTGAGATTAGTAATAACTTCACAACTCAAGCAAAACACACGTCATCAGACTCAACATAAGTATGAGAACTAGTTTAACCTAGAAAGGTATTGTGTTCAATCCCATGCTTGCGTGTGAGGAAGTATAGTATAGTTATTGTCGGGCCATTACCTATAAGTTTAAGACTTTGAGATTAGTAGTAAATTCAGAACTTAATTAAAAAAAAAAGTCATGCTACTATAAAAGATCTGTATTGTTACAGGAGTGTAAGCTAGTGCTTGTTAACTACACACTAACTAATTATGGATGTCAACGGGTCGATTCGGGCCTGGGTCCATCCACAGATGACAAATCTTATTCCGTGAATATACAACACAATAACTTGGATTGAAAATGAGAGGCTACAAGAATACCTGTATTTAAGATTCTCTCCAAGCACCAGCTTGAAGAAGCAGATTGGTAGCTCATAATGCTGTGATTTTGGCTTGTCCGTCTCGATAGCTATAGGCATCTTCTTTAGAGCTTCAAGACAGGTTATAAAATCGAAACTCACATATTTAGAGATATGAACAGACAGGGAGATCAGAAGAATACAATAGGAATAGAATCGCAAGAATGTAGAGCAGTAGAGGAGTAGTACAATTCAAGAAGTGTAGGAGGTCGGAGAGTTGGAGTTGGGAAGAAGGTCTGTAACCGGAGCGAAGGCGACTGGCTAAGTGCAAGCGAGTCAGTCTCCGTATGACGGCGTCCGGAAACAAATTCCTCTCCAGTGAAGCTAGCATTAGCCGCACTGTTGCGTCGTACGGTGCGTGCATCAGCCCTTCCATTGTTGCTCTCTGCAATCCTCGAGCAAGACTTGGATACTGTAGCGCACACAAAACTGGTGCAGTTTGTGTGAAAAAGCCAAAAGGACACTCATGTAGTAGTAGGAGGGATGCTTGTGGCCACCAGTCACGGAGCGACAAGTGTCCCTCATACTTTTTTCTTTCAATATAAATTTTAATTTAGTATTTATATTTATATTTAATTTTTATAATTACTAAATTATTATAAATATATTAATTTAGTCTATACGGTAAAAATTTTAATAATAAAATATAAATACGGTCACAATTAATTAATGTCAAAATTTAAAAATTAAAGGAGAGAAAAAAAATAATAATAATTAAATAAAATAATTTTAAAATTGAACAAATTTCATATACAATATATCTGAGATTTGTATTTTTACTTTTATAGTGGTCAAAAATAGTCCAAAAGGTTTAGACCTGAAGATGGCCTAAAACGAGCAAAATACAATCGAAAACAGGCCCAACAGACTAGAGATCCATTTAACTGGTCGACCAAGTCAACAGTGACTCAGTCAAAACTTACCAATCAAGTCATTGACCCAATCAAATAGGGCCCTATCTTATCCCAACAACTCTGAGATAATAGGGATCCCTAGTATCTCGAAACACGACCCTCTCAACCGGTTTCAACGGTCATTGCCTTCACCATATAAATATAGACCTAAGGCTTCACATACGGGGTCACGGGCATTACACTAAATAGATCAATTATTATACTCTGAAACAATCTAGCATATATTCGATATAGTCGACGCAAGGTCCAAGTACTATGCTCAACAGTCTTAACAAGTGATACCCTCTGGTATTGAACGCTCAACATATCAACAATTAACTACGCTTGACGTATCGACAATTACGCCCGACACTCTAATTATTCCAGGTAGTAATTCTCTTTATATTTTCTCACTCGAATTCATTTCCTAATTTGAGCGTCAGAGACTATATGGTTGGCACCACCCTGATGTCCCAGAGAGTTTGACCATGTTGATCTCATTTTACAAGTTGTAGGTCTCATTTCAACCCGATTGTAGGTATTATTTTATTTTAAATTTTAATTATTATTAATTTTTTTCTCCCTTTTAATTTTTAAATTTTGACACTAATTAATTGTGATTTCATTAACGTTTTAATATTAAAAATTTTATCGTATGAACTAAATTGATATATTTATAATAATTTAATAATTATAAAAATTAAATATAAATATAATGACTAAATTAAAATTTATACGTAAAAATTAAAAAAAAAAGTGTGAGGGACACTTGTCGCTCCATGAAGGAGCGATTAGGCGACTGTGACTAGTATCCCTCGTAGTAGTACTGTCAGAAACGGAATCTACAATGGTACGGATAAGAGAATTTTAAGCAATAAAAATAGGGTTTATTAGGGCACATGTTAATTAATTAATAATTTTTATTTATTTTTTAAATATATAATTCATAATTTTATGTATTTTCAAGGATTAAAATATATTATTTTTATTTTTATATTTAAGATTTTCGTGGGTTTAGTACCTTCTAAAAAGCTTTCCACACTAATCAGGGTAAATTGCACTCAAGTACACTGACTTATAACGTAATTACACATTTAATACCAGTTTTGCCATAACTACACTCGAATACCCTATAATCCGTTGACCACCGTTAGAATAACGGTTGACCAAACAAATTCAGGTAAATAATGAAACTGCCCCTGCAAAGGAAAAAATAAAATTTTTTTTGAAAAATCAGATCTGGGTTCGATCGCGAACCCAGATCAGAATTTTTTTTTAATTTTTTTTATGTAGAGTTTTTTTAAATTTTTTTTAAAAATATTTTTAATATGACGTGGTATGTTCTTATTGGTTGGATGATTTTTAAATTTTTTAAAAATAAATTTAAACGTAAAAGACCAATTTGTCTCTGAATCCGTTTGGTCAACCATTACTCTAACGGCGGTCAACGGATTACAGGGTACTCGAATGTAATTATGATAAAATTGGTATTAAACATGTAATTATGTTATAAGTCAGGGTGCTTGAGTACAATTCGCCCCACTAATCATTAAAAATGAATAGTTTACATTTTACACCACGTCTAATACCAAAATTAACTATTAATGAGACTGGATAATTTTGGGACTCTAGTACCAACTCTAAAATACGATTGAATAGATACTTCCAACACTAAAAGGTAGCATAGATACCTCTCTCAAGAATTTTCCCAAAGATAATCCACCTGCTGCTACTTCGGGACAAGCTCTCTGCTCTCCTATGGCTTCATTTTTATTTTTAGTAAAAATGGGTGAAAAATGACACTAAATTTTTTCCATTTTATCAATCTAATACAAGTTATTAAACTTTTGAGAAATAGTACCAGTTTTGATGAAAATTCAACTTTGCCCTTTATTAAACATATTTTGTATTATTCTACTATCGATGAAAATCTACTTTTTAAAGTTGAAAATATAAATTCGTGACTTATTTTTTTACCGTGATTTTTTTTTTTTACTATGATCTATTTCCTTAGTCGTGATCTATTTTCTTTAACTGTGATCTATTTTCTTTGGCCGTGATCTATTTTTCTTTGACCACGATCTATTTCCTTTTATCGTGATCTATTTTCTTTGATCGTAATCTCTTTTTCTTTTGGCCGTCATCTATTTCATTTGCCCATAATCTCTTTTATTTTGACTGTTGTAGTAGCCAAAATATGTCTGGCCCAAATTATGTCCCAAAGACAAGGCCCAGAGCTAGAAGTGGGACTACACTCTCATGTAGTACGACGGTGAACCAGTATGAAGACCATGTCGCACGACATGAAGCACTCTCATGTAGTACGACGATGGACCGGTACGAAGACCATGTCGCAGGACATGAAGCACTCTCATGTAGTACGACGGTGCTACATATCCTCCACATCCAATCAGCATATCATGCAACACGCAATCATGGTCCAGATTAACAAAAACCTACATGTCGTACGACATAGAATCTTCGTCGCTCCGAGGGAGACCAGATTGTGATCTACTTTGAAACGGATCCTACAAAGCCATAATGACACTTGATGGCAGCCCAATCAAAAGAAGCACCCAGATGCTTTCTTGGTGGAAGACAGAGAAGAGAGAATGATGAGATCTCTCAAAAGGGAGAATCATCATTCTCCTATAAAGAGGAGGATAATCCCTCATAAGAAGGGGGCCCCGGAAAAACTGAGATCCAGAAATTACTAATACCAAAAACCACATCCTCCGGCCATTGTTAAGGTTCTCCGATCACCCTCCAATCTTACATCTCCTTTGATCAAAGAGATCCCAATTGCCAAGATAGCAGGAAGTATCACTCACTCATCTCCATTTACGAGCATTACACATTTATTAGCACTCGCTAACTTGACCGTCGGAGTGACTTTGGCCGGCACCACCCCGGTGTCCCAGACGTCCTGCGGGTCACGTGCGTTCTCTCTTTGCAGGTTGTAGTGCCCCGTGTCCCCGAGCGATTTTTGAGGACTACAATTTGGCGCCCACCGTGGGGCCCGACAATCTCTAAACAAGCAAAGGTAGAACGTGGCAACCCCGACTATGTCATCTGACGATTTTCATCACGATGCGATGGAGGTTAGGGTACAACTCCTCATATCTCAGATGCAAGAGAATACCCAAAGGCTCCAAGCACTCGAACAAGAGAATCAACGAGTGTTGGCGGAGAACCAAGAATTGCAAAATAGGATCAATTCGCTCACTGTCGTACGACCGTTCGGAGACGCCTCAACATCCCAACCCTTGCCATTCGAGCAAGCCGCTCACACTACTTACTACGCGCCAGTCCGCCCGGACGAACAAGGTACTACCGCAAGAGACCTCGATCCAACCCACGTAGGCTCAGAGCCTAACATTCGAATCACGAATGGACCGCACATCGTCGCACGACATACGACGGACAACACACGGAATGGGATGTGAGGACATCGATCAGACGACATGGCAAGAGCTACACAAGGAGTACCGCCTATGTCCACCCCCAATGGAAACGTTGGCTCAACCCAACCAACCATCCCGCTACAAGGAACGCCATCAGGCCCTTCGCATCCGGCGCCGTCGAACCCAAACCGAGTAAATACCGAGCCAACCTTGGCTAACCGGGACTTGGCACAAAGGTTCACAGAGATGGAAGCACTCATCCAACGCATTCCGGGAATGCCCACTCCTATAAAGAAAAGTGCGGCCAATAGTTTTGCCGACTCTCCCTTCGTCGACACAATAGCATTGGTGGAGATGCCAATGAAATTCAACTTTCCAGGTATGAAGCAGTACGACGGTACGACGGACCCCGACGACCACATTACGTAGTATCGACAACGGATGTTCACGGCCGCCATCCCGCATGACCTTAGGGAGGCATGCATGTGCAAAGGTTTCGGTTCGAGCCTCGTAGGACCTGCCCTACAATGGTACACCAACCTTCCCAATGTTTCCATCAACTCTTTTGCCCAACTTACTGACATCTTCGTAGAGCAGTTCGCTAGTAGCCGGAAGCTAGAAAAGCAATCCGACGACCTCTATACAATCAGCCAAATGAGGGGCGAACGCCTACGAGACTTTGTTGGCCGGTTCAACCATGAAAAAGTGTCCATCCCTCATTGCAACCAGGCAACAGCCATATCAGCCTTCCGCAAGGGTCTGCTCTATGATTCCGACTTATACAAGGAGCTCACCAAATACCCTTATAAAACTATGGAAGACGTCCTAGCCAAGGCATGGGCACAGATAAAATGGGAAGAAGACGAAGTAAACTACAAACCTAGTAGAGCGAACTACAAGGAAGATAAGTCGGAGAGGATGGTCGAACAACGAATCATCAACCGATGTGGCGGGCCATACCCAACAATACCCCGAAGGGACGGCCATATGAGGTACGATCGACGGCGCGACGACAGACCACCAAGGCCGTTCGTCCGGCCAAAGAATATAACGCCAGAATATAATTTGAACATCAGACCGGCAGAGGTAGTCGCCATACTCAAAGGAATGGGTAGATCAGTTCGGTGGCCAGACAAGATGATGAGCCCGCCGGATCAAAGAGACAACTCCAAATGGTGCGAATTTCACGGCGACCACGGCCATCGAACTGAGCATTGTGTGGCGCTACGATTGGAAGTGGCCGAACTACTTAAGAAGGGTCACCTTAAAGAATTCCTGACTGACAGGGGTAAGCAGACTTTTGTGAACAAAGATAGGTCGCGCGACATTGTTTCAATCCCTCCACCAGAGCCTCCCAAACATGAGAGAACTGTGAATGTCATATCTGGCGGATCAGAAGTGAATGGAGTAACATACTCAGAAGCAAAGCGCCACTCACGGCAAGCCGGTCGTACGGACGTCCAACGAACCCATAAGGCGGATCCCACGTGTAACTACCCAATCAGTTTTAGCAACGATGAGCATATGGACTTGTTCAATCCCCACCACGACGCACTGGTCATCTCACTAACAGTGGCCAATTGTTTGATCAGGCGGATCCTAGTAGACAATGGAAGCTCAACAAATGTACTCTTCCTCGGCGCATTGAAAGAGATGCATATCGATGAGTGTAACATCGTACGATGCTCCACAATCCTTGTAGGATTTAGTGGAGAACACAAGAACACTCTGGGAGAGATCACCCTTCCTGTCTACGCGGAAGGTGTCAACTTGAACACTCGTTTCCTCATCCTGGACTGTCCGTCGTCCTACAACATAATTATGGGTCGCCCGTGGATTCATGAGATGAGGGCAGTCCCCTCAACATATCATCAGGTCATCCGTTTTCCTACCAGGTGGGGAGTTCACGAGATCCGAGGGCAGCAAAAGACCTCGTGTGACTGCTGCCAGAACACTCTTAAAAGCAGGCCGTCCGACTTATAGCAATTACAGAGTGAGAGCACCCCCACCAACAAAGATGGACCATATATGGAAGAACTTGACGAAGTGTCCATACATCCAAATTTTTCAGACCACAAAGTTAGTATCGGATCCCGCCTTCCACAAAATATCCGAGCAAATCTACTCAGCTTCTTGACGGCGCGGCATGACAGCTTTGCATGGTCACACGCAGACATGATCGGCATTAACCCCGAAGTCCTAGTGCATAGGTTGCAAGTCGACCCGAATCATCCACCTGTGAAGCAAAAGAGAAGGAAGTTCGCACCCGAGCGCAACAAAGTTATAAATGAAGAAATCCAAAAGCTAATTGACATTGGCTCAGTGAGAGAAGTAAATTACCCAGACTGGCTCGCAAACGTAGTAGTAGTGAAGAAAAAGAATGGGAAGTGGCGAGTTTGCATCGACTTCACAGACCTCAACAAGGCTTGTCCGAAGGATTCCTTCCCTCTCCCACACATCGACATGATGGTGGACGCTACAGCAGGCCACAAACTATTGAGCTTCATGGATGCATTCTCCAGTTACAACCAAATCCTTATGCATCCAGACGACCAAGAGAAGACTTCTTTCATCACGGAGCGCGACATTTTTTGCTACAAAGTGATGCCGTTCGGCCTCAAGAACGCTGGGGCAACCTACCAAAGATTAGTCAACAAAATGTTTGCAACCATGCTCGGACAGACTATGGAGGTCTATATCGACGACATGCTGGTAAAATCATTAGTAGCAGATCAACACCTCGACCACCTCCGGCAGTCGTTCGACATCATCTACAAGTATGACATGAAGCTTAATCCAACCAAATGTTCCTTCGGAGTTTCATCAGGAAAGTTCCTTGGCTATTTAGTAACCAAGAGGGGCGTCGAGGCCAACCCGGATCAACTCCGATCCGTCATGGATCTGAGGTCCCCCAAAAGCATCAAAGTCGTACAAAAGCTGATCGGACGGCTCGCGGCCCTCAACCGATTCATCTCAAAGTCATCCGAAAAATGTAAGCCTTTCTTCGATGCTCTAAGAAAGAGCAAGTCATTTGATTGACATCAAACAAGAGAGGACGCATTCCAAAACATAAAGAGCTACTTAGCAAACCCTCCCCTCCTATCCAAACCTAAGGAAGGAAAGACCCTCCTACTCTACCTCGCTGTATCCGAAACGGCCGTCAGCGCAGTACTAATAAGGGAGGAGGATGGTAAACAACTCCCCGTAACTACATCAGCAAGACCCTACTCGACGCAGAGACAAGGTATACTCAACTTGAGAAATTGGCCCTCGCGCTAGTCATAGCCGCAAGGAAATTAAGGCCGTACTTCCAATGCCACACCATTAGTGTACTCACTGCCTTCCCCTTGAAGAACGTCCTACATAAACCCGAACTATCCGGCCGTCTAATGAAATGGGCCGTGGAGCTGAGGGAGTACGACATCAACTACCAATCTCGCACGGCGATCAAGTCGCAAGTGCTGGCGGACTTCATAGCAGACTTCACGCCCAGGATTCTGCAACGAGCGGAGGAAGAACTTTGCACCATGTCATGCGACACACCAAAGGAGAAATGGATTTTAGCAGTTGATGGATCAAGTAACGCTAGAGGCAGTAGGCTAGGGATAGTACTTGCTTCCCCTGCGGGACACGTCGTCGAGAGGTCCATCCGATGTGGATTCAAGACCACCAACAATGAAGCCGAGTACGAAGCCCTCATAGCCGGGCTCACCTTGGCAAAGGACTTACTCGTCGAGCGAATAAAGGTGCGTAGTGACTCTCAATTAATTGTGAGACAATTGCAAGGGTCCTATCAAGCTCGGGAATTGAAAATGTCGGCCTACTTGACCTTGGTAAAAGAGGTACAAGCTTCATTCAAGTCATTCGACATCGAGCAAATACCCAGATCCGAAAACGCGCATGCTGACGCGCTCGCCAATCTTGGATCCGCACTAGATACCACGATTGAACGAACCATTCCTATGGTGTTTGTCCAATGGCTAGCTGTGTGGAAGCCAACAAAGCTCGAAATCAAGCCAATTTCGGACGAGCCAACTTGGATCACCCCGATCTACGACTACTTGAGGGATGACACCCTCCCATCTGACAAGATAGAAGCACGAAGAATTAATATCAAGGCTGCCCGATTTTCTATAATAGAGGGTCAACTTTACAAGCGATCCTACTCCGGGCCCTACCTCAAATGTATCGACCCAATCGAAGCTCAGCAAGTACTCAAGGACTTACACGAGGAGCAATGTGGGAATCACTCGGCCGGGAGAAGCCTAGCCAATAGAGCAATCACGGCAGGGTATTACTGGCACACAATGCGGTCCGAGTCGCACGCGGCACGACTTCGTCAAAAGGTGCGACCCATGTCAGCGCTTCGCCCACGTTTCACATCAACACCCAGAAAGACTCCATCCCATCTCAGCACCATAGCCCTTCATGAAGTGGGGTATGGACATAGTAGGAAAATTGTCCGTCGCTACCGGAGGCAAGGTCTACATGCTAGCCGTGACCGATTACTTTACAAAGTGGGTCGAAGCCGAGTCATATGTGAGAATCAAAGACTCCGAGGTAAAGAGCTTCATTTGGAAAAATGTTATATGCCGCTACGGAGTTCTAAAAGAAATAGTTACCGACAATGGCTCACAATTCATCTCATACGATTTCCAAGACTTTTGCGACAAGTGGAACATCAAACTAAGCTATTCAAGTCCAAGATACCCTCAAGCTAACGGACAAGCAGAGTCCACCAACAAGACAATCATGTCCACCCTCAAGAAGCGACTCGACCAATACAAAGGGAAGTGGGCCGACGAGCTACAAGGTGTGCTATGGTCTTACCGTACGATGGTTAGAACATCAATAGGCGAAACACCATTCTCTCTATCTTACGGCTCAGAGGCCGTCATAGCAACAGAGGCTGAATACCCTTCTTATAGGATACGACACGCGACAGAAGAAGCAAACGACAAAGAGTTGCTGAGCGAACTTGACACAATCGACGAGCGTCGTGACAGGGCTGCAATCAGATTGACCGTATACCAACAAAGAGTCGCCCGCCATTATAACAGAAACATTCGTCTCAAGTCATTCCATATTGGGGATTGGGTCCTTCTCCGCGTCTTCCAAAATACAAAGGAAAAAGGAGCAGGCAAACTCGGTCCTACGTGGGAGGGACCATACCAAATCACCAATGTAGTTGGACATGGAGCCTATAAACTACGATGTACAGATGGCATGGAGATCGGCAACAGCTGGAACGCATGCCATCTAAAATAATATCAGTTTTAATATATATATATATATATATTTCGAACTTTGTCACTCTACAACATGGAACTCTCTTCCCCATCGGAGGGTCGTTGATAAACCCAACGGCCGACATTAACCTTTTTATGCAGGTCAGCATTGCAAAGCCGATCTTAACTACATACTTAATCAAAGTTGTAGCGTGCAACTAAGAAATTACACACTCCAACTGGGGCAATTCAATATCATAAAAAGAAAAGTCTACGACAAGACTCGACCACGACCTGCATTCAAGGTCTCCATATCCAAACGGTCACACGACCCGCATTCAAGGTCATGGACCGCGACCTGCATTCAAAGGTCTCCATCTCCAAACGGTCACACGACCCGCATTCAAGGTCATGGACCGCAACCTGCATTCAAAGGTCTCCATCTCCAAACGGTCACACGACCCGCATTCAAGGTCATGGACCGCGACCTGCATTCAAGGTCTCCATCTCCAAACGGTCACACGACCCGCATTCAAGGTCATGGACCGCGACCTAACATTCAAGGTCTCCATCTCCAAAGGATCACACGATTCGCATTCAAAAGTCATAAATAAAAAACGCATTAACCATCATGATAGACGTACGACGTTAAAGAAAATTAACGTACATCATATATTAAAAATATCGTTCGACCGAGCAAAAAAAAAAAAAAAAAATATATATATATATATATATATATATATCGTTCGACAAAACATTGTACAACCCCTTATGGGGCAAGATCATCACGCTCTCCAGTCGGCTGAGCGACCAAGGCTACAACGGTCGAACCTTCTGGAGGAGGAAGGATAGGCTCTTCACCAACAGGTTTATCATCAGCTTCATCTTCATCAGAGCGCGATAGCTCCTCATGGTCGGCAATCCAACTATCAACCTTCCACTCGGTCGCACGACCGTCCCTGTACTCCCTCATCAAATCTGCACGAGTCTTAATAACCGCGTTGAGGACATTATCCTCCGCCTTGTCATACAGGGAGTCATAGTCTGCCTCCTTAGCCTTCAGCTTGGCTTCCAGCAAGTCGACGCTCGACTTCAGCTTATTCAACTCCAGGGTAGCCTCTACATTCGACTTGAGGCCTTAAGCGCAGTCTTCTTGGCCTCAACATTCGAAGCCTTTAACTTATCATTGTCAGCCTTGAGGCTCTGATTGCTCACCTTTAGATCCCTCACCTTCTTGAGGGCAAGACCCAGCTCTTCCTTCAGATGAACGTGCGACTGAAGAGCCTACAAAAAATAAATATACAAGTCAGAACAAATTCTAAAAATTTTCAAAAAATAAAATATACAAATGTACCAGTCGTACGACCGTACCTGGAAAAGGTGGCCAAGGCCCCAATCAGCAGCTTGGGAAAGACCCATCTCCCTGAGGTGACTCTTGTCTTCGGGCAGCAGCAGCCTCTCGACCTGTGGAAGGATCGATCCAACATCAGAGTATACAGAGGCATCCTGCGGGAAAACTAGGTCGACCGACGCATCGACACCCGAAGTTGAATCCTCCCTCCTCCGTTTCTTTCCAGTTGAAGAAACATCAAGGGAGGCATTGGCTCGACTTGATGGAGGAGGTGGAGGCATGGAAGCCGTTTGGTCGCTCGACTGAGCCTTCTTCTTTCCCTTCCTTTTCTCCCTCAGCCTCCTCATCGCATCATCAGCAGCAGGCGCGGCGATCTCTCCAGCCATGATATCAACTGCAAATCGTCGCTCGACGTATGAGATTGGAGTCAGAAATCGTGTGCCGTACAGTCGCTCGACACAATGTCTGACCCTGACAAACTCCACTAAGTTTTTAAATGCAGGGTAGGGGGTACCTGGCTCGTTGATCACACTGAACTTCCAGAGGTGACTCGGCCGCAGATTTTCCTCCGCCAATATACTCCTCCAACTCCTCTCCTTGACGTCGTACGACAGCACCTTCTCTGTACGCGTCACACACGTTAATCCAATAACTGCTTGAAGTGCTCCTGTGTTCACTGCAAAACAAATAAAGAAAGTTAGTAAAAATAATAACAAAAGACAGTCGTACGACGAGACTAAAATAAAGACCCACCAGCCTTAGACCAGGTCGCACGAACAACAGTATCCCCGAGAGGCCAATCGACAAGTAGGCCCATCGCAAAGAAATACCTGTCCTTCCACAACCTATCATTTGTCGTTAACTCCGTGATGAGGTGTGTTCTGTTGGGCCGGAGGTTCAAGTTATAACGCCCTTTTTCTGTGTCGTGCTCCCGCACTGTGTACGAGTAGAACAGATCAAGTAGCTCGAACACTATTCCTTCCCTCGTACACAACAGCTCGAGCGCCAGCAGGATCCTCCAACTATTGGGCATCAGCTACCCTGGGGCAAGCTCAAAATGATCGAGCACTTTCCTCAGTAGTCCGACTACTGGTAACCTGAATCCAACCCGCTGAAACGGAAACTCGTAGAAATAGGTCCATCCTGAGATGTCCCAATCTGGCCTCTCCTCCTTATATGGCGCCCTCAGTGCGACACCATCGGGTATGCCATAACTGAATCGAAGGCGCATGATGTCGTCCTCAGTTAGCACGCTTGCTGGATTATTCAATAGCAAGCCTAGCGGCCTACTGTAGTCCTCAAAAATCGCTCGGGGACACGGGGCACTACAACCTGCAAAGACAGAACGCACGTGACCCGCAGGACGTCTGGGACACCGGGATGGTGCCGGCCAAAGTCACTCCGACGGTCAAGTTAGCGAGTGCTAATGAATGTGTAATGCTCGTAAATGGAGATGAGTGAGAAATACTTCCTGCTATCTTCACAGTTGGGGTTTCTTTGATCAAAGGAGATGTAAGGTCGGAGGGTGATCAGAGAAGATGAGCAATGGCCGGAGGGTGTGGTTCTTTCTCAGTAATATATGGATCTCAGTTTTTCGGCCGTCCCCTCTTATGAGGGATTATCTTCCTATTTATAGGAGACTGATGCTTCTTCTTTGGAGGGATCCCATCATTCTCTCTTCTCTGTCCTCCACCAAGAAAGCATCTGGATGCTTCTTTTGATCGGGCTGCCATCAAGTGTCATTATGACTTTGTAGGACCTGTGTCAAAGTAGATCATAATCTGGTCTCCCTCGGAACGACGGAGATGCTATGTCGTACGACATGTAGGTTTCTTGTCAATCTGGACCATGATTGGGTGATGTAGCACGGTCGCACTACATGAGGGTACATGTCGTGCGACAAGGTCTTCAAACAGGTACGTCGTCGTACTACACGAGTGCTTCGTGTGGTGCGACATAGTCTACGAACTTAGTACGTCGTCGTACTACATGAGTGCTTCATGTCGTGCGACAAGATCTTTGAACTAGTACATTTATATGATGGCGCTTCATGTCGTGCGACTTGATCTTCATGCTGAGCCACCTTCGTACTACATGAGAGTGTAGTCCCATTTTTAGCTATGGGCTTTGTCTTTGGGCCATACTTTGGGCCAGACATATTTTGGGTACTACAGTTTGCCCCCAAACGCATTGGATCTAAAAGGCCAAGGGGTTTGCGTCGTACGATATGCAGGCATAGATATGTATGGGTAAACTCCAAGGTTGGGTTGACATCGTCGTACGACTCTGTCCTTCTGATAGGGTGTATCAGTGTTGGTGAGTAGATGACAACGCGTAAGTTGTGTTTTTGTCGTACGACAATGTTACTTTAGAGAAGGAGTGTTTGGTCTCCAAATGACTCTTTGATGTCTGTGCCGAAATAAATGCCGTTTTTATGGGTGGAGCGCATGCATGGCAAATGACAGGTCATGGGAGTATGTGTCAAATGAGAAGTTGACACGTCAGCATAGGCATCTTTTTAGTTGCCGCCCTTTCCCTTTCTCTCTCATTTTCAATTTTTTGCTCTCTCTCTCTCTTTCTCGTTTTCTCTCTCAAAAACCAGTCGCCGTTTTTCGCCACTTTCGTGTTATTCCGGCGTCTTTGCTGCTCATCTTTGCCATTCCGTGTCTCTTCCGACGAAGAATTTGCATACCTTCGCTATTTTGGTAAGTTTTCTTGGTTCCCTCGTTCTTTTGATTTTTTATTTGTGCTTTTTACTAGGTTTTTCTTATGTTCTTCGAATAGTTTTTAAGAAAAACTTTAAAAAAGTTTTTTTAAAGTTTGTTAGATCGAAAATCTAGAGTTAGGTTTAGGCACAAATTGTTTGTAGAGTCTAGGTCGCACGACAGTAGCCAAGACGTATAGGTCGCACGACCTTCTTAACAGTCTTGGGAGCTGATATCAGGTCGTGCCAAGTCTTTGATCTAGGTTATAATACTAACCATTGGCTACTGTCGTTCGACTTGTAGGTCTGATGTCGAGTCGAGGAGATGAGAGTCCTCCCAGTACCTCTGGGCGTGGATACGACGATCCAATAGATCTGTCGTACGACTCATGGGGAGAGTCAGAGGCAGCGAGTGCTGAAGTAACTATTGCTTCCTCGTCGTACGACACCGTGACAGTTTCTCTTGCTGGTACATCGCGAGTGACGGACGACGTGGCAATGGGAGTGCCTTTAGTCGAACTGCCGGGCGACGCAGCAGGCCCGTGTCCAATGGGACCCAGTAGGCCGCTAGGGTTGCTTTTGAATAACCCAGCAAGCGTGCTAACTGAGGACGACATCATGCGTCTTCGTTTTAGCTACGGCATACCTGATGGTGTCGCACTGAGGGCACCGTATAAGGAGGAGAGGCCAGATTGGGACGTCCCAGGATGGACCTGTTTGTACGAGTTCCCGTTCCAGCGGGTGGGATTCAAACTGCCAGTAGTCGGACTACTGAGGAGAGTGCTCGATCATTTCGAGCTTGCCCCAGGGCAGCTGATGCCCAACAGCTGGAGGATCCTGTTGGCGTTGGATCTGCTGTGTACGAGGGAAGGGATAATATTCGAGCTTCCTGACCTTTTCTATTCGTACACCGTGCGGGAGCACGACACAGAGAAGGGGCGTTATAACTTAAACCTCCGACCCAACAGGACGCACCTGATAACGGAGTTAACCACAAACGACAGGTTGTGGAAGGACAGGTATTTCTTTGCGAGGGGCCTGCTTGTTGATTGGCCTCTCGGGGATACTGTCGTTCGTGCGACCTGGTCCAAGGCTGGTGGGTCTTTTATTTAGTTGAGTCGTACGACAGTATCTTACTTATTGTTATTACTAACTACTGTTTGTTTTGTAGTGAACACAGGAGCACCGCAATCAGTTGTTGGTTTGACGTGTGTGACACGTACGGAAAGGGTGTTGTCGTACGACGCTAAGGAAAGGAGTTGGAGGAGTATTTTGGCGGAGGAGAATTTACGGCCGAGCCACCTCTGGAAGTTTAGCGTGATAAACGAGTCAGGTACCCCTTACCCTGCCTTCAAAAATTTAGTGGAGTTTGTCAAGGTTAGGCACTGTGTCGAGCGACTGTACGGCACACGCTTTTTGACTCCCATCTCATACGTCGAGCGACGATTTGCAGTTGACGTTATGGCTGGAGAGATCGCCACGCCTGCTGCTGACGATGCGATGAGGAGGCTGAGGGAAAAAAGGAAGGGAAAGAAGAAGGCTGAGTCGAGCGACCAGGCGGCTTCCACTCCACCTCCTCCAACTGGTCGAGCAAAGGCCTCCCAAGATGTTTCTTCAGCTGGGAAGAAAAGGAGGAGGGAAGATTCAACATCGGGTGTCGACGCGTTGGTCGACCTGGTATTCCCGCAGGATGCCTCCGTGTATTCTGACGTTGGCTCGATCCTTCCACAGGTCGAGCGGCTGCTGTTACCTGAGGACAAGAGTCGTCTCAGGGAGATGGGTCTTTCCCAAGCTGCCGATTGGGGCCTAGGCCATCTCTTCCAGGTATGGTCGTACGACTGTTGCTGTTTTTATTTTTGCTTATTTTAGAATCTGTTCTAATTTGTTTCATTTATTTTTGTAGGCTCTCCAGTCGCACGTGCATTTGAAAGAAGAACTCGGCTCCGCCCTTAAGAAGATAAGAGAGCTGAAGTCGAGTAACCAGAGTTTGAAGCAGGAAAATGACAATTTGAAAGCTTCAAACTTGGAGGCAAAAAAGACAGCTCTCGAGGCGTCGGGTCGTGCAGTTGAGGCCACACTTGAGCTGAATAAACTAAAGTCGACTGTCGACTTACTACAGGCCAAGCTGAAGGCTAAGGAGGCTGATTACGACGCTCTGTACGACAAGGCGGAGGATAATGTCCTTAATGCTGTCATCAAGACCCGTGCAGACCTGATGAGGGAGTATCGAGACGGTCGTGCGACGGAGTGGAAGGTCGAGGACTGGATTGCTGATCACGAGGAGTTGACGCATTCTGATGGTGAAGCTGATGCAAAAGACGCAGGCGATATAGCTGCTCTTCCTCTTCCAGAAGGCTCGGCAGTCGTGGCTTTGGCTGCTCAGCCTGCTGGAGAGTCTGATGGTTTTGCCCCATAAGGGGTTGTAACTTTTTGTACTTGATGAATTTTTATATTTTGTTTGAACAATTTCTTTTTAATATATTTATTTTGATTTTGGAATTTTGTTTTAGTGTATGTTAGAATTTGTATGATGGCGGTTTGTGACCATATTTTTGCTTTTGCGACTTTGAGTGTTGGTCGTGGTTCATGACCTTGAGTGCGGGTCATGTGACCGTGTGGAGATGGAGAGTCCATGACCTTGAATGCGGGTCGTGTGACCGTGTGGAGATGGCGACCATGAATGCAGGTCGTGGTTCATGACCTTGAATGCGGGTCATGTGACCGTGTGGAGATGGCGACCATGAATGCAGGTCGTGGTTCATGATCTTGAGTGCGGGTCATGTGACCGTGTGGAGATGGCGACCATGAATGCAGGTCGTGGTTCATGACCTTGAGTGCGGGTCATGTGACCGTGTGGAGATGGCGACCATGAATGCAGGTCGTGGTTCATGACCTTGAGTGCGGGTCATGTGACCGAGTGGAGATGGCGACCATGAATGCAGGTCGTGGTTCATGACCTTGAGTGCGGGTCATGTGACCGAGTGGAGATGGCGACCATGAATGCAGGTCGTGGTTCATGACCTTGAGTGCGGGTCATGGTCGAGTTTTGTTTTTTGTGATATTGAATTGCCCCAGTTGGAGTGTGTAACTGCTCAGTTGTACACTACAACTTGTGATGTAGTGCAAGATAGACTGTGCAATGCTGACCTGCGTAAAAAATATTGTAGAGTGATAAAATTCGGAATATATAGATATATATACATATATTTTTCTAAAACTGATATTGTTTTAGATGGCACACGTTCCAGCTGTTGCCGATCTCCATGCCATCTGTACATCGTAGTTTATAGGCTCCATTTCCAAATACATTGGTGATTTGATATGGTCCTTCCCATGTAGGACCGAATTTGCCTGCTCCTTTTTCCTTTGTGTTTTGGAAGACGCGGCGAAGAACCCAATCTCCAATATGGAATGACTTGAGACGAACATTTCTGTTATAATGGCGGGCGACTTGTTGTTGGTATACGGCCAATCTGATTGCGGCCTTGTCGCGGCGCTCGTCGATTGTGTCGAGTTCACTCAGCAATTCTCTGTCGTTTGCTTCTTCTGTTGCGTGTCGTATCCTATAAGAAGGGTAGTCAGCCTCTGTTGCTATGACGGCCTCTGAGCCGTAAGATAGAGAGAATGGTGTTTCGCCTGTTGACGTCCGGACCGTCGTACGGTAAGACCATAACACACCTGGTAGCTCGTCGGCCCACTTCCCTTTGCATTGGTCGAGTTGCTTCTTGAGGGTGGACATGATTGTCTTGTTAGTGGATTCTGCTTGTCCGTTAGCTTGAGGGTATCTTGGGCTTGAATAGCTTAGTTTGATGCTCCACTTGTCGCAAAAGTCTTGGAAATCATACGAAATAAATTGTGAGCCATTGTCGGTGACTATCTCCTGTGGAACTCCGTAGCGGCATATGACATTCTTCCAAATGAAGCTTTTTACCTCGGCGTCTTTGATTCTTACATATGATTCGGCTTCGACCCACTTTGTGAAGTAGTCGGTTACGGCTAGCATGTAGACTTTTCCTCCGGTAGCGACGGGCAATTTCCCTACTATGTCCATGCCCCACTTCATGAAGGGCCATGGTGCTGAGATGGGGTGGAGTCTTTCCGGGTGTTGATGTGAAACGTGGGCGAAGCGCTGACAGGGGTCGCACCTTTTGACGAGGTCGTGCGACTCGGATCGCATGGTGGGCCAGTAATACCCGGCCGTGATTGCTCTATTGGCTAGGCTTCTCCCGGCCGAGTGATTTCCACATTGTCCCTCGTGTAAGTCCTTGAGTACTTGTTGAGCTTCGACTGGGTCGATACATTTGAGGTAGGGCCCGGAGTAGGATCGCTTGTAAAGTTGACCTTCTATTATAGAAAATCGGGCGGCTTTGATTTTAATTCTTCGAGCTTCTACCTTGTCAGATGGGAGGGTGTCGTCCCTCAAATAGTCGTGGATCGGGGTAATCCAAGTGGGCTTGTCCGAAATTGGTTTGATTTCCAGCTTTGTCGGCTTCCATAAGGCTGGCCATTGGACGAACACCATTGGAATAGTTCGTTCAATTGTGGTAGCTAGTGCGGACCCAAGATTGGCCAGTGCGTCAGCATGCGCGTTGTCGGATCTGGGTATTTTCTCGATGTCGAATGACTTGAATGAGGCTTGTAACTCTTTTACCAAGGTCAAGTAGGCCGACATTTTTAAGTCCTTGGCTTGATAGGACCCTTGCAATTGTCTCACAATTAATTGGGAGTCACTGCGTACCTTGATTCGTTCGACGTGTAAGTCCTTTGCCAAGGTGAGCCCGGCTATGAGGGCTTCGTACTCGGCTTCGTTGTTGGTGGTCTTGAATCCACATCTGATGGACCTCTCGATGACGTGCTCCGTAGGGGAGGTAAGTACTATTCCCAGCCCGCTGCCTCTAGCGTTACTTGATCCATCAACTGCTAAACTCCACTCCTCCCTTGGCGTGTCGCACGACATAGTGCAAAGTTCTTCCTCCGCTCGTTGTAGAGTCCCTGGTGTGAAGTCTGCTATGAAATCCGCCAGTACTTGCGACTTGATCGCCGTGCGAGGTTGGTAGTTGATGTCGTACTCGCTCAGCTCTACGGCCCATTTCACTAGACGGCCGGATAGTTCAGGTTTATGTAGGACACTCTTCAAGGGGAAGGCAGTGAGTACACTAATAGTGTGGCATTGGAAGTACGGCCGTAATTTCCTTGCGGCCGTGACTAGTGCGAGGGCTAATTTTTCGAGTTGGGCGTACCTTGTCTCTGCATCGAGTAGAGTCTTGCTGATGTAGTATACGGGGAGTTGTTTGTCATCCTCCTCCCTTATCAGTACAGCGCTAACGGCCGTTTCGGATACAGCGAGGTAGAGCAGGAGGGTCTCGCCTTCCTTGGGTTTGGACAGTAGAGGCGGGCTTGCTAGATACCTTTTTATATTTTGGAAGGCGTCCTCGCTTGTTTGATTCCAATCAAATGACTTGCTCTTTCTTAGAGCATCGAAGAAAGGCTTACATTTTTCAGACGACTTTGAAATGAATCGGTTGAGGGCCGCGAGCCGTCCAGTTAGCTTTTGTATGTCTTTGATGCTTTTGGGGGACCTTAGATCCATGACGGACTGGAGTTGTTCTGGGTTGGCCTCGATGCCTCTCTTGGTTACTAAATAGCCAAGGAACTTCCCCGAGGAAACGCCGAAGGAGCATTTGGTTGGATTAAGCTTCATCCCATACTCGTCGATGATGTCGAACGACTGCCGGAGGTGATCGAGGTGTTGGTCTGCTACTAATGACTTTACCAGCATGTCGTCGATATACACCTCCATGGTCTGTCCAAGCATGGTTGCGAACATTTTGTTGACTAATCTTTGGTAGGTTGCCCCGGCATTCTTGAGGCCGAACGGCATTACTTTGTAGCAAAAAATGCCGCGCTCCGTGATGAAAGAAGTCTTCTCTTGGTCGTCCGGATGCATAAGGATTTGGTTGTAACCGGAGAAAGCATCCATGAAGCTCAATAGTTCATGGCCAGCCGTAGCGTCCACCATCATATCGATGTGTGGGAGAGGAAAGGAATCCTTTGGACAAGCTTTGTTGAGGTCTGTGAAGTCGATGCAAACTCGCCACTTTCCATTCTTTTTCTTCACTACCACGACGTTTGCTAGCCAGTCTGGGTAATTTACTTCTCTTACCGAGCCAATGTCAATAAGCTTTTGGATTTCTTCATTTATAACCTTGTTGCGCTCGGGCGCGAACTTCCTTCTTTTTTGCTTCACAGGTGGATGGTCCGGGTCGACTTGCAACTTATGTACTAAGACTTCTGGGCTAATTCCGGTCATATCTGCGTGCGACCATGCGAAGCTGTCGTGCCGCGCCGTCAAGAAGCTGAGTAGTTTGGCTCGGATATTTTGTGGAAGGCGGGATCCGATACTAACTTTGTGGTCCGGAAAATTAGGATGTATGGACACTTCGTCGAGTTCTTCCATATCGGGTTCGTCTTTGTTGGTGGGGGTGCTCTTACTCTGTAATTGCTATAAGTCGGACGACCTACTTTTAAGAGTGTTTTGGTAGCAGTCACGTGAGGTCTTTTGCTGCCCTCGGATCTCGTGAACTCCCCACCTGGTAGGGAAACGGATGACCTGATGATACGTTGAGGGAACTGCCCTCATCTCATGAATCCATGGACGACCCATGATTATGTTGTAGGACGACGGGCAGTCTAGGATGAGGAAACGCGTGTTCAAGTTGACGCCTTCCGCGTAGACTGGAAGGGTGATTTCTCCCAGAGTGTTCTTGTGTTCCCCACTAAATCCTACAAGGATTGTGGAACGACGCACGATGTTACACTCGTCAATATGCATCTCTTTCAACGCGCCGAGGAAGAGTACATTCGTTGAACTTCCATTGTCCACCAGGATCCGTCTGATCAAACAATTGGCCACCGTCAGTGAGATAACTAGTGCATCGTGGTGGGGATTGAACAAGTCCATATGTTCATCGCTGCTGAAACTGATTGGGTAGTTACATGTGGGATCCGTCGTACGAATTTGTTGGACGTTCGTACGACCGGCCTGTCGCGAGTGGCGCTTTGCCTCCGAGTAGGTTACTCCATTCACTTCAGACCCGCCAGAGATGATGTTCACAGTTCTCTCGTGTTTGGGAGGTTCTGGTGGTGGTATTGAAGCAATGTCGCGCGACCTCTCTTTATTCATAAAAGTTTGCTTACCTTTATCAGTCATGAATTCTTTAAGGTGGCCTTTCTTGAGTAGTTCGGCCACTTCCAATCGTAGCGCCACGCAATGCTCAGTTCGATGGCCGTGGTCTCCATGGAATTCGCACCATTTAGTGTTGTCTCTTTGATCCGGAGGGCTCATCATCTTGTCTGGCCAACGAACCGACCTACCCATTCCTTTAAGTATGGCAACTACCTCCGTTGGTCTGATGTTCAAGTTGTATTCTGGTGTTATGTTTTTTAGACGAACAAACGGCCTTGGTGGTCTGTCGTCGCGCCGGCGCTCGTACATCATACGGCTGTCCCTTCGGGGTACGGCTGGGTATGGCCCGCTGCGTCGAGTGTTGATTCGTTGTTCGACCATCCTCTCCGACTTATCCTCCTTGTAGTTCGCTCTATTAGGTTTATGGTTTACTTCGTCCTCTTCCCATTTTATCTGTGCCCATGTCTTGGCGAGGACGTCTTCCATGGTTTTACAAGGGTATTTGGTGAGCTCTTTGTACAGATCAGAATCATAGAGTAGACCCTTGCGGAAGGCTGATATGGCTGTCGCCTGGTTACAATGAGGGATGGATACTTTTTCATGGTTGAACCGGCCCACAAAATCTCGTAGGCGTTCACCCCTCCTTTGGCTGATTGTATAGAGGTCGTCGGATTGTTTTTCTAGCTTTCGGCTACTAGCGAGTGCTGAAGTAACTATTGCTTCCTCGTCGTACGACACCGTGACAGTTTCTCTTGCTGGTACATCGCGAGTGACGGACGACGTGGCAATGGGAGTGCCTTTAGTCGAACTGCCGGGCGACGCAGCAGGCCCGTGTCCAATGGGACCCAGTAGGCCGCTAGGGTTGCTTTTGAATAACCCAGCAAGCGTGCTAACTGAGGACGACATCATGCGTCTTCGTTTTAGCTACGGCATACCTGATGGTGTCGCACTGAGGGCACCGTATAAGGAGGAGAGGCCAGATTGGGACGTCCCAGGATGGACCTGTTTGTACGAGTTCCCGTTCCAGCGGGTGGGATTCAAACTGCCAGTAGTCGGACTACTGAGGAGAGTGCTCGATCATTTCGAGCTTGCCCCAGGGCAGCTGATGCCCAACAGCTGGAGGATCCTGTTGGCGTTGGATCTGCTGTGTACGAGGGAAGGGATAATATTCGAGCTTCCTGACCTTTTCTATTCGTACACCGTGCGGGAGCACGACACAGAGAAGGGGCGTTATAACTTAAACCTCCGACCCAACAGGACGCACCTGATAACGGAGTTAACCACAAACGACAGGTTGTGGAAGGACAGGTATTTCTTTGCGAGGGGCCTGCTTGTTGATTGGCCTCTCGGGGATACTGTCGTTCGTGCGACCTGGTCCAAGGCTGGTGGGTCTTTTATTTAGTTGAGTCGTACGACAGTATCTTACTTATTGTTATTACTAACTACTGTTTGTTTTGTAGTGAACACAGGAGCACCGCAATCAGTTGTTGGTTTGACGTGTGTGACACGTACGGAAAGGGTGTTGTCGTACGACGCTAAGGAAAGGAGTTGGAGGAGTATTTTGGCGGAGGAGAATTTACGGCCGAGCCACCTCTGGAAGTTTAGCGTGATAAACGAGTCAGGTACCCCTTACCCTGCCTTCAAAAATTTAGTGGAGTTTGTCAAGGTTAGGCACTGTGTCGAGCGACTGTACGGCACACGCTTTTTGACTCCCATCTCATACGTCGAGCGACGATTTGCAGTTGACGTTATGGCTGGAGAGATCGCCACGCCTGCTGCTGACGATGCGATGAGGAGGCTGAGGGAAAAAAGGAAGGGAAAGAAGAAGGCTGAGTCGAGCGACCAGGCGGCTTCCACTCCACCTCCTCCAACTGGTCGAGCAAAGGCCTCCCAAGATGTTTCTTCAGCTGGGAAGAAAAGGAGGAGGGAAGATTCAACATCGGGTGTCGACGCGTTGGTCGACCTGGTATTCCCGCAGGATGCCTCCGTGTATTCTGACGTTGGCTCGATCCTTCCACAGGTCGAGCGGCTGCTGTTACCTGAGGACAAGAGTCGTCTCAGGGAGATGGGTCTTTCCCAAGCTGCCGATTGGGGCCTAGGCCATCTCTTCCAGGTATGGTCGTACGACTGTTGCTGTTTTTATTTTTGCTTATTTTAGAATCTGTTCTAATTTGTTTCATTTATTTTTGTAGGCTCTCCAGTCGCACGTGCATTTGAAAGAAGAACTCGGCTCCGCCCTTAAGAAGATAAGAGAGCTGAAGTCGAGTAACCAGAGTTTGAAGCAGGAAAATGACAATTTGAAAGCTTCAAACTTGGAGGCAAAAAAGACAGCTCTCGAGGCGTCGGGTCGTGCAGTTGAGGCCACACTTGAGCTGAATAAACTAAAGTCGACTGTCGACTTACTACAGGCCAAGCTGAAGGCTAAGGAGGCTGATTACGACGCTCTGTACGACAAGGCGGAGGATAATGTCCTTAATGCTGTCATCAAGACCCGTGCAGACCTGATGAGGGAGTATCGAGACGGTCGTGCGACGGAGTGGAAGGTCGAGGACTGGATTGCTGATCACGAGGAGTTGACGCATTCTGATGGTGAAGCTGATGCAAAAGACGCAGGCGATATAGCTGCTCTTCCTCTTCCAGAAGGCTCGGCAGTCGTGGCTTTGGCTGCTCAGCCTGCTGGAGAGTCTGATGGTTTTGCCCCATAAGGGGTTGTAACTTTTTGTACTTGATGAATTTTTATATTTTGTTTGAACAATTTCTTTTTAATATATTTATTTTGATTTTGGAATTTTGTTTTAGTGTATGTTAGAATTTGTATGATGGCGGTTTGTGACCATATTTTTGCTTTTGCGACTTTGAGTGTTGGTCGTGGTTCATGACCTTGAGTGCGGGTCATGTGACCGTGTGGAGATGGAGAGTCCATGACCTTGAATGCGGGTCGTGTGACCGTGTGGAGATGGCGACCATGAATGCAGGTCGTGGTTCATGACCTTGAATGCGGGTCATGTGACCGTGTGGAGATGGCGACCATGAATGCAGGTCGTGGTTCATGATCTTGAGTGCGGGTCATGTGACCGTGTGGAGATGGCGACCATGAATGCAGGTCGTGGTTCATGACCTTGAGTGCGGGTCATGTGACCGTGTGGAGATGGCGACCATGAATGCAGGTCGTGGTTCATGACCTTGAGTGCGGGTCATGTGACCGAGTGGAGATGGCGACCATGAATGCAGGTCGTGGTTCATGACCTTGAGTGCGGGTCATGTGACCGAGTGGAGATGGCGACCATGAATGCAGGTCGTGGTTCATGACCTTGAGTGCGGGTCATGGTCGAGTTTTGTTTTTTGTGATATTGAATTGCCCCAGTTGGAGTGTGTAACTGCTCAGTTGTACACTACAACTTGTGATGTAGTGCAAGATAGACTGTGCAATGCTGACCTGCGTAAAAAATATTGTAGAGTGATAAAATTCGGAATATATAGATATATATACATATATTTTTCTAAAACTGATATTGTTTTAGATGGCACACGTTCCAGCTGTTGCCGATCTCCATGCCATCTGTACATCGTAGTTTATAGGCTCCATTTCCAAATACATTGGTGATTTGATATGGTCCTTCCCATGTAGGACCGAATTTGCCTGCTCCTTTTTCCTTTGTGTTTTGGAAGACGCGGCGAAGAACCCAATCTCCAATATGGAATGACTTGAGACGAACATTTCTGTTATAATGGCGGGCGACTTGTTGTTGGTATACGGCCAATCTGATTGCGGCCTTGTCGCGGCGCTCGTCGATTGTGTCGAGTTCACTCAGCAATTCTCTGTCGTTTGCTTCTTCTGTTGCGTGTCGTATCCTATAAGAAGGGTAGTCAGCCTCTGTTGCTATGACGGCCTCTGAGCCGTAAGATAGAGAGAATGGTGTTTCGCCTGTTGACGTCCGGACCGTCGTACGGTAAGACCATAACACACCTGGTAGCTCGTCGGCCCACTTCCCTTTGCATTGGTCGAGTTGCTTCTTGAGGGTGGACATGATTGTCTTGTTAGTGGATTCTGCTTGTCCGTTAGCTTGAGGGTATCTTGGGCTTGAATAGCTTAGTTTGATGCTCCACTTGTCGCAAAAGTCTTGGAAATCATACGAAATAAATTGTGAGCCATTGTCGGTGACTATCTCCTGTGGAACTCCGTAGCGGCATATGACATTCTTCCAAATGAAGCTTTTTACCTCGGCGTCTTTGATTCTTACATATGATTCGGCTTCGACCCACTTTGTGAAGTAGTCGGTTACGGCTAGCATGTAGACTTTTCCTCCGGTAGCGACGGGCAATTTCCCTACTATGTCCATGCCCCACTTCATGAAGGGCCATGGTGCTGAGATGGGGTGGAGTCTTTCCGGGTGTTGATGTGAAACGTGGGCGAAGCGCTGACAGGGGTCGCACCTTTTGACGAGGTCGTGCGACTCGGATCGCATGGTGGGCCAGTAATACCCGGCCGTGATTGCTCTATTGGCTAGGCTTCTCCCGGCCGAGTGATTTCCACATTGTCCCTCGTGTAAGTCCTTGAGTACTTGTTGAGCTTCGACTGGGTCGATACATTTGAGGTAGGGCCCGGAGTAGGATCGCTTGTAAAGTTGACCTTCTATTATAGAAAATCGGGCGGCTTTGATTTTAATTCTTCGAGCTTCTACCTTGTCAGATGGGAGGGTGTCGTCCCTCAAATAGTCGTGGATCGGGGTAATCCAAGTGGGCTTGTCCGAAATTGGTTTGATTTCCAGCTTTGTCGGCTTCCATAAGGCTGGCCATTGGACGAACACCATTGGAATAGTTCGTTCAATTGTGGTAGCTAGTGCGGACCCAAGATTGGCCAGTGCGTCAGCATGCGCGTTGTCGGATCTGGGTATTTTCTCGATGTCGAATGACTTGAATGAGGCTTGTAACTCTTTTACCAAGGTCAAGTAGGCCGACATTTTTAAGTCCTTGGCTTGATAGGACCCTTGCAATTGTCTCACAATTAATTGGGAGTCACTGCGTACCTTGATTCGTTCGACGTGTAAGTCCTTTGCCAAGGTGAGCCCGGCTATGAGGGCTTCGTACTCGGCTTCGTTGTTGGTGGTCTTGAATCCACATCTGATGGACCTCTCGATGACGTGCTCCGTAGGGGAGGTAAGTACTATTCCCAGCCCGCTGCCTCTAGCGTTACTTGATCCATCAACTGCTAAACTCCACTCCTCCCTTGGCGTGTCGCACGACATAGTGCAAAGTTCTTCCTCCGCTCGTTGTAGAGTCCCTGGTGTGAAGTCTGCTATGAAATCCGCCAGTACTTGCGACTTGATCGCCGTGCGAGGTTGGTAGTTGATGTCGTACTCGCTCAGCTCTACGGCCCATTTCACTAGACGGCCGGATAGTTCAGGTTTATGTAGGACACTCTTCAAGGGGAAGGCAGTGAGTACACTAATAGTGTGGCATTGGAAGTACGGCCGTAATTTCCTTGCGGCCGTGACTAGTGCGAGGGCTAATTTTTCGAGTTGGGCGTACCTTGTCTCTGCATCGAGTAGAGTCTTGCTGATGTAGTATACGGGGAGTTGTTTGTCATCCTCCTCCCTTATCAGTACAGCGCTAACGGCCGTTTCGGATACAGCGAGGTAGAGCAGGAGGGTCTCGCCTTCCTTGGGTTTGGACAGTAGAGGCGGGCTTGCTAGATACCTTTTTATATTTTGGAAGGCGTCCTCGCTTGTTTGATTCCAATCAAATGACTTGCTCTTTCTTAGAGCATCGAAGAAAGGCTTACATTTTTCAGACGACTTTGAAATGAATCGGTTGAGGGCCGCGAGCCGTCCAGTTAGCTTTTGTATGTCTTTGATGCTTTTGGGGGACCTTAGATCCATGACGGACTGGAGTTGTTCTGGGTTGGCCTCGATGCCTCTCTTGGTTACTAAATAGCCAAGGAACTTCCCCGAGGAAACGCCGAAGGAGCATTTGGTTGGATTAAGCTTCATCCCATACTCGTCGATGATGTCGAACGACTGCCGGAGGTGATCGAGGTGTTGGTCTGCTACTAATGACTTTACCAGCATGTCGTCGATATACACCTCCATGGTCTGTCCAAGCATGGTTGCGAACATTTTGTTGACTAATCTTTGGTAGGTTGCCCCGGCATTCTTGAGGCCGAACGGCATTACTTTGTAGCAAAAAATGCCGCGCTCCGTGATGAAAGAAGTCTTCTCTTGGTCGTCCGGATGCATAAGGATTTGGTTGTAACCGGAGAAAGCATCCATGAAGCTCAATAGTTCATGGCCAGCCGTAGCGTCCACCATCATATCGATGTGTGGGAGAGGAAAGGAATCCTTTGGACAAGCTTTGTTGAGGTCTGTGAAGTCGATGCAAACTCGCCACTTTCCATTCTTTTTCTTCACTACCACGACGTTTGCTAGCCAGTCTGGGTAATTTACTTCTCTTACCGAGCCAATGTCAATAAGCTTTTGGATTTCTTCATTTATAACCTTGTTGCGCTCGGGCGCGAACTTCCTTCTTTTTTGCTTCACAGGTGGATGGTCCGGGTCGACTTGCAACTTATGTACTAAGACTTCTGGGCTAATTCCGGTCATATCTGCGTGCGACCATGCGAAGCTGTCGTGCCGCGCCGTCAAGAAGCTGAGTAGTTTGGCTCGGATATTTTGTGGAAGGCGGGATCCGATACTAACTTTGTGGTCCGGAAAATTAGGATGTATGGACACTTCGTCGAGTTCTTCCATATCGGGTTCGTCTTTGTTGGTGGGGGTGCTCTTACTCTGTAATTGCTATAAGTCGGACGACCTACTTTTAAGAGTGTTTTGGTAGCAGTCACGTGAGGTCTTTTGCTGCCCTCGGATCTCGTGAACTCCCCACCTGGTAGGGAAACGGATGACCTGATGATACGTTGAGGGAACTGCCCTCATCTCATGAATCCATGGACGACCCATGATTATGTTGTAGGACGACGGGCAGTCTAGGATGAGGAAACGCGTGTTCAAGTTGACGCCTTCCGCGTAGACTGGAAGGGTGATTTCTCCCAGAGTGTTCTTGTGTTCCCCACTAAATCCTACAAGGATTGTGGAACGACGCACGATGTTACACTCGTCAATATGCATCTCTTTCAACGCGCCGAGGAAGAGTACATTCGTTGAACTTCCATTGTCCACCAGGATCCGTCTGATCAAACAATTGGCCACCGTCAGTGAGATAACTAGTGCATCGTGGTGGGGATTGAACAAGTCCATATGTTCATCGCTGCTGAAACTGATTGGGTAGTTACATGTGGGATCCGTCGTACGAATTTGTTGGACGTTCGTACGACCGGCCTGTCGCGAGTGGCGCTTTGCCTCCGAGTAGGTTACTCCATTCACTTCAGACCCGCCAGAGATGATGTTCACAGTTCTCTCGTGTTTGGGAGGTTCTGGTGGTGGTATTGAAGCAATGTCGCGCGACCTCTCTTTATTCATAAAAGTTTGCTTACCTTTATCAGTCATGAATTCTTTAAGGTGGCCTTTCTTGAGTAGTTCGGCCACTTCCAATCGTAGCGCCACGCAATGCTCAGTTCGATGGCCGTGGTCTCCATGGAATTCGCACCATTTAGTGTTGTCTCTTTGATCCGGAGGGCTCATCATCTTGTCTGGCCAACGAACCGACCTACCCATTCCTTTAAGTATGGCAACTACCTCCGTTGGTCTGATGTTCAAGTTGTATTCTGGTGTTATGTTTTTTAGACGAACAAACGGCCTTGGTGGTCTGTCGTCGCGCCGGCGCTCGTACATCATACGGCTGTCCCTTCGGGGTACGGCTGGGTATGGCCCGCTGCGTCGAGTGTTGATTCGTTGTTCGACCATCCTCTCCGACTTATCCTCCTTGTAGTTCGCTCTATTAGGTTTATGGTTTACTTCGTCCTCTTCCCATTTTATCTGTGCCCATGTCTTGGCGAGGACGTCTTCCATGGTTTTACAAGGGTATTTGGTGAGCTCTTTGTACAGATCAGAATCATAGAGTAGACCCTTGCGGAAGGCTGATATGGCTGTCGCCTGGTTACAATGAGGGATGGATACTTTTTCATGGTTGAACCGGCCCACAAAATCTCGTAGGCGTTCACCCCTCCTTTGGCTGATTGTATAGAGGTCGTCGGATTGTTTTTCTAGCTTTCGGCTACTAGCGAACTGCTTTACGAAGGTGTCAGTGAGTTAGGCAAAAGAGTTGATGGAAACATTGGGGAGGTTGGTGTACCATTGTAGGGCAGGTCCCACGAGGCTCGAACCGAAACCTTTGCACATGCATGCTTCCCTAAGGTCACGAGGGATGGCGGCCGTGAACATTCGTTGTCGATACTGCGCAATGTGTTCGTCGGGGTCGGTCGTACCATCGTACTGCTTCATACCTGGAAAGTTGAACTTCCTTGGCATCTCCACCAATGCTATTGTGTCGACGAAGGGGGAGTCGGCAAAACTATTGGCTGCACTTTTCTTTATAGGAGTGGGCATTCCCGGAATGCGTTGGATGAGTGCTTCCATCTCTGTGAACCTTTGTGCCAAGTCCCGGTTGGCCAAGGTCGGCTCGGCGCTCACTCGGTTTGGGTCTGGCGGCGCTGAATGCGAAGGGCCGGATGACGTTCCTTGTAACGGGATGGTTGGTTGGGTTGAGCCGACGTTGCCATTGGGAGTGGATATAGGTGGCACTCCTTGTGTAGCTCTTGCCATATCGTCTGATCGATGTCCTCCCATCCCATTTGGTATATTCTCTGCCGTATGTCGTGCGACGATATGGGGTCCACTCGTAACTCGAATGTTGGGTTCTGACCCTACGTGGGTTGGATCGAGGTTTCGAGCGGTAGTACCATGTTCGTCCGGGCGGACTGGCGCGTAGTAAGTAGTGTGAGCGGCTTGCTCGAATGGCAAGGGTTGGGATGTTGAGGCGTCTCCGAACGGTCGTACGACAGTGAGCGAATTGATCCTATTTTGCAATTCTTGGTTCTCCGCCAACACTCGTTGATTCTCTTGTTCGAGTGCTTGGAGCCTTTGGGTATTCTCTTGCATCTGAGATATGAGGAGTTGTACCCTAACCTCCATCGCATCGTGATGAAAATCATCAGATGACATAGTCGGGGTTGCCACGTTCTACCTTTGCTTGTTTAGAGATTGTCGGGCCCCACGGTGGGCGCCAAATTGTAGTCCTCAAAAATCGCTCGGGGACACGGGGCACTACAACCTGCAAAGACAGAACGCACGTGACCCGCAGGACGTCTGGGACACCGGGATGGTGCCGGCCAAAGTCACTCCGACGGTCAAGTTAGCGAGTGCTAATGAATGTGTAATGCTCGTAAATGGAGATGAGTGAGAAATACTTCCTGCTATCTTCACAGTTGGGGTTTCTTTGATCAAAGGAGATGTAAGGTCGGAGGGTGATCAGAGAAGATGAGCAATGGCCGGAGGGTGTGGTTCTTTCTCAGTAATATATGGATCTCAGTTTTTCGGCCGTCCCCTCTTATGAGGGATTATCTTCCTATTTATAGGAGACTGATGCTTCTTCTTTGGAGGGATCCCATCATTCTCTCTTCTCTGTCCTCCACCAAGAAAGCATCTGGATGCTTCTTTTGATCGGGCTGCCATCAAGTGTCATTATGACTTTGTAGGACCTGTGTCAAAGTAGATCATAATCTGGTCTCCCTCGGAACGACGGAGATGCTATGTCGTACGACATGTAGGTTTCTTGTCAATCTGGACCATGATTGGGTGATGTAGCACGGTCGCACTACATGAGGGTACATGTCGTGCGACAAGGTCTTCAAACAGGTACGTCGTCGTACTACACGAGTGCTTCGTGTGGTGCGACATAGTCTACGAACTTAGTACGTCGTCGTACTACATGAGTGCTTCATGTCGTGCGACAAGATCTTTGAACTAGTACGTTTATATGATGGCGCTTCATGTCGTGCGACTTGATCTTCATGCTGAGCCACCTTCGTACTACATGAGAGTGTAGTCCCATTTTTAGCTATGGGCTTTGTCTTTGGGCCATACTTTGGGCCAGACATATTTTGGCTACTACACCTACTAGGTCCCATTGGACATGGGCCAGCCGCGTCGCCCGGTAGCTCGACTAACGGAATCCCCAAAGGAATGTCGTCCGTCACGCGAGATGTACCCGCGAGAGAGACAGTCACAGTGTTATACGACGTTGACGCCACTGTCACCTCAGCACTTGCTGCCTCCGACTCTCCCCATGAGTCTTACGACAGATCTATCGGATCGTCGTATCCACGCCCAGAGGTACTGGGAGGACTCTCGTAACCTCGACTCAACATCGAAACCTACAAGTCGAACGACAGTAGCCACAGTTAGTAATTACAACCTAAACCAAAGACCTTGCACGACCTAATATCAGCTCCCAAGACTGTTAAGAAGGTCGTGCGACCTATACGTCTTGGCTACTGTCGTGCGACCTAGACTCTACAAACAAGTTATATGTTAACCTAAGTTTTATTTTTGGATCTAAAACAATATTTTTTAAGTTCTTCTCAAAAGCTATTCGAAGAACACGAAAAATACCCAGAAAACAAAAATGCAAATATAAGAAGTCAAATATTGCGAGAACAAGAAAAACTTACCAATAGAGCAAGAACGACCACTGCCTCGCCGGAATAAATGCAAGAAGGGCAGAAGACGAGCAACAAACGCCGAAAAATACTTGCTCAGGCGACTGGTTTCTAGAGAGAGAAAGAAAAATAGAGAGAA
Organism: Xanthoceras sorbifolium; assembly: GCA_003430845.1. Lineage (NCBI taxonomy): Eukaryota > Viridiplantae > Streptophyta > Magnoliopsida > Sapindales > Sapindaceae > Xanthoceras > Xanthoceras sorbifolium. Next base: position 32,654,433 of record CM010616.1, read on the forward strand.
AGGCCAAAAATTGAAAATGGAGAAGAAAGAGGAAGGGCGGCAATTAAAAAGAAGCATGTGCTTACGTGTCAGCTTCTCATTGGACACACACTCCCATAACCTATCATTAGCCAAGCATGCACGCTGCCCATAAAGACCACATTTATTTCGGCGCGGATATCGAGGAGTCATTTGAAGACCAACCGCTCCTTCTCTAAGTGATATTGTCGCACGACAGTGGCAAAACTTACGCGTTGTCATCTACTCACAAACACTGATACATTCTCTCAGAAAGACAGAGTCGTGCGACAATGTGGAACCAGTTTTAAAGTTCACACATATATATCCATGTCTACATGTTGTACGACGCAAACCCCTTGGCTTTTTCTAAATCCAATGCGTTTGGGGGCAAACTGTAGTAACCAAAATATGTCTGGCCCAAAGTATGTCCCAAAGACAAGGCCCAGAGCTAAAAGTGGGACTACACTCTCATGTAGTACGACGGTGAACCAGTATGAAGATCATGTCGCACGACATAAAGCACTCTCATGTAGTACGACGATGGACCAGTACGAAGACCATGTCGCACGACATGAAGCACTCTCATGTAGTACGACGATGGACCGGTACGAAGACCATGTCACACGACATAAAGCACTCTCATGTAGTACGACGGTGCTACATATCCTCCACATCCAATCAGCATATCATGCAACATGTAATCATGGTCCAAATTAACAAAAACCTACATGTCGTATGACATAGAATCTTCGTCGCTCCGAGGGAGACCAGATTGTGATCTACTTTGAAACGGGTCCTACAAAGCCATAATGACACTTGATGGCAGCCCAATCAAAAGAAGCACCCAGATGCTTTCTTGGTGGAAGACAGAGAAGAGATAATGATGAGATCTCTCAAAAGGGAGAAGCATCAGTCTCCTATAAAGAGGAGGATAATCCCTCATAAGAAGGGGGCCCCGGAAAAACTGAGATCCAGAAATTACTAATACCAAAAACTACATCCTCCGGCCATTGTTAAGGTTTTCCGATCACCCTCCAATCTTGCATCTCCTTTGATCAAAGAGATCCCAATTGCCAAGATAGCAGGAAGTATCACTCACTCATCTCCATTTACGAGCATTACACATTTATTAGCACTCGCTAACTTGACTGTCGAAGTGACTTTGGCTGGCACCACCCCGGTGTCCCAAACGTCCTGCGGGTCACGTGCGTTCTCTCTTTGCAGGTTGTAGTGCCCCGTGTCCCCGAGCGATTTTTGAGGACTACAACTGTGATCTATTTTCCTTTAACCATGATCTATTTTCCTTTAACCGTGGTCTATTTTATTTGACCGTGATCTATTCTCTTTTGGTCATGATATATTTTTCTTTGACCATGATCTATTTCTTTTGGCCGTAATATATTTTACTTTGACTGTGATATATTTTCCTTTGATCATGATATATTTTCCTTTAACCGTGATCTATTTTTCTTGTACAGTGATCTATTTTCGTCACTGATGTTGAATATTTTCAAAAGGTCTTTGAGGAGACAAACGACATCAGATTCAGTCAATAATCTATCATTGGAATCGTCTCGACAAGGAAAATCTTCATCACTCTCGTCGGAGTCTATTTGTTTCCCTCTCTAACTTTTTTTGTTTAACTTTCTCTCTCTAATCTACTTCTTTGTTTATCGATTGTGTTTTTTGGGGTTTTGAACCTTTTTTATTTGAAAAAAGAACTAGGGTATTTTTGTTCTAAAACCAATTTTAGTGCTATAGAAAATCAAATTACTAATATGGTGACAATTACACAAAAAAAAACATATCAATAGGTGCTGAAAGTTTGATGAACTCTTGTTTTTAAAGCACATGTCACTTTACTTTAAATGCAGATTGGCTGTAACATCCTCTGACCCAAATCGCTCGGACTGAATCAGGGAGCGCTACTATATACTAAAATATAATTTTTACTTTTATATAACCATAATTTATATCTATATTAAAAACATTTTGAAAGTGGTCTGAATAAATTTCTGAAAATCTTGCCAGAGTTTTCTCTGTTTTTCTGACTTTCCAAATCGTGTTTACAGTTAAAATTCATAAAAATCAACTTCTAAATTCTCAAATCAATTTTGCGCACCCTTCCAAATATAGTGCGACTTACCAACCACTTTATCACAATATAATTTATAAAGATTCAAATAGCATAAATATATAATAAAATATTTACATAGCGAAATCTCTTTAAATATATACAAACAGTTTCTGTATATGCATGCGGTATCAAAATATATAGATTTATTACAAAAGAACTACCAAAATATATGTAGGACAGATGTGACTCCGGATTCTGTTCCTGCAGTCTCTACTCTTCTTTGTCCTTGTCTCCCTTAGAACCTCTGTTACCTACGTGTGAGAAAACTCAACACGCTAAGCATATTGCTTAGTGGATGTACACATAATTGCATATACAAATATACTATATCAAATACGTTTATCTATTTTCGATAAAAATATAAATCACATATACTTAAATCATATATGGGCCTCATATCAAATCAAATCATAAATTCAACAAGTATAATATCCAAAATCAATCAACAGGCAAATTTTTCATAATTTCTCAAATGTTTTCATATAACAAATCAATTTTCAGACTGAGCTCCTGACATACATAATATAAGTTATCGGACTGAATTACGGGTTGTTCAGCATCGGACACACAAACGGGGCTACCCACCGAACATCAGATTAGAATGGTACCCGCTGTAAATATCCCATGACAGAATTCAAAACCCTAGGACCGGCACTTTGGGCCTGTACTATCCAAAGGGTGGTATATCGGCATAGTACTGTTAAGATAAAAACCCAATTGACATGTCAACCTCCTATATCCATATGTATGTTTATACACATCAGAGTCATTTCACAAAACGTTTTCTCAAATCCAATATCAACTCTATTTTCAAATCATTGAAATTCGATATTGAAATTTCGATTCTGAAATATAATTTTACAAATCACTTTCTTATATTTCAACTTTCGAATATTTCAAATCAATAAACATATTTTTTAAATTCAAATTTCATTAATAATCATATAAAATAAATATACAAAATCATATACAAATATATTTCTCAAATCAATAATCATATCAAATCAATCCGAAAATATATTCAAATATATTTCTGAAACCAATATTCACATCGAATCAATTCAAAATCATATTCGAATATATTTCACAAACCAATATTAAATTAAAATGCCCTAAAATCATTTTTCGATATTTTTCACAAACTATATATATATATATATATTCAAAATCAATTTATCATAAATAATATATATATATATATATATATTCAAAATCAATTTCAAATACGAATCATACGTAAATTAGACTTACATCATATTCTAAACTGTGAATTATAATTAAAATAATTCAAACAATTCGAAATCAATAAAATTCGATAAATCCGAAATATTTTGAAAAAATTAAAATTCAAAAACTAATGTACACCGAACCTGAATACTTCCTCCTACTCTTTTCCTTCTTCTCCTTCTCTTTTCTTCTTCTTCTTCTTTTTCTTCTTCTTTTTCTTCTTCTTTCCTTTCTCTCTCCTCTTTTCTCTTCTCTCCCGCTACTCTCTTTCTATTTTTGTTTGTTTTTGGGCTTCTCTACTGCCTCATTTCACTTAAATTGTATTGTACCGCTTCATGCACTGCTATATATATATATATAGTCTTAATTGTAATATGACCCCTAGACTTTTCAAAATCCTCAAATGGTAATAACTTCACGATTACTTACATATGATTTCCCAATCATCCTTTACTTATCAAACTAACCCACCAATCACATTTCATCTCAATAATTATTTCCAAAAAAAATATTCCACACTTATCCAATTACCAAATTAACTTCACCAATATTCAATTGGACCCATTATTCTCCAAATGCACTATGAAAATAATATACTTTCCACCCCTCAAATCATAATTATCACATTCACATACTCCATATGAATTAGAATATACTTTTCATATTTATTTGAAATTAGGGATGTTACATTGGCACTTGGTATAAAGATACCACATTATTTATCTTATCATTTTGAAAAATAAAAAAAAAATTGTGAGGAAAATCCAATTAATTAATAATATTTTTTTCACAATAAGGGAGAAAAGTACATATGTATAATGATAAATATGTATAGTGAGACTTGAACTTTCACTCTGAGGTTGAAGAGAATTGAACTCTTACTATTAATATGTAAGGAAAATATATTACTCACTTAAATTATAAATAGATATGATAATAATTTGATTGATGTCAAAGGCAACAAAGAAGCTAAGCAAAGCATATACTCCACTTGACTTCTTGGTGACGTCAATTTATTGTTTAAAATTCATAAAATTTTAATAAGATCCTACTTTCGTCTCATTCACATTTGGCACCTGAATCATTAGATTCTCCCTTTAGCAATGATGCCGTCTTTATTCGCCAGGGTCTATCTCCAAGGCGACTTCGACCTCGATCCACATCTGGTCGAAGCCCACTTCGATCTCATTTAATCTTGTCCAAGCTCAACGCCTCGCCGTCAATTGGTACTATGAGTTTCTCTCTCTATGGACGACAAGTCTCTCCAAGAGGAACGGTGGTCACATGAGTTGGCGACGGTGATGTCTAACGGCAAGCAGGAACGGCAAACACAAACGACCACGGTAACGATCGATCGTCAGAAATGAGTTTCTATTTTTCTCTTTTTCTTATTGATAAGTTTAGATTTTCTCTTTTACTGAATTATAAACTTATTAGATAAATAAGTGGGTTTGATTGATATTTGACCTTGACATTTAAAGGAGGGTTTAAAATAAATTTATCATTTCATAAATAGTTAAAAATAATTATAATTTTATATATAGTCAGAAATAATTTTTTACATACTTATTAGATTATTTTTGAATTTATCACTTTAGGTGTTTGCTCAAAATATTATTCTTTCTACGTAATTCTATATGTTATATATATAGAAAGAGAGAGCTTCACATGAGGACCCCCTTACCATAATACAATTAGCAACATTTACTAACAGTCCTTGGATCAATCCAAGGGCTGTTATTAAATGGTGCTAATTGTATTATGATTTATTAATAAATAAAAAAATTACTAACACTTAACCTAAACAGTCTTTTTCTCTTTCTATTTAATTATTAATTAAAAAAAATTATTAAACCTAAACAGTCTCTTACTCTTCCTATCTAATTATTTTCTTTGGCAATTAACTAGTTAAGACGGATCATCATGGAACCAAGCGTTCTAATCACCCTCGACAGACATTGACAACCCCAGGTACAAATTAAATAATAATTTTCTAATCCTATATCCAGGTTCAGATATAGTTAAGAGTTGCTATACCCAAGATTGCCAATTAACTAGTTAAAGTTACAAAGCCTTCAAACTTTCAAGCACAAAACTAAAACTATGGTTCTTGAAACAACACCGAAACTTCCAGCTATAGATCTTTCCAGGGAAGACTTGAAGCCTGGTACAAGCTGTTGGCGATCAGCTTGCAATGATATCAGGCTTGCACTTGAGGAATATGGCTCCTTTGTAGTTGTTTATGACAAATTACTCGCTTCGAATTTTCGTAAGAAGGTCTTTGATGCACTGGAAGAGCTGTTTGATCTTCCCCAAGAAACCAAAATGAAAAATGTTAACCCTAAGCTTGCTCATGGCTATATGGGAAAGATATCTGTTCTGTCTCTTCATGAGGGCATGGGCATTGAGTATGCAACAAATCTTGAGGAATGTGAAAAATTCACCAAGCTTATGTGGACTCAAGGAAACCATCAATTCTGGTACAATTTTTTTTCTTTTTTCTTTTAATTAAAATTTGTTGATGACAAATTCATTACAACTCTTATCTTATTCATATTTGTTTAATTATATATTATTTGGATATATATATTTATCCCAATAAAAATTATTATGTTCTAACTTTATAATTAAATTAAAATTCATAGTCATATAATCAATATGAAAATTTGAACCAATGACTATGATAAGGAAAATCAATTACATAAAAGTTACAAAGTTGCAAAAATCCGTAAACAATATTAGAGTAACGATGACTTTTGAAAATAATTTCAACTTAACTACACGAATTAAGTGTCGAAATTGACTCTCAACTGAACACATCAATGTACTCCATCTCTGTCAACCAAAAATCTGTCCCTTTCCCATAAAAAAAAAAAAAAAACTGACTACTTTATTTTAATTCTCATTCTACAAGGTTTCAATAAAAAAAAAAAAAAAAACTAAGCTTTAAATGAAGAAATTTGCAGTATATACAACATGTGTTTTCTGGCCAGCAAGAAGAAAAAGACGAGTATCTATGTACATGGAAGAACAGACTGATTGTAATACAACAGCAAGACAAGACAAATACTTAATAGAATTTTTTTGTACTGCAACATCGAGTGCACCTTTTTACTAGTTAATTGACAATATTAGGTATAGCAACTCCAACTGTATCTGAACTTGCATATAGGATTATAAAATTATTATCTAATTTGCACATTGAGTTGTCAATATCTGTCAAGGGTGATTAGAATGCTTGGTTCCATGATGATCCGTCTTAACTAGTTAATTGTCAAAAAAAAAAAAGAATTAGATAGAAAGAGTAAGAGATTGTTTGGGTTTAATAATTTTTTAAAATTAATAATTAGATAGAAAGAGAAAGAGACTGTTTGGATTTAGTGTTAGTAATTTTTTTTTAAAAAAATAAATCATAATACAATTAGCATCATTTAATAACAGCCCTTGGATTAAATTTAAGGGCTATTATTAAATGATGCTAATTGTATTATGGTAAGACCGTAAGGGTCCTCATATGAAGCTCACTATATATATATATATATATATATATATATATATATATATATATATATATATATTATTAAAGTAATATTTTACAAACTAGATAAGATGAGGTTATATTCTCAAATTGTGTCCCCTTTGTTGAACAATGGAGTCTCCACAATGGTTAATGGAGTCTCCACAATGTTCAATGTAGTCTCCACTTTATTCAATGGAGTATCCATTAAGCTAATGGAGCACTAAAATGGTCCACACATGTTAGTGACAATCAATGTGTGATCAAGTCTTGGCCAAGTGTTTGATGGAAACCTTGGCCAAACTTGGCTATAAATACCTTTGGTCCCCAAGCTCGAAACTCATTCAATTTCTAAAGATTACACCATCAATTTTGAGTTTTTAGAGTGTTGGAAGAACCAAAGGCAGAGGAAAAACCAGTGATAAAGCTTTTGTTCCATCAATGGCAGGAGGTAAGTTTTTCTGGGTATTATTGAGTTATCGATCCTTATTCAAGTCTTAATTCCGCATTTAGGATCGAATATAGCTAACATTTGGTATCAGAGCATGGTTAAATTCTTGCCTTGATGTGTTTTGCAACATGCTTTTCCATCTCTGTTTTATTTTTTTTCTGCCGAAAGTTTCAAAAATATTGGACTTTATGTTTTAGTTGTTTTTGATGCACAAACTCATTACAAATCATTAGTATATTGATTTTCTATGAATTTTGTGATTAAAAACAATAAATTCGGTTGCCGGAGGAGTGTTTTATGACCGGGTTTTGATTCCGGGTCCACGGGTCGTAACCGGGTCTGTGTGACCCGGTTGGAGGTTGAAGATGAACCAAAACACAGCATGTTCTGTCGTTTTGGATCATAATGCTATGTAATTTTATAAAACAGTCCTTCAGGTGTTCCATATTTACAAATATGAGCTTAATTTATGTCTGTTTTGCAAAAAGACCCTTCTTTCATTTAGTTTTGCAAAATGCGATTTTTATGAACAATATTTTTTGCATAATTTAATTCCTGGGCTTTTATTTGTGTTATGCCTATTATAAATTTTACATATGTTATTTTATATATATTTACGATAATATATGCAATATTAGGATGAATTAAATTGTGTAAATTTATTAATTATACATAATAATAACATGTTTGTTTTTATGTTATTATTTTATGCTTGAATTATTGTTTTTACATAATATTAAGTTTAAATTATGTAATTGTTAAGTTTTATTATGAGAATAGTTAAATGTATAAAATTAACATAATATACAGTAAATTATGATTAAATCATACAATATAGGAATATTCTCATAAAACTTTAAAAAAAAAAAAAAAATTGAGCATAAAAGTGAATAATGTCTAAGTGATCCATATAATTTTCTGTTAATTAGAGATTAGCCACAGCATCTTTAATTAAATAAAATTATATATTACGATTAATTAGGATCACATAAAGAAAAATTTAGACATTAATTGTAATTAATTATTCTTAATATAATAAATTTTATCCCACGGGAATTTTTATTATATTTAGACAATTAATTAGGATAAAGTATCAAGTTATTCGTAATTTACCCACAGGAATTATGAATTAAATAACTTGATAGTTTTATCATAAAGTTTAGTCAAATAGAAAAATATTAAATTATAATCATAATGTATCCTTAGACTTATGAATTAAGTAAATAATTTAATTAATTCTATTATAAAGTATAATGAATCTTATTGAATTAAAAATTTAGCCCACAGGCAATTTTTATGTCATTTAGATTCAATTTTTAAGCATGATTTACATTGGTAAAACATGAACTTTATTTAGTTCTCAATTTAACATAAGCATATAAACTTTATGCAGCATCACAACCTACAAATTTTTCTGATATCCGATGTGATATTCCCGAATTAAAGGGTGATAACTATAAAGTATGGAAGGAGAGAATTCTCCTTCACTTAGGGTGGATGGATATTGACTATGCTATTAGGCAAAATGAACCACCTGCAATCACGGATACTAGCTCTACAGCGGACATCATGCTTTATGAAAAATGGGAGCGATCTAATCGCCTCAGCGTGATGTTCATTAAGACCAAAATTTCTGATAGTATTCGTGGTTCTGTGGATCAACTAGACAATGTTCGTGACTTGCTAAAAGGCATTGACGAGCAATTTGTCACTTCAGAAAAAGCATTAGCAAGCACTCTAATCATGAAGTTATCATCCCAAAGGCTCACTAGTGTCAAAGGTGTGCGCGAGCACATCATGCAAATGAGGGATATTGAGGCTAAATTAAAGAAACTCGAGGTTAATATATCTGAATCTTTTCTTGTGCACTATATCCTGAACACCCTTCCACAACAGTACGGGCCATTCAAAATCTCGTACAACACACATAAGGATAAATGGTCAATCAATGAATTAATGACCATGTGTGTTCAAGAGGAAGGGAGGCTTCTAATGGAACAAAGTGATAATGTGATGTTGGCTACACAAGGAAAGGGTAAGATTCAAGCCAATCAGAAAGGGAAAGGTAAAATACCTCCCAAAGCTGATATTAAGAAAGAATCCAAGTGTTTCTTTTGTAAAAGGAAGGGACACATGAAGAAGGATTGTGCCAAATTTAAGAAATGGCTTGAGGACAAAGGTAATCAAATCTCGTTTGTTTGTTATGAATCTAATATGGTTAAAATAAATATTAATACATGGTGGATTGATTCTGGTTCTACAATCCACATTTCGAATTCCTTGCAGGGTTTGCAAAACCTAAGGAAGCCAGTGGGAAGTGAGCAAAGCATCTTATCCGGAAACAAGATGGGCTCACATGTGGAGGCTATTGGAACATGCTATTTAACTTTGAGTAGTGGCTTTGTTTTAGAATTGGACAAAACCTTTTATGTTCCAAGTTTTTCAAGAAAATTAATTTCAGTTTCAAGACTTGTACCTTTTGGATATTCCTTTAATTTTTCAGAAACATCTTTTAGTTTATTTTATAAATCTGATTGTATTGGGAATGGTATTTTATCTGATAGTCTTTACTGTATTAATTTACAAAACAATGCCGCTTATAATACAATGCATGTTCAAACTGGCACTAAAAGATGTGTTATTGATGAGGATTCCTCTACATTATGGCACCGGAGATTAGGTCATATCTCCATAGAAAGAATTAAAAGATTAGTAAAAGATGGAGTGCTTAGTACTCTGAATTTTACTAATTTTGAGACTTGTGTGGACTGCATAAAGGGAAAGCAGACCAATAAGTCAAAGAAAGGTGCTAATAGGAGTTCTGACATATTAGAGATCATACATACTGATATATGTTGTCCAGACATGGACTCATATGGTCAGAAATACTTCATCTCTTTTATTGATGATTACTCACGATATATGTATCTCTACTTGCTTCATAACAAGAACGAAGCATTAAATACCTTTAAAATCTTTAAGGCTGAAGTAGAGAAACAATGCGGAAAGCAAATTAAGATCGTGAGATCAGATAGAGGTGGTGAATATTATGGTAGATACACCGAGAGTGGACAAGCACCTGGACTATTTGTGAGTTTTCTTCAAGAGAATGGGATTGTTGCCCAATACACCATGCCTGGTTCACCGGACCAAAATGGTGTAGCAGAAAGAAGAAACCGAACATTATTGGATATGGTGCGGAGTATGCTTAGCAGCTCTAATCTTCCTAAATCCTTGTGGACTGAAGCACTTAAGACGGCAGTGTATATATTAAACCGGGTTCCAACCAAGGCTGTTCCTAAAACTCCATTTGAATTATGGAAAGGTTGGAAACCGAGTTTGCGACATATGCGCATTTGGGGATGCCCGTCTGAAGTAAGAATTTACAATCCACAAGAGAAGAAACTGGACCCAAGGACCATTAGTGGGTATTTCATTGGATATGCTGAAAGGTCTAAAGGTTACAGATTTCATTGTCCATCTCATAACACTCGGATTGTGGAATCAAGAAATGCCAAGTTTCTTGAATATGACCTGATCAGTGGGAGCGATCAAATCAGGAACATAATTTCTGAAATCGATCATTCAGTATCTCAACCTTCCACTTCAGGTGATAGATTGGTTATTGTTCACAACGCTCCTCAAGTACAAACTGGTGTTGAACAACCAATCATTGAAGTTCCACACGCTGTTGACAATATTCCAGTAGATCATGTTATTCAAGAGTTTCCTGAGACTTCTGAACGACAAGTTGGACCACATATTTTCCAAGAAAATATTAGTACAACATTAAGAAGATCTACTAGAACTAAGAGGTCAGCAATTCCCAGTGATTATGTTGTGTATCTGCAAGAATCTGACTATAACGTTGGAGCCGAAAATGATCCCGAGTCCTTTTCACAAGCCATGAGTTGTAAAGAATCTAAATTATGGTACAATGCTATGATTGATGAGATGAGTTCTATGAAGAGTAACAAAGTCTGGGACCTTGTTGAGTTGCCTAATGGTGCCAAAACCATTGGTTGTAAATGGGTCTTTAAGACAAAGAAAGACTCATTGGGCAACATTGAGAGATACAAGGCAAGACTTGTTGCTAAGGGATTCACTCAAAAGGAAGGAATCGATTACACGGAGACATTCTCTCCTGTATCTAAGAAAGATTCCTTGAGAGTAATTTTGGCATTAGTAGCCCAATTTGACTTTGAACTACAACAAATGGATGTGAAAACGGCGTTTCTTAATGGAGATCTAGAGGATGAGGTTTACATGAAACAACCTGAAGGATTCCCCTCTAGTGATGGTGAGCAATTGGTTTGTAAGCTTAAGAAATCCATATACGGCTTAAAACAAGCATCCCGCCAATGGTATTTGAAATTCCACAATGTAATTTCTTCATTCGGTTTTGTAGAAAACATTATGGATCAATGTATATACTAGAAGGTCAGTGGGAGTAAAATATGTTTTCTTGTTTTATATGTGGATGATATTCTACTAGCAACCAATGATAAGGGTTTGCTACATGAGGTGAAACAATTTCTCTCTGAAAATTTTGATATGAAGGATATGGGTGAAGCGTCTTATGTCATTGGCATTAAGATTCATAGAGACAGATTTCAAGGTATCTTGGGTCTGTCTCAGGAAACCTATATTAATAAGGTTTTAGAGAGATTCCGGATGAAAGATTGTTCACCAAGTGTTGCTCCTATTGTGAAGGGTGATAGATTCAATTTGAATCAATGCCCGAAGAACGATCTTGAGAGGGAACAAATGAAAAACATTCCATATGCTTCTGCTGTCGGAAGCCTAATGTTTGCTCAAGTCTGCACAAGACCTGACATTGCATTTGTTGTAGGAATGTTGGGACGATATCAGAGTAATCCAGGTTTAGACCGCTGAAAAGCTGTAAAGAAAGTTATGAGGTACCTTCAAGGAACCAAAGACTACATGCTTATGTATCGACGGACGGATAATCTGGAAGTAATTGGCTACTCGGATTCTGACTTTGCTGGCTGTGTTGATTCACGTAAATCAACATCCGGTTACATTTTTATGATAGCCAGTGGAGCTGTATCGTGGAGAAGTGCCAAGCAGTCCTTGACTGCCACTTCCACTATGGAAGCTGAGTTCGTTTCTTGTTTTGAGGCTACTTCGCATGGTGTATGGCTTAAGAGTTTTATATCTGGGCTTAGAATTGTGGATTCTATCTCAAAGCCATTGAAAATGTATTGCGATAATTCAGCTGCTGTTTTTATGGCTAAGAACAACAAAAGTGGAAGTCGAAGTAAACATATCGACATTAAATATTTTGCCATAAAGGAACGTGTTAAAGAAAAGAAAGTGGTCATTGAGCACGTAAGCACTGAATTGATGATCGCTGATCCTTTGACTAAGGGCATGCCACCGTTCAAATTCAAGGATCATGTAAATAATATGGGACTTGGTTCCATTATGTAGTTCTTCATTGTATTAACAATGTTAATTAATGAAACTCTTAAATCAATGTGATGTTTATTCTCATATTTATGTGCACCTTAATTTAATTTTGAGAAATTCATCTATGTTGGACCAGAATAAACATAAGGTTTATTTATTAAGAAATATGTTGTCATATAAAGTATAATATTTAAGAAATGAATACATAGTAATACATGGAAGGTAATACTCGTTACTTAGAGGACTTACCACCTTGATTCTTGTATTTATTTCTTAGTATGAATTTATACATTAAGTAAGAAGTGTGGACCAAGTGGGAGAATGTTGAACAATGGAGTCACCACAATGGTTAATGGAGTCTCCACAATGTTCAATGTAGTCTCCACTATATTCAATGGAGTATCCATTAAGCTAATGGAGCACTAAAATGGTCCACACATGTTAGTGACAATCAATGTGTGATCAAGTCTTGGCCAAGTGTTTGATGGAAACCTTGGCCAAACTTGGCTATAAATACCTTTGGTCCCCAAGCTCGAAACTCATTCAATTTCTAAAGATTACACCATCAATTTTGAGTTTTTAGAGTGTTGGAAGAACCAAAGGCAGAGGAAAAACCAGTGATAAAGCTTTGTTCCATCAATGGCAGGAGGTAAGTTTTTCTGGATATTATTGAGTTATCGATCCTTATTCAAGTCTTAATTCCGCATTTAGGATCGAATATAGCTAACACCCTTTTCTAACTTTGAATTAATTATAATTTTCCAAAAAAAAAAATTTATATATGTTTCACGAACTTAATTGATTGACAGACCACGACACGAGAATGATTCTTTCAAAATACTAAAACTCCTTTAGATCTAGAACAAGCATTACAAATGTTGTTGTACACAAGAAAAACAAAATAAAAATATTTATTAAAAAAAAAGGAGAGGAGACGTGTATGGACGAATCTCCGTTGGTCAAAATAGGACGACTATCAAAGGCAGAAGATGTGAACCTGCAGTGAAACCGGGTGTAGCATATCATTGACGGCGTGAAAGGAAAGTATACAAGACAGCGATCCATCATCATAAATAATGGATTCTCACCTACTGTACTCTCAGACAAAAGAGACAAAACATTAATTTTCTTCACAAGTGTCTCGTGAAAAAGTGGATGAGAAAGTAAATTCCTCTTCATCCACCACGGTATTTTTCCAGCACTTTCTCGTCTTTGTCCTGGTTCGGATGCTAAGCCAGTGAAATTTACCAAAAGTGAAGTTTGCATTGGCACGAGAATTCAATTTGAGGTAAGCTTGTTATAATACAATTGTTTTATTATTATTTATATGTTATATTCTTTGTGATTGCTGGGAAGTTAAGTATGTGTTGGAAAAGATAAAAAGAGAAACTTGCCAACTTGTTTAACTGGTTTGGCTTGAAAAGTGATATGGTTGTTGTTATATATATATATATATATATATATATATATATATATATATATATATATTTTTTTTTTTCTTGTAAGTTATCTGTTAGGAAATGGTGTTAGGTGTTGTGTGTTTATGATTTGGTGTGACTATTTCTTGCAATTGCCCGAGTACTGATTTTTCTTTTTTGTCCCTTTTTATTGTTTTCTGGGTGGCGTTTAATTCTATGATTCAAGTGAGCGACTGAAGATATCTAAAAAGATTCAGTTCCTAAATCTTAAGAGTATAAAGTTTGAATAGGCTCAAGTTCTTAGATGGTGTTGTGCTTGATGAGAAAATGAATTTGTTCAAAATTGAGACTGGAAATGATCGTAGTGATGGGAATTCCGATAATAGTCAGTTGTTACGCGACATTGAGGCAATAAGCAAATCCTTGTACTTGCAAAAAACCCCACCAAAGACTTCGGTTTCCCCATATGAAAACCGGTCCAAATCTGCTGAAAGAACCCGTTTCATAAATCCAAAAGGGCCAGGAATCCTCAATGATAATGTGTTGCCCAAGAACAAGAAATCATCATCACTGTGGAATTGGAAGAAGCCATTGAAAGCTTTAATGCATATTAGGCATCACAGTTTCAATATTTGTTTCTTTCTCCATGTGCATTCAATCGAAGGTTTGCCAGCAAATTTTGATGGCATTAGTTTATGCGTGCAGTGGAAGAGGAAGGATGAGGTGTTACGAACCCATCCGTCGAGGGTTTCGCAGGGTGTTTCTGAATTTGAAGAGACTTTGATGTATAAATGTTGTGTCTATGGTAGTAGAACTGGGGCTCATAATTCCTCAAAATATGAGGAGAAGCTCTCTCTGATCTGTGCTTCTGTAGTTGGCACTCCAGGAGTTGATATAGGGAAGCATTGGGTTGATCTTACTAGGCTGTTACCGCTTACTTTGGAGGAGTTGGAGGGGGAGAAAAGCTCAGGTAAGTGGATGACCAGCTTTAATCTTGCAGGCAAGGCTAAGGGTGCTTCACTAAATGTTAGTTTCGGTTTCTCAGTGATGAAGGACAGTTTAGTTGAATCAAAGAAAAATTTGACTGGTTCTGAGCTTGTAAACTTAACTCATAATAGTTCAGCTACTCTTGAATCCGGCATAAGTTTTGCTTCTAATAATGGCAATAAGATGCTGAGGCGGATTGGGAGTGTTCCAAGTAACTTAAACTATAGGTCTTCTCAATCATCTACATCTGTTGATCTCATGGTTTATCAGGATGTTTCGCCAGTTCTGGGATTGGAGCTCTCCAAGTCCATAAATTTTTTATATGAGAAACTCAATGAAGGGAACTTGCATGGTTCAGAAGAGTTTGATTTATCTTCAGAACACGTGGAACCTCTTGAACCAAAGCATAACCTGGATTTTGAGTCGACGAAAGATATTAGTGAAGGTGAGAGTGACTGTTCTGAGTTCACTGTGATTGAACGGGGGATAGAAATCTCTGAGAAGGTACAGTTGGAATCAAAACAAAATGCTGTATGTACGATTGGTGGTTCTGCAATTGAAACTATAAATGTAGATGAAATCATTAAAGATGATAATGTAGCCCTTGACCAGGAGATGGAATGTGTTGCAAAAGAAAGTACCAATCGTAGTTGCAATGCTGAAGCTGCGGTAAATGATAGCAAACGTGAAGAGAGTGGTTTAAGTGCCACAGGATCCATGGAAGAGCTACAGTCAGTTTTTAATGGCCTGTTGATGTCAGAAATGGCAGATTTGGAATCTTCATCAGCTGCGCATGAGTTTCTAGAGCACCAAAACTACGTGGAGGTTAAATCAAACTACAGGGCTGGTAAAATGTCAAAGAAATCACTTAGCTTGGATGATGTTACTGAATCTGTAGCAAGTGACTTTTTAAATATGCTGGGGATGGAGCATATTCCATTTGTCTCAAGCTCTGATGGTGATCCCGAGTCTCCTCGAGAGCGTCTGTTGAGAGAGTTTGAAAAAGAGGCTCTAGCTTCGGGTAATTTCATTTTAGGTTTTGATACAAGGGAAGATCAAGTGGAATGCAGTTGCAGTCCATCAGTGTCTGGTTGTGGTGGTCCTTACAATGATTTTGATGTCTTTCCTCTTGTTCGAGGTGCTGAGAAGGAGAACAACAGGGAAGGTCTTTTATTGAAAAATAGAAGGCCAGCCAACATGCTTGAAGACTTGGAAACTGAATCTTTAATGCGAGAATGGGGCTTGAATGAGAGGGCATTCCAAAGGTCCCCACACCATCAATCCGATGGATTTGGAAGTCCAATTGAACTCCCAACTGAGGATCCATTTGAATTACCTCCAATTGCAGATGGCTTTGGACCTTTGGTTCAAATAAAGGGTGGAGGTTATCTTCGGTCTATGAATCCCACACTTTTCAGAGATGCTAAAAATGTCGGGACCCTGATCATGCAAGTTTCTAGACCAGTTGTGCTGCCTGCTGAAATGGGTTCTGATATTATTGACGTATTACAGCACTTGGCAGCGACTGGAATTAAGAAGCTCACCATGCAGACAAACAAATTAATGCCTTTGGAGGATATTACTGGGAAGACACTGCAAAAGGTGGCACAGGAAGCTGCGCCCAGAACTGTGGTGTCGGAGAGGTTTGTGAGCACATCATCTGTATTGAGTTATGAATGGTTCTTGATATCTATTTTTCTACATATGTTTATGTTTTTCTCCTTGATATGCCTTAAGTGTCAACATGTTTCTTATTGTTTTCACAGGCAGTCTTTACCCCGGTGTGAATCATTATTTGGGAAGGATTCCTATGTCAGGAGAGAGGAAGACAAAGAGTTTCGATTTGATCGGAATTATTATAACACTAGAACAGGCTTAATAGCTGGTGAAATGGGCCCAGGCTGTGTATCTCTAGAAGATTTTTCTTCTTTAGCAATTGATAGTATTGAAGCACTCTCAATTGAAGGATTGAGAATTCAGTCTGGCATGTCCAATGAGGAGGCACCATCAAGTGTCAGAACCCAATCTGTTGGAGAAAAGTCACCTTTTGAATGGAAGAATGCTGGTTTCGTCCGGATTCTCAGTTCAGAGGGAGCTGCAGGATTGCAGGTACAAGATGTCAGCAGTGGTGCTAATGATGTTGTTGAATTGATGGATTTTTCTATTACATTGGATGAGTGGTCAAAGCTGGATGGAGGAATAATTGGGGATGAAGATCCTATTAGTGAACACACAGTAAAGATCCTGGCAGCCCACCATGCTAAGTGCATTGATTTGGTAAGTGGAACTTTGACAAGACACCTTGACTGGTATAAGACATCTGGTAAAACCCATGGTTTGTTGGGGAATAACCTGACAATAGCTCACACGGTGTTGCTTAGAGATCCTCTTCGAAATTATGAACCTATTGGCACCTCAATGCTTGCTCTATTTCAAGTGAAGAGGACCTTTGTCCCTGTAAAGCCAGACATATACAGCACAGTGTTAATTAGGTACGAAGAAGAGGACCAGGAAGCTGACATAAAGGGGGAGATAAGTGACAAGAGAACAGAAGAGGAAAAAGTAGAAGAAGAAGAAGGCACTCCATGGTTTAAATTTTCTGAAGTTCACCTTGCAGGGTTGAAAACTGAGCTCTATCATCTTTGGGGTAGCAAGGCTCAACAACAGTCTGGAATCCGCTGGTTGCTTGCTAGTGGCATGGGTGAGTCCGGTAAACATCCCTTTTCAAAATCAAAAGCCATTGTAAGATCATATCCACAAGGGACTCAAAAAATGACACAAGAAGATGTCTTATGGAGCATAACCTCTGATTTTCATGATGGAGGAGCTAATTGGAAAGCGTTGGAAGCACTGATTCCACACATTCGAAACCCTGATGTTATATTTCCGTATGGAAGTACAGAGATCACATTGTAGCATGTAGCTTTTAGCTAAATATATTTGGAGCTTTTACATAATATAACAAAGTTTACACATGACAACATTGAATAGCACTGTAGTAATGATTTTTTGAAAAATATTTTGTGGATATGAGATGGAACTTGCAATATTCTCTTTTGACTCACTGACTTTTGAGATGGAACTTGTGGATATGAGATGGAACTTGCAATATTCTCTTTTGACTCACTGACTTTTGAGATGTAATCAATTGATGTACAATGAACAAATAAATATTATAGCTCAAATTTTCCTGTCTTTCCAAGTTCTTGGCAACAAAGGTAGGAAGTTTAGCTGGTTCTGTAACTATAGAAAGTGATGTGGCCTCATCTACGTAAGGAGTATTGGCAGTGCTCTCTTATAGTTATATAAAAGTTTAGTGCTTAGTTTATATTTGAGTTCTAATATAGAAATCTACAAAATCTCAGAGTCGGCAAACTTCTATTTTTGATCTGTTTTCCGGCGACAATCATCTTCATCTTCATAATTTATTCCAAATTACTCGTACTTGCCCAAGTTTCTGATTTTAATGTTAAGAACGAGTGTGGTAGAGGTACACTGGAACTAGGAGTGGTGCCGAAAATCATGTGCGCACAAATTTTGCACCACGGACGAATTGATTCCATAATTTTGTAAAAACAATCTGTCACAAACCAAAGAATGTCATCTATATAAAAGCAAACTGTTGACATTATTACCTCTGTTTCCATTAATTTCACGATATTCACACACAAATGTTTACCATCGTCCAAAAGGGACCCTTCCCAGTCCCCACCACACCACCCTCTCCAGGGCTCCACCTCTATTATGTTTTCCTTTTGTTTCTTTCTTCTCCTGAGAGAAAAGAATGTCATTCACTATCAATTGTCTCTTAGGTAGCATTCATAAGTTTTATTCGTCTTGTATTGAAATCACAGGCACAAATACTGGTTATTTCTTAGCAGAAAAACATCCATATAGCATAGCAATAAATACAGTGGAATTGGAAAAAACTCTCTGTAATCTAATTTATAAGGCTCTTAAATACGTAAAATTGTTAAGGTCTTCATGGATTGTACATGAGTAAAACATCAAGGTACAAAATCATAAATCATACTGCCTAGGCTGATGACAACAGAACTGCTTGCACTTAAAAAGGGTATGACAACTTGGGTACTAGCAGAATTTAGAGAAGTGGACAACTCAAACCCAAGAAAATCATGGGAACTAGGAATTGCTTTGGTGATTATGAACACCCTCATAGGTTGTTATTACATATCTTGCATCATCTCTATCTCTTTCAACTCTTTTCTTCACGGGGCATCCTTCAACCGAGCATTTATAGTAGTTCCTATGGACCACATTACATCCGCGTTAGATGATGAATTCAATTATATGGGCAACGTTTAATGGAGACTTTATCATTTAATCATATGATAAGCAAGTAGTGTGACTAATGAGCATTTATAAGGTTTTTGTATACCTTAGATAATAATAACAAATTAACAATAACTTCTGCTTATTTTTGGGAAACTTTTTAGCTTTTAAATTAGGATTTAGACACTGTTTTTTTTTATGTTAAAGTTTGTTATTATACCTTGGATTGGGGCTGTTCTTCACCACTTTCTTGCCGTACTTCCTCCACTTGTATCCATCATCCAGTATCTCAATCTCCGATTTCGTCTTGAATGCAACTCTTTCTTTTACATCTTTCTTCTCCCTGAAACTCTCACTGTCACCTACTCACCCGCAAACCAGACAAACGTCAGTAGTGATAGCACAAAAAAGCTCAAAACACTTGATCAATGACAAGAAATTAGCAGAATTTGTTACATTACAAATTCAAAAAGCTTTTCTAATAACTTGTTAGAGTCCTTGACTTACTGTTGCTAGGCCATTCAAGGTTGTTTCCAGTTCCTGATCCAGACTCAATAACTTGATTTGCTCGATAAACCGGATTCTGCACCGACCCAAAAATCACAGATGAAGGTTCTTCCTGAAGCCAGTCATTGACAGTAAAGTAGTCTGAAAGCTCAAAATTAGTCTGCTCCGCATAGTCACTCTCAGGCGAGTCTTGTGGTGCAAAATTGTTAGTAGACATTTTCAGGTATTCAAATAAGTATCTTACCTTTATAAACAGATACAATCTTCATTTTATATATATATATATATATACAGATTTGAAGGTGGCTTTACATGAGCTTCCTGGGGATGTCGCAGGAAATTTCAATGCTAATGCAGCAAGTGCTTACCGTACTGCCGAACCAACATGTACTTATAAAGAGTGGGGCATACTAGGGGATGACTAGGGAATAGACTTGAGTTTTAAATTTGATTAGTGTGTATTCTATTTTTCTTAGCTTCAGGTCTCGTGCTACACTTTGCCTTTAACCCTTTCATAACGGGGAGGAATACTAGTCAAGAACCAAGATCGACAGTGACTTCTAATCTGTGGTTATAGATTTGTTTGCATCGCAATCTAACTAAATCAGACTTATCTTTGGAAGTGTGTGTCCGATACACAGTCGTTTAAAATATTGTAATACAAAAATAATAATAATAATAATAATATTCAGTAAAATTAAATACTAATTTGAAATGATAGGCGAAGATTGAGGCTTACAATTTCAATGTCCTAAGGATTGTTGTTCATACAAGAGCTCACAAAACTTTTTGGTTAAATTAAATCCTGATCCCTTTAAAAAATAAAATGTTCTGATGTGTTTATAGCTATCTAAAAACCAATTAAATGCTAATCGTTTTAAACAATAAAGGGATTTGAAAACATTATATTTGGAAAAACTACAAATTTTTATTGCTTTAAACAACAAAGCTATCTAGAAAAGTTAAATTTTTTTATTGTTTTAGACAACAAAGCGATATAGAAATATCATGTATTTTGTTTCAAACAACTGAACAATAAGTTGGACAATTTTTAAGGTTTCAATTCTAACAAAACAAAAAAAAAATTTTGAAGCGAACATCAATTATACGAAAAAATTTAATTGATTGAAAAGTAAAGATGAAATTAAATAGGAAACATAATGAACTTTACCCTTTAAAATACATATGTTAAACAAAGTATATTAACTTTTAATAAGATAACAATAAAAAAGAAAAATAAATATACAATACAAATACAAATAAACTTTATTTAAATTTTGTCTTGTGAGATTTTACACAATTAGACTCGTCTAACATTGGACTGGTGAGAAAGAGGAGAAATACAAGAGACAGGGAGAGAGTTGATCGTATAATTACGTAAGTGAGACGTGAGACAAAATTTATTTTTTTAATTTAATTAATAATAGGTAAATTTGTAATATTATTAAACTTGAAGGCATAAATATGTAATTATATATAAATTTTTTTGAAAAACTTGGCCGGGCAACACAAGATCCGTCTATATATATATATATATAATTTGTTCTAAACAAAAACTTAAAATACAAGGAAATGGTAACTTCCAGGGGTACTGTTTTAGTTAGAAACCATGAATAAGAATGCAGGTGTAGGATGGAATTTCTTCTCAAACAGTCATGAGGATGGCTGTCACAGCCAGGCAGTGGAGGTCATTATCACCAACCAAGACTATATTAATGAGGAATCTTTTGATGGTAAAGTCCAATTACTCGTGGAAGGAGACTTGACCTCCATTGACCCAGAGAAGCTAGCAAGTAACTTCCAGGTCAAGTTAAAAGTTTACATCTCTCTGGATTCAACAATTTATAAAATGTGTTATTAGCCCCAATATCTTAAATAATAATAATAGATAGCTTGGAATTTTGCTTAGTAAAATAATTTTCCAATTTGCATTAATTTGATGCTTTTATTAGGCATCTGTCAAATCAGTTCAAGTTCCTGGAAGGAAGAAGCAAGCACAGACTTATCACTTTCCGAAATCAGTTCCATTTTTGGAAGATGACTTCAAATAATAGATGCAGGTGGACAATGAATCTACTTCAATATCTTTTTCACTATTCATTTCAAGTGGAAATTGACCCTCGGTTTTTTTTTTTTTTTAGGGTACAATTATAAGATTTTTAATTACTGGGACATATTAAGATCAATCATTAAATATGCAGTTTGAATATTACTCTCATAACGGAAGATATCTATTCCAATTAATAAGGAGAGAAAATTACCCACACATATTAATAAATGTAATAGAAGTGTACTAACCACTTTACGAATAGACATACAATTGACCTTTGTTTCTAGTGATGAAAAATTAGTGGTTGGTTATAATTATCGCTTTGCTTGATAATGTTAGTGACATTTTAAAAAATTTAAAAATATCAAATTTGAGCTTCTCCCACTAAATTTTAAATAAAATTTTTAATTATTTAAAAGTTATAGTGTAATTAAACGTAAAAAAAATTTAAAAAACCTTTAAAATTAAAAAAGTTATTTTAGTCGGTACTAAAGCAGGCATAAAAGTGTTACCATTATATATATATATATATATATATATATATATATATATATATATTTTTTTTATTTTTAGTGTGACCGTTATATTTGGTTACCAGTGAAATATATTTGATCCAATGGTTGCATTTTTTTTTCTTTTTTCAGAAGTCTTATGGATATGTTGGGATCAAATAAGATTAATCTCTATTAAATGGAAATTAACTTCTACTATGTAGAGGATATTTTCATACTTTGTGGTTCTATAAATAAATATAAAATTTAAAGGGACAGTGCATTAATCGCTTAAATTATGAGTGGATGTGTACAACCGAATAATTTGTAGTGTTATGCTATAATATATATCCGAATAATAGTTTTAGAATTTTAAAAAAATAATACTATGTTGTTAAAGAAATTGTCAAATTATTTAATTGATTTAGGAAGGTAATTTATAAATGGCATGGGATAATTACAAATCATCTAAGAGACACGTTATTTTGACAACATTTTCGAACAATGTGTCAATACTTTTTTTAAAAAATCTTGTGTACTTCAAATACACTACAAACTATAATATATTAGCACTATACTAGCAAAATCATGATCTTTAATATCTACTTTGGGTGTCAAATTAAAACGGTGTCGTTAGATGGTCTTAAAAAATTAAAATGTATATTACTTTGAACTTTCCAAGTTTAAACTTTCCAGTGTCCGCGACAGTGGTCGAATCCCCTAGCGCGAGTGAGGCAGTGAGCCATGGTGCGGCTCAAGACGGCAGTAGCAAATGGCCCGTCAGGAGCGGCCAGGAAATCCAAGAACCAGAGGCTAAGCAGCGCCGAGCGGTCGGCCTACTTCGCGAGGAGAGAGGCGGCCAAGGTCTTGCGGAGCGTTCTCCAAGGCGACGCTCGCCGTCGAGCTGTCGGCTCCATCAAGTCGCTGGTCTATAACCCCTCTGTTAGGAACAAAAAGGCTACTTTCGCTTTGGTTTGTCAAACCCTCAAACGTAAGTTGATCAACAAAACCCCTACCACCTGGGTACCTATGTATGCGCTGTTTCTCTACTCACAAGTGTTCGCGTTTTTTCTTTTTCGATTTACATTCAGATCTTCCTATTATTAAAGATGTCTTGGAGACTGCTAATACACTGAATAGCAAATGGAAGGTATAAAGCTCAAGTTTTTATACTCTCATAATTTCAATTATTTTTGGGCCATTGCAAGCTTGTATGACTTCTACTGTATTGTTTGCAGAGGCAACTGGAATTGGTTTACATAATCACTTATGACATTTTGTTTGGCAAGGTAACTTCTTTGTGACTTTGACAGCGTTGCGTATAGCAAAAATTTAATTTTCTGGAGCATATCTAGATAACCTCTCCTAGTACCTGTTTTTTGAGGGACCTACAGTTGGGAATGATCTTTAAGCTCTAGATTAAGCATGCATTATTTATTTCATTTCTAAAGAATGGAAATTTTTCATTTGACATTTGTACCTGAGCTCTTAATTATTATCTTGATTTTGTGCTGACTTATGATGTGAATTCTGATTTATAGGAAATTTCATTAGTTGGTGATGCAGAAAAGTTTCTCACCCTCCGTAAAGATGCCATTCAGTCGGCTTTAGCTCGGCTTCTAGTGAGGAGAAAGGCCAAGTGCATTGAAGACTTGGTGGCACTTTATCAAACTCCTGGTAGGTATAAGGTATTCAATCGTTTTAATGCTGAGATGCATGAGCTGTCTCGATCATCCTGTCATTGTAAATTCATTGCCGATATGTGGTTTACTAATTTTGATGCAGATGTTTCAAAACCTCGTTATGTTCGTGTGAATACTCTGAAAGTGGATGTTGAGTCAGCAGTGCTTGAATTAAGGAAGCAATTCATGGTACTTTCTGAAACCTTTTCAATATTCTACTTGATTATATTGAAGACTTTAATTCTCAAAAAAAAAAAAAAAAAAAAAGAGGAAGGAAAAAGTTTGAATTACTTTTGTCTATGATCTTATTCAATGGTAGCCTTCACGTTTAGTAATTAATTAATTATCCATGCCATTAACTACAGTAACCTCTGAAATTATAATGACAACCCTGCCTTTACTGCTCATTTCATCATCATGTAGTCATGTAGTGATGCCTAGTAAACTCCATTTGTTTAAACCTTACTTATATATTTTTTTTTCTTTTTAAATTCTAATGTAATAATGGCTGACGTTTTATGTGGTTAATTTTTATTATGATGATGCCTCTTCTATGTGGGTTAAATAGGTTCAAAAGGATGACATGGTTCCTGACTTGTTGGTACTCCCACCGGGTTGTGATTTGCATGATCATCCCCTGGTCAAGAATGGAAGTGTGTTCTTACAAGTAAGATTCAAATCATTAATGAGTGGATTCATTCATTATTATTGTTCTTTCGTTTAAACAAAATTATAGTGACTAGGTAGCGGTAGTAGTTTCTCCTTTTGGTATAATCATTCGAGTATATAGTGATTCCTTGTTCTCATAGGGAAAGGCAAGTTCGATGGTGGCAGCAGCTCTTGCTCCTGAACCTGGATGGAAGGTGAGTTATACCTTTCTTATAGTCTTTCTGTGTTTAAGATATTTACTTATTAAAATTAAACCATATCCTTACATTAATCTTGAACTGAATGCTGACAAGTGACAATTTTAGTCTTTTTCTTATTATTTTTTTTTTTGATAGAACCCTTAGATATTTATGTTGATTAGATTCACAAATTAAAACAAGAAAACTACATGGACAGGTCTGTCATTATTCTAATTTATAGTAAAGCAATAAAACACTAGTTGCTTGCGCGCATATATAAGTCTCATTCTTCGAGGGAGCCATGCAATGCCTACTTTAGTCAGGAATCTGAATTACGTGATTAAAATTTACAAAGTCATAATAAATTTAAAGAAATAGTTCTCTATGGCTAATGTTCTTTGTTTACCAAACATGGTTGTTTGAATACAGATATCTGACCATGGATATTGAGGAAGTGTACATTGAATAAGGTTCTTGGAATCTAATATTTGTTATTGAAGTGAACTATGCCAGATGTACTTTTGGAGTTCTTTCATGGTTTTTCATTAATTTCTTTGCAGTTAACATGAGATCCATGGTATTCCTTCTTAGTTCTATGTTTGCATATGTTTCATGTTCTGTTTCAATTTTCTGTGAAGGTTCTTGATGCATGTTCAGCTCCTGGAAACAAAACTGTGCACCTTGCTGCCTTCATGAAAGGAAAGGGAAAAATTATAGCTTGTGAACTTAATAAGGAAAGGGTTAAACGTTTAGAAGAAACCATCAGGCTCTCTGGTGCAGCTAGTATCCTTCCATTTTTCTTTTTTGATCTTTTAGATGCCATGAAGCTCAATTACTTGCATTTTGGTTATTTTCTTTCTCTTAATTTGTTCACAACTGTAAAATGACCTGCCGTCTACTTATTGCTTGTAAGGTGAGTTGGAAGGTTCTTCAGGTTGTGATTGTGTATTTTCTGCATTAATGCTTTTCATCTATTATAATTGTTTGGAAACATGGCTTGTGGCTCGTCTCTTAGTCTATATATGCTTTGTCATTATCCTTAGCCTGGCTGGTAGATATTGAGGTCCTGAATGGGGACTTTTTGAAATTGGACCCAAAAGATCCTGCATACTCTGAGGTAAGCATGATATTGGTCTTCAAATATGGTGATGATGTTGCGCCACCTTTACAACTTAGTGAATTAACAGTGTGGCCAATAACTTTAACTTCATTTGTCTGGATGCGCCATCTTGTAGAATTAGAGCTTTTTTCTCGACCGCTAGATATATAAATCTTTGCTTGTTACACTTGGAAATTTTTTTTTCATTCTTTGATCATTTATAAACATTATGATATGGCAGCTGTGTTGTTTGAGTTTCCCAATTTATATTTTTATGGCATTATAGTTAAATGACTCTAATCATCTACTTCTCAAAGCTTGTTAATTGAACACTCTTGGGTAGCAATTCACAGTTCAATGGAATAATCTTTTTGGTCAGTCCATTAATTATCTTTGAGGTTGGGTTCCAATCATAATTGTTAGCTGGGATTTTAAAATATAATCTTGGGTGGTTGACATTCTAAATTCCGTTTAGTCTTTTTCTTCCTTGTAGAGTTGTAGTAGTGGTAGTCTATCTGTCTTAATTTAAGTTGTAATGTGCGAAAGGAATTTTATATTTGTCTTAGTTGCATGATCATTCACTTGTCGGCAGCATTTACTAAATTTCTTTACATGTTATATCAGTCTGTTCCTTACAAGCAAATAATTGCAGGTCCGCGCCATTCTTTTAGATCCATCTTGCTCTGGATCTGGGACTGCTGCTGATAGATTAGACCACCTGCTCCCATCACATACTGCAGGTAACTTGCACATTTGTTTACTAGTTGTTTATTGTATATATGAGTTTTTTTCACATTTAAAACTGTTCTAAAATTTCTCTTTTTGTTCCATTCCAAATGCTGGGAGCAGTGTTTCTTCCTGATGCTAGTTCCAGTGCTGATCATTGTTTGTTAAATAGTGTTACATGATGTTTATCCAACATATGAGTTTCATTACATCGAAATGTTACTATAAGGTCAATCTATTACCCCCGTCCCATAAAAAAATGAGACTAAACGTTACTCGATCATTGATTTGGACGGCCTTATTTGAATTAGAAAGGAAACTGAAAAATTTTGCCATCAAATTACTGTGTAGGTCATGCTGCTGATATGACCGACCCAGAAAGACTGAAAAAGCTTGCAGCTTTTCAAAAGAAGGCTTTGGAACATGCACTATCTTGTAAGTCTGTTTTTATGTTTGAGTTTCACTCAAGATTTTATCTTTGCTCTATCTCTAAGTCTGTGGTTAGATATAGGTAATTATTTCTCATCCAAAGCTGCACAGATATTTTAAAAAAATTTCCATTACAATATTCTATCCTCAAAACTTGATATTTTGGTCTCGTAATCTGCTAGGATTAGTATTTGAAAGCCCCTGCTGTCTTGTGTCTTTAGGCCTAGTAATCTGAAGCTTGTGGGACACTAGTGAGAAATTGGCATGGCTCACAAGCATTCGTTCTGGGCAGTTAATATTAGTCGATTTATTCCGGATATCTCTTCTAATATGAAATTAAACTCCTCTGCATCTTGTTGCAGAGTGAGCGAAACAACTCATTTGAGTTTTTAACTAGTGTGGTGATGTGATGCATGTTTTATTGCAGTTCCAGCAGTTGAGAGAATCGTTTATAGCACATGTTCCATCCACCAAACTGAAAATGAAGATGTTGTGCAATCCGTTTTACCTCTAGCTATATCCTATGGTTTTCAACTAGCAACCCCCTTCCCCCAGTGGCATCGTCGTGGCCTCCCAGTTTTTGAAGGCTGTAAGTATTTTTCTAAGAAACATATTGTTGATCACTGCACATATGAATATGTAATCTGTTCTGTGCTTAAAACATTACAATTGATCTTGTGTTAAACTTGTCACTCTGTTTTCTTGTCTCGCAGCTGAACATTTGCTCCGAACAGACGTTGTGGAGGACAAAGAAGGCTTCTTCATTGCTCTGTTTGTCCGGAAAACCATGATACTTGCCAAAGGAAATTTAAGCGTACCAAAGAAAAACTATGTCACGCCCATTTTGTTTAATAGAATGTTTAAGTTGATGTCACATTGTCGGCTGAGATCCATAAGCCTCAACACTAAAAACCATTCTAGTGACTCTTTATTTCATGTAACGCTTTGACAGTCTAATTTTTCATTCGACCTTTTAGAATTTTATAGCTTATCAAAATTTTCACCTTGTTTTGAGGTACCCACTTCTTTTTATATTCCTACCATTGTGCCATTAGCATTTTTACAGTGGTTAACTGCTGAAGAGTGAAGATAGTAAAATTATAAAATGAAATAAAACAAGAATAAGATGAACAAAAAAAAAAGATTGGCAGGTGAACATAGGCTTCAATTTATGGATAATATTTAGTACACACCCTATTAGAAAATCAACAGCCTCATCACCGTAGGCCGATGACCCACACAAAACACATAACTCAAAAAAGAACAAGGAAATATGCATAAACAAGAAACCAAAACATAAAAACAAAAAACACACCATTCTCATCTCATACTCTCAGACGCTCATATCCAAATTATTCTTAGACATGAAACACGGTAAGAACTATTCAAGCGATCTTGACCTCGATAGTCTTTGGCTTCTTGGGCTCCGGTGGGGGTAGCTTCTCCACAGTAACAGTAAGCACACCGTCTTGACAAACAGCAGATATAGCATCAGTATTCGCGTTCTCAGGCAACGAGAACTTCCTCATAAACTTGCCAACTCTCCTCTCCATCCTCACATATTTGGCCCCTTCTTTCTCTTCTTCTCTCTTCCTCTCTCCGCTTATCACCAGCACATTGTCCTCCTCCACCTGCACCTTGATGTCTCCAGACTTCAATCCTGGCATGTCGACGATGAAGACATACGAGCTGGGGTACTCCTTCACGTCCGCCGGCGTCGCCGCCATCGCTTTTGCATCCCTCACGTACGTGCGCGTTGGAGCATTGTAGGACTTCTCGGCGTCCTCCGACATGTCCATCATGTGTTGGAGAGTAGAGAAGAGCGGTGAGTCCACGCCCATGATTCTGAAATCCATGATCTTCCGCTTCTTTATTTGGAGAATGTTGTTGTTTTCAATCGCTTTTGCTTGATTGTTTATCTGCAAAGAGAAGGGGGTGTTTTGGGATTATTTAAAGGGTACTGGTGTGGGTGGGTACGTACTTAGAACATGAAATGAAAGTTCCAGAGAGAGAGAAATGGAACATTTGGGGAGTTTCCAGGAGGTTCTATAACGTTCTTTGACTGGCTTCCAGAATGTTGCGGTAACACTTTATAGCTAAATTGGGGGCCCTCCAAAGTCCAACACTATATATTTAAAGATAATTTTTAATTGTTTTTAACTGACCCACGTGGCCCACGTCGTCTTACTTCAATAAAGATAATGGCAATTATCTGAACACAAAATGCAGGCTAGATTTTATTTTATTTTATTTATTATTATTTTTTAAGTTTAACATATTATGAGTCATGATTTTACCGTAGCAACAAGAAGTATTTACAAATTTCAAAAAAAAAAAAGAAAAAGTAGTATTTACACTATTTAAATATTTAATTTCGTATTAAAAATTATTTCCGAATAGGAGATAAAATATACTTCTACATTAAAAACAGTCTATTAAAAAAAAGTCTTTATATAAATTATTAAAATTTAAAATTTTAACTGTGATAATGACTCGTATGTTGAATAAATATGTCTATTTCGAACCATTATTAAAGTATACAAAACTCATTATTAAGGATTTGTAAAGGACCATACAATGCTGATTTGCGAATTTATAATAAATTTTTAAAATTCATTAAAATATTGTTACCCGCAATTTTTTTGTTAAAAATATAAAATTATTTTTCATTAAAATTTTTAATAAAACAAAAAAGAATACATAATCACAAATAAAATACGGGTGAATTGCACTCAAGTACCCTAACTTTTATCATAATTGCACGCTTAATGCCAGTTTTACCATAATTGCACTCTAGTACCCGGTAATCCGTTGACCACCGTTAGGGTAACGGTTGACCAAACGGATTCAGGTAAAATGACCAAACTACCCCTGCAAAGGAAAAAAAAAAAATTTAATTTTTTTTTTGAAGAACACGAACCCAACTGGGTTCGTGTTCTTCGAACACGAACCCAGATCTGGGTTCGTGTTCGAAGAGCACGAACCCAGATCTGGGTTCGTGCTCTTCGAACACGAACCCAGGTGCTGGGTTCGTGTTCGAACCCATTTCTGGGTTCGAGCACGAACCCAGGTGCTGGGTTCGTGCTCGAACCCAGATTTCTGGGTTCGAACACGAACCCAGTTCTGGGTTCGTGTTCGAACCCAGATTTCTGGGTTCGAGCACGAACCCAGGTTGCTGGGTTCGTGTTCGAACCCATTTCTGGGTTCGAGCACGAACCCAGGTTGCTGGGTTCGTGTTCGAACCCAGATTTCTGGGTTCGAACACGAACCCAGGTTGCTGGGTTCGTGTTCGAAGAGCACGAACCCAGATCTGGGTTCGTGATCTTCGAACACGAACCCAGTTGGGTTCGTGTTCTTCAAAAAAAAAATAATTTTTTTTTTTTTTTTTGATTTCAAATTTAATTTTTTTTAAAAAAATATTTTTAAAATTAATTAAAATATGACGTGGCATGTTCTTATTGGTTGGATGATTTTTAAATTTTTTTAAAAATAAATTTAAATGTAAAAGACCAATTTGCCCCTGAACCCAGTTAGTCAACCGTTACCCTAACGGTGGTCAACGGATTACCGGGTACTAGAGTGCAATTATGGCAAAACTGGCATTAAGCGTGCAATTATGATAAAAGTCAGGGTACTTGAGTGCAATTCACCCATAAAATACGCCCTATATGAATGATCCAAAAATTTGCTGTGCTCCAGCTCAATATTTACCATGCTCCTACTCGAGGTCGTCTTTTTGTATTGATGTAAAACGATTTCACTGTTACTGTTAATATATGATGACTGCAAATTATTATGAACTCGGAAAAACTTTTACAAAATATTAAAAA
Source organism: Xanthoceras sorbifolium (assembly GCA_003430845.1). Classification (NCBI taxonomy): domain Eukaryota; kingdom Viridiplantae; phylum Streptophyta; class Magnoliopsida; order Sapindales; family Sapindaceae; genus Xanthoceras; species Xanthoceras sorbifolium. The sequence goes on from CM010616.1 coordinate 32,685,558, forward strand.
GACAACGAGTATTATTATATTATATTATACACACACGAGCTGATTACAGAAAGTCAAAAACTTACTTTCGTATGACGAAATCAGAACCCAAGGAGACCAACAGACTCAAACCCCCCCAAAGAGACCAAACATACATACATATATATAACATTAAAACGCAGAGCAAAAACTTGAAAACCCTTGAAAAAGCAGCAACATTTGAACAAAACACACTCCATAATTAATTCTCAAGCAACCTGCACTTCAATGGTCTTGGGTTTCTTGTGCTCTGGGGGTGGCCTCTTCTCCACAGTCACAGTCAACACCCCATCTTGACACACAGCCGAAATCTTCTCGGTGTCGGCATTCTCCGGCAACGTGAACTTCTTCAAATACTTCCCGAGCCTCCTCTCCATTTTTATATACTTCACGCCCGCATCCTTCTCTTTCTCTCTCTTCCTCTCTCCACTCACCACCAGCGTATTGTCGTGGTCTACTTGGACCTTTAACTGCTCCGACTTCAGCCCCGGCACGTCGATGATGAAAACGAACGCGTTCGGGTATTCCTTCACGTCCGCCGGGGTGGCGGCCATCGCCCTCTTCTCTCTGAGGTAGGCTCGCGACGGCGCGTGGTGGGTTTTCTCTGTGGTCTCTTCTGAAAAATCGAGGATTTCAGTTAGATGGTCTATGATGGTTGGATCCAAACCCATGTTCCTCAACTCCATGAAGTCGGCCATGTTTTCTGAAACTTGAAAAAGCAACAACGTTTATGGTGACTGAATTTTTTTTTTTTTTTTTATTTGAAGCCAATAAATTTAGAAGTTGTGGTTTGGGTTGTTTATATAATGGTGAGAGAGGTGTCTTTGGTGGAGGCTTCTATACTCTTTAAGCCTATAAAGCAAGAGGTGATTTTGTCTAGTTCGTAGCTAGGTGGCGGTCCAGTAGGGAGGTCTCTGATCCCCGTGGCTTCGCCTTCGACGTTTCTGTTAACAATTGAGAAGCACGTGGCAACCTTAGGAGATCGATGTTTGGCTGCCTGTTGACATGACTCAGGTTACTGAGTTATGTTATGACCTTATTCATTTCTCGAGTCAAACTCGCCGATACATTTTTATTTTTTATTTTTTTTTACTCTTTTTCATATTTTTACCATATTTTGCTACATGAAAACTGAATTCATGGTTGTTGGATCGAAAGTTACTCTCTGAAACCATCTATGTATAAATTGAGGGAGAAACTTAGTATAATTAGTAATACTTATACTAATTTAATCCAATATTACTTTCCTTAAATCAAGACTCTATAAACTGACAATGTTGTGGTCAGATCTACGGTGTTCTTACTCGCTAAAGTAACCTTAACCATCAAAGTCATTGTTATAGTGAAACTGGATCCCCAGTCACTTTTATTGTTCTCTTCTTGTAACCATTTTCTTCGAAAATGTTTTGAAGTATCTGTATGCATGCATGTCTTCAAAACATTTTGTGCACCTCTTATGATCATTTCACCAATGACGAAATTAATAGTACTGTTGAGAACTTCTATTCTGCAAGTCATGATAATTAATCAACGATCTTCAACTGACTAAAACACATCCTGATGGGAACAATCAATCTCTTTCTGATGAAGTTCTTCTACTTGGGTTTCCACAATAAAGGCTTTCTGAATTTTCCCTTTATGAGAAACTTCATGATTTTTTTAGGATTCAGTTTCTTGGCTTTGTATCACTTCTTCACATTTATGGCGTAAAGGGAACCCATAAATTCATCTAGTGCCTTACTAATCTGTCAACTTACACTCAAACCGTTTTGTTAATTAAGATCTAAAAAATCTTTTCCGTAACTTGAAGGTTTGACACCTTTTTTCCATCAGACTTTGTTCGGTCAATGAGGTCTAATGTTCATGAAAAATAATCAGAAATTCGTTACGATTCCTCCATTCGAAGAAGTTCAAAATATTTGAAGACGAGTTTGTTTAGTCTCGTATGTATTTATGAGAATGTCTAAAGTTTTAGTATATGTTTAATGTTTTTTTTAAAAATAATTGTGAATTGACGGATGGATCAAAACTCGAGCTTCTGTATCTTTCTTCTATGCATCCACTAAATTATTCATTTGTTTCTGTTTAAGTTGTATTTGATTAGTTGGCATCACAAATCCTTAATCTACTATTTTCCATAAATCTTGAAATTGCAACAAAAGTTGTGTTTGAGCTGCAATGCTCAAAATTTATTTCACCATCAAAATTTTGATATTGAAATTGAATAAAGTCAAAATCAAAATCAAGATTTCTGTTTTTTTTTATTATATTCGGCCTTTAATTGTTAAAAGACCAAATTAACCCTAAACAGATTTTAATCGACACAAACTTGTCAGCATATGTGGCGGCACGCATAACGCGTGATAGCAGTGATGACAGCTGCTGCTCTCATTCTATTCTTAGCTCAAATCTAGTACTTCTGGATTTAATTCTGACTATCTGATTCTGACTAAATTTAACAATAGATTTCACTTTACTTTTTTATTTTGTAATGCTCACCTTTTTATCCATTCTGATCTCATTCTAGTTTAATCTAACCCTTATAATCGGGTTCTAATACTAATTGTAGTATGTACACCAATACAAACGTGCTCACACAGATAATTTAACACTTATAATCGGGTTTTGATTTCAATTGTAGGATTCACACCAACACAACACACTCACACACCAATTAATCTAATCGTTGTAACTAGTCTATGATACCAATTGCGTCTTATACCAATGGTAGGATTCATGCCAACACAAATACATTCACATAAATAAATTGAATATGAATAACAATAATAACTATTTTTAAATTAAACTGAAATATTATGATCCTATATAGGTATTGAAAACTAATATGAATATAATAAAATACTGGAATAATGAACCTAATCACTAAACAATCCTAATCTCATCGTATAAAGATTAATATGATAATAATGAGGTTTGGTTTCATTTAAACCATCAATCGTGCATAAGTTTAATTTGACTGATTAGTTGCATTAGAAATAATACCACTCAATTATATTAATTAACTTACATGTGTTTCGCATTAATAATATTAGGCCGGTCAAATTAATTATTTGTCAAAAATTATTGTTCAAATAATATGGCAAATGAGTTGTAAATAACACATCATCAATCACATTATCTTACAATTTACATGGTGATTATAACTCACATGGAATTGATGCTACAACCTAAATGACTAGTATTTTTTTTTTACTTTAAACCTATCTATTCATATATAAATAACTTTTAAAATAATTTTTTATACAGTATGTAAGTACTTGTTTGAGGACTATGAACCAGACAACACAACTCAAGATAATGTCGCGTTTGGTTCCATTTAAATAAACAATCGCACATAAATTTAATTTGACTGATTAGTTAATACCACTCAATTATATTAATTAACTTACATATGTTTCGCATTAGTAATGCTTTACAGGCTGACCAAATTAATTATTTATAAAAAGTTATTGTCCAAATAATATGATACATGAGTTGTAAATAACACACCATCAACTACATTATTTTATAATTTACATGATAATTATAACTCACATGTTATATATATAAATTGATGATACAACCTAAATGACTAGTATTTTTTTTACTGTAAACCTATCTATTCATATATAAATAACTTTTAAAATAATTTTTTATACCGTACTTAAGTACTTGTTTGAGGACTATGAACCACACAACACAACTCAAATAATTGAAAGATAAGGTCGCGTTTGGTTCCATTTAAACCAACAATCGCGCATAAGTTTAATTTGACTGATTAGTTGCATTAGAAATAATACCACTCAATTATATTAATTAACTTACATATATTTCGTATTAGTAATATTAGGGTGACCAAATTAATTGTTTGTAAAAAATTATTGTCCAAATAATATGGCAAATAAGTTATAAATAACACATTATCACCCACATTATTTTATAATTTACATGATGATTATAACTCACATGTTATATATATAAATTGATGCTACAAACTAATGACTAGTATTTTTTTTATTGTAAACCTATGTATTCTTATATAAATAAATTTTAAAATAATTTTTTTAACTTTTAAAATAATTTTTTATACCGTACATAAGTACTTGTTTGAGGACTATGAACCACACAACACTATTAGAGTAATAAATATATGTATTATTCATGTATTACTATTTATGTAATTAATTAGTTTTGCAAGGTTAGTTTAGTCTTTTTATTAGTTTGTATATATATTCTTCTTTCTTGTAACCTAACACTATTCTTCAATGCAAGGAAACCCTAATAGTTTTCTCTCTCAAATCTCTCTCATTTGTTCTTCATTTCTTTAGATTGTTCACATGGTATCAGAGCTTTGGAACTTAGTTTGATGTCATCCACAGCTTTCGCGGATCCAACTCCGCGGTGAGTTGGCTGGGGGGTTGCAGGGGGGCAGCGCGCCACCTGCTCGGGGTTCGGGGCAGAGCCCCGAAAAATTTTTCGATCTGTTTTCGCATCGCATCTGTTTTCGCATCGCATCGTACTGGTATTCCTTCCGCATCTCTTCGATTTTGATAATTTTTGGATTTTCGTATGAATTGCAGTTTCTAGGGTTTCACAGATTTTGCATTTGGGGGTTTTTGTTGTATTTTGCATCTGTTGAATTTTGTTTGATAGATTATTGTGATTTTATAATGGATGGTGGTAGAGAGGATTCACTTCAGGCCATTAGTGCAAAATTAGATGGCAGAAATTATTCTTATTGGAGTTATGTGATGAAGAATTTTCTAATTGGGAAAAAGAAGTGGAATTATATTTCGGGTGCATCTATTAAACCCACAGATGATAAGGTAGAGAATTTTGCACAACTTGTTGAGAATTGGCAAGTAGATAATTCGAAAATTATCACATGGATAAACAACTCTGTTGAGCACTCCATAGGCACACAATTAGCAAAGTATGACACTGCTAAAGAGGTGTGGGAACACTTGTCCAGACTGTATACACAGTCTAATTTTGCAAAGAAATATCAGTTAGAATCTGATATTCGAGCTCTTCAACAAAAGGATATGACTGTACAAGAGTTCTATTCTGCAATGTCAGATCTTTGGGATCAATTAGCTCTTACAGAATCTGCAGAACTGCGAGCATGTGCACCTTATATTGCTAATAGAGAGGAGCAACGTTTAGTTCAGTTCTTGATGGCTCTCCGTGATGATTTTGAGGGCCTTCGTGGCTCAATATTGCATCGTTCTCCGCTTCCTTCTGTTGATTCAGTAGTGAGTGAACTCTTGGCTGATGAGATACGCCTCAAGTCTCAGTCAGGAAAAGGAATTCTTCCAATACCTACTCAGTCAGTTTTGGCAGTCCCATCTAGACCTCATGCTTCCTATGAGAACAAACCATACTCAAGGGTTGGTTTTGATGAATGCAGTTTTTGTAAGCAGAAGGGTCACTGGAAGTCTCAATGTCCTAAATTGGGCAATAGAGCGCAGCAATCACAGCAGCAGCAATATCAGTTCAAGCCTCCACAGTCTGTCAACCAATCACAACCACGGACATATCGACCTCCACAGTTTAACACTGCAGCATTTGTGCCATCACCAGATTCCATTGGATTTGGATCACCATCCTCAACTCCCACACTTGCATCCCTTTCTGAACAACTTCAGAAACTTATTGCTGCACAGTCGCATGCTATGTCTGTCTCCTCTCCGATAGGTCAGTCGCCTCCTAGTACTTCAGGTATGTCTTCCTCCGTATGGGTTTTAGATTCGGGAGCCTCACATCATATGTCTCCTAATTCGAAATTTTTTGTTTCTTTATGTCCTGTATCATTTACTTCTGTTACAACTGCTGATGGCACTCCTATGCCATTAGCAGGAGTTGGTTCAGTTGTTACATCTCAGTTATCTCTTTCTAATGTCTATCACATTCCTAAACTTACAATGAATCTTGTTTCGGTTAGTCAATTGTGTGATTATGGTTACTCAGTGTCCTTTACTTCTACTTCTTGTCATGTGCAGGATCTACAATCCAAGAAGCTGATTGGGATAGGCCGTAGAAGTGGGGGATTATATGTTTTGGATGAGCTGAAGCTACCAGTATTTGCAGCTCCCAGTGTTGATTTGTCTTCTTTTCGCTTGTGTCCTTCGTCCTCTAGTTTTTATTTATGGCATTCTCGTCTTGGTCATGTTTCAGCTTCCCGCTTGAGATTCTTAGCTTCAATGGGAACCTTAGGGAATTTGCAAACTCATGATATTTCAGATTGTAGTGGTTGTAAACTTGCTAAATTTTCTGCTTTGCCTTTTAATCGAAGTAACTCTTGTTCTCTTGCACCTTTTGACTTAATTCACTCTGATGTATGGGGGCCTTCTCCAATTGCTACAAAAGGAGGGTCTCGATATTATGTTTCGTTTATTGATGATTGCACTCGTTTTTGTTGGGTTTATCTTATGAAACATCGTTCTGACTTCTTTAGCATTTATAGTAATTTTCGAGCTCTTGTAAAAACTCAACACTCTGCTGTTATTAAGTGTTTTAGATGTGACTTAGGTGGTGAATATACATCTAATAAATTTTGTGAATTACTTGCTTTGGATGGAACTGTTCACCAATCTTCTTGTACAGACACTCCTGAACAAAATGGTGTTGCTGAAAGAAAACATAGACACATTGTTGAAACTGCTCGTTCTCTTTTGTTGTCTTCTTCTGTTCCTAGTGAGTTCTGGGGAGAAGCAGTTCTTACTGCAGTCCATGTCATCAATAAAATCCCATCGTCTCTCACTTCAGGTTTGTCCCCTTTTGAAAAATTATATGGGAATGCTCCTGATTATTCTCTCTTGCGAGTTTTTGGCTCTACTTGTTTTGTCCTTCGTCCTCATGTAGAGCGTACAAAATTATCGTCTCGCTCTGCCATTTGTGTGTTCCTTGGTTATGGTGAGGGACAAAAGGGATATCGTTGTTTTGATCCTGTTTTGAAAAAGTTATATGTATCTCGTCATGTTGTGTTTCTTGAACATATACCTTTCTTTTCTATTCCTGCTGCTGCTCACAATATCACCAAATCTGATCTCATTCATATTGATCCATTTTCTAATCATACTGATAGTCTCTCTCCGCAGGTTCCTTCTAACACAACTTCTGATTCCTCTATTGTTCCTATAGTTCCTTTTCCACTCCATTCTTTTCGCAGGGCTCGCACACTTGATTCTGCAGATACTGGTGCCTTATCGTCTCCTGTTGATACTCCCTCTCCACCTACAGTCTACCCAACACCTTCTGCCATTGTGGATCCTTCTCCTCGTTATCCTCAGCGTACTCGTAAGTCTACTCAACTCCCAGATTTTGTTTACTCTTGTTATTCCAATTCTTTCTCTTCCTTTTTAGCATCAATTCACTCTCTCTCTGAGCCCTCATCCTATAAAGAGGCAGTTCTTGATCCACTGTGGCAGCAAGCTATGAATGAGGAACTTTCTGCTTTGCATAAAACAGATACTTGGGATTTGGTTTCTTTACCTCCTGGTAAACGTACAGTTGGTTCTCGTTGGGTATATAAGATCAAAACGAAGTCTGATGGGTCTGTTGAGCGTTACAAAGCTAGATTGGTTGCAAAGGGGTTCTCTCAACAATATGGTATGGACTATGAGGAGACCTTTGCCCCTGTTGCAAAGATGACTACTGTTCGTACTCTTATTGCAGTTGCATCTATCCGTCAGTGGCATATCTATCAGATGGATGTCAAAAATGCTTTCTTGAATGGTGATTTGCATGAAGAAGTGTACATGGCTCCACCACCTGGTGTCTCCCATAATCCTGGAGAAGTTTGCAAGCTTAAGAAATCTTTATATGGTCTCAAACAGGCTCCTCGAGCTTGGTTTGAGAAGTTTTCTACTGTTATCACTTCTCTTGGGTTTTCTTCCAGTAATCATGACTCGGCTCTTTTTGTCAAATGTACCAATGCTGGTCGTATTTTGCTCTCTCTATATGTTGATGATATGATTATTACTGGTGATGATGTTGATGGGATTGCAGTGCTAAAGTCAGAATTAACCCGTCAATTTGAAATGAAGGATCTGGGTTCTTTGCGGTACTTTTTGGGTATAGAAGTTGCAGTTTCTCCGAAAGGTTATCTTCTCTCTCAGTCCAAGTACACCACTGAAATTCTTGAGCGTGCTCCTCTCACTGATACTAGGACTGCTGATACTCCATCTGAGCTCAATGCTCGGTACTCTCCTTCTGATGGTACTCCCTTGTCAGATCCTACATTGTATCGCACTATTGTCGGCAGTCTGGTCTACCTTACTATCACTCGTCCAGATATTGCCTATGCTGTTCACATTGTCAGTCAGTTTGTTGCCTCTCCCACTACCATCCATTGGGCGGCGGTCCTTCGTATTTTACGGTATCTACGGGGTACTATCTTTCAAAGTCTTCTACTTCCGTCCACCTCGTCCTTACAGCTGCGTGCCTATTCTGATGCTGATTGGGGCCATGATTCCACTGATCGTAAGTCTGTTACTGGTTTCTGTATCTTTTTGGGTGATTCTCTTATTTCATGGAAGAGTAAGAAACAAACTGTTGTTTCTAAATCTTCTACTGAAGCAGAGTATCGTGCTATGGCATCTACTACCACAGAGATTGTTTGGTTACGCTGGTTACTAGCTGATATGGGTGTTCATCTTTCCCACCCGACTCCGATGTTTTGTGACAATCAGAGTTCTATTCAAATTGCTCATAACTCAGTTTTTCATGAACGAACCAAGCACATTGAGATTGATTGTCATTTTACTCGCCACCACCTTAAGCATGACACTATTACATTGCCGTTTGTTCCTTCTTCCTTGCAGCTTGCAGATTTCTTTACCAAGTCGCATACTATTTCACGTTTTCGTTTTCTCGTTGGCAAACTCTCGATGCTTTCTGCTGCCGCATCGTGAGTTTGTGGGGGGATATTAGAGTAATAAATATATGTATTATTCATGTATTACTATTTATGTAATTAATTAGTTTTGCAAGGTTAGTTTAGTCTTTTTATTAGTTTGTATATATATTCTTCTTTCTTGTAACCTAACACTATTCTTCAATGCAAGGAAACCCTAATAGTTTTCTCTCTCAAATCTCTCTCATTTGTTCTTCATTTCTTTAGATTGTTCACAAACACAACTCAAATAATTGAAAGATAAGGCCGTATTCTTGTATATCATGTGCAGTTGTATACAGAACACTTGCTGGGAATCACTCTGATCAAAGAAAATATGGAAAGGAGGATCTATGATGCAGCCGTACAGGGCAGTGTAACTGCCTTGCTTAACTTGCTTCAAGAAGATTCTCTTGCTCTCGACAGATTTATGGTGGGTTGTTATGCCGAGACACCTTTGCACATAGCTTCCATGCTTGGACATTTACAATTTGTGCAGGAGATTCGGAATCTAAAGCCTGAGCTTTCCGGGGAGCTTGATTCCTGGAAATCATCACCACTTCACTTGGCCACTGCAAAAGGCTATCTTGATATTGTGAAAATATTGGTATCTGCTAACGCTGAAATGTGCTTCTCTCGTGATCGAGATGGGAGAAACCCTCTGCTTATTGCAGCCATCAAGGGTCACGTTAGCGTTTTAAGAGAGTTGTTAACGTGAGATTCCATGCAGCTCGAATCCCGGTGGATAGAGGTGAGACCATTTTGCATTTATGTGTAAGGTACCACCAGTTCGAGACATTGAAGTTCTTGGTGGAGACAATTGGCGATCAATATAATGGGTTTGTGAATTCCAAGAGTGATGTTTGAAATGTCTTGCACGTGGCAATGTCTAGTAACACTATCTTGCACGTGGCAATGTCTAGTAAACAAGTTGAGGTATGTTTGAAATCTTCGACTAATATTTTCAATTTATTAATTATCTAATTTTGAAGACACGTGTGTTTTATTTAGGAGCTAATGATGTCATTATCTAATTAAGATGCATTAACCTTATCGAGTTTCCGATGTCGGTTGGAGGTGGAGCCAATAAAAATGAATCTGAGTAGCCAAACTATAAAAATGATTATAAAAGAGGGACAAATTATGAAAACAATTATTTTATAGATTTACTTTACGTATATTATATACTTTATTCTACTACAGGCCACAAAGACACAAACAAGTACCATTGTCCTATAGTTAAGTACTGTCTCGTGATGTTTCAAAAAAAAAAAAAAAGTACTGTCTCGTGATAACATGATGGGACTAGCTTGGAATTGTCGTTGCGGAATTAATTTTATTTTATTGTTTTATAATTTTCTAGTGTAATTCATCACAAGACATATATTATGGACTAGAGAAGTAGTTAACTGCCCATCTTTTCTTCAAACAAGAGTAAAAAATACAGGAAGTATTTTATAGCAATTAAACTGTTAGATAAAAGCTTGAAAGAATGTGAAGAAGTAAGATTCTTCCATTGATAAAGCTTCAAGTTGTCTGATTTCAGAGAATGTATTTTTACATTTACAACACGCTAAATAACTTAAATAATAGAAGCTACTATATATACATCTTAGTGTCAGTTTAACTAACTCAACAAACTCTAACAAATTTTCCTAGAATTAAGGCCAGCCAATCATCCTTAACTAACTACTGGCCACATCAGCAGTAACTATTAAATCACCAACAAACCGATCATCAGCAAGTTGATGATTCTTGAGAAACTGATATGTTTGTCTACTCCACTTAGCTGCAACTAGTGCAGCTACCTTATCCTTTCTCTGAGTTGTGCACGAGGAAGCAGCCAATGTGCTTGGTTGAGTTGCACAGTTAAGTGCATTCTGAGCTGTGCACAAGGAAATAACCAATGTACTTGGTTGAGCTGCACAACTTAGCTTTGCAGTACACTTATCAAAGAGACTTATTATGTGGATATAACTATATAAGCCTATGATATTATATATATTTGTGTGTGTATGCGTGTGTGTCTGTGTATATAGAAACAAGAAACAGACTCTGATGCTTTCGAAATATGGACAATATCCCAATACTCGATTACACCAAAGTATGATTTCAGTAATTAAATGATTAACAGCCTTATACTAAAGTGCAGGCCATAAAGTTTTTGACTAGCAAAAAGACAATGCAAGTAAATGCTTTGAACGCGTACGGCTTAACAGCACTGGACGTTTTAACACAAAGCTATAGAGATGTCAAAGATTGGGATATAGGAGAGTTGCTTCGGGATGCCGGAGCAATGACTGGGAAGACTATTAATGAAGTTGGCTCCTCCACTGATCAGACGCCCAGAACCTCTTTTACATCCCGTGAAAATCACCAGACTATTACCGGGTTACAATCCCCGGCTGGTAATAGAAAACGACGACGACGCTGGGCAAATTTTCGGAGGAGGCAGAACGGAGGTAATAGGTTTGACCAAACGCGTGGTGCCTTGATGGTTGTAGCATCATTGATTGCTACTATGGCATTCCAAGTTGGGGTGAATCCTCCTGGTGGTGTTTGGCAAGAGGATTCCTCTGGGGCCGCCCCAGCACCAGGACCTGCTTTTCGACACTTTCCAGGCGTTTCCATTTTGGAGTCTACTTTGCCAGGCTACTTCACGGTTATCTGGGCTTGTAACACTACAGGTTTTGTGGCGTCTCTTATCATCATACTACTGCTCATAAGCGGCTTGCCTTTCAAGTGTCGGTGCTTTATGTGGATTTTAAGGTTCATCATGTGGTTTGCAGTTTGTGCAATGGCATTGACTTATGTTTTCTCTGTACTTAGCACCACTGATCACTTCAAGGCACCGTATGCTCGTACTGCACCGGCTATAATATTAACAATAACGGGCTTGATAGGGATTCTTCTTCTCGGGCATATTATCCATGCTATAGTGAAGATTATAAAATGTTTTATAAGATTAATCACGAGAACAGGTACTAGTCGAAGGCAACAGCACTCAAGCTCAAATATTGATGACATGAACCGCAGGCATTATGATGGCGCTAGTAATGTATAGAATATATATATCTGGTGTACAAGTCATCATCAATGCACGCGTTCTCAGTTACATGTGCTTTAATTTCTAAGTTAGGGATGTATTTGCTGTGTATGCTTCTATTATGACCGGATGTGTTTATGAATTGCGTACTTTATATTAAAATATTAAATAATGACATCAGTGTATCCGCATATAGGATTATCATCCCTAATCCCAATAGATTATAGGGATGACATGTTTACATCCTAATTGGCAGTGTTGGTACAAAGTGTTCTGGTTGCACATCAGGGATCCCCATAAAGGTTATATATAGAGATGATATGATAATGTCCTATTAGTTGTTCTTTGAGGAGAGACTAGGTTTTTACGTCCCAATAAGTTATAGGAATAGTTATTTAAAAGTGATAGATAATTTAGAACTACTTAAAACAACAAAAGTTTTTACTTTCTAGTACTTGATTAAAATAACCAAAGTGAAAAATAATTAGAATGCTAGGTTTTACTACATGTTGTGGGTAATATATATCCAAAAAAGCCATTTATATATAAAAATATCGTAGTTTTAAAAATAATTAATATAAAATAAATTACTATATCATTTACGTCACACTTTTTAGCTTCTACATTATAAAATAAGTGGTGATTATTTCATAATCACTTTGTTAACAAACTCCATTGGAAATGTTGAATGCCCTGCAGTCACAAGTTTGAGAAAAAAATTTTTTCCTAAAACTTTATTGTTGTGAAGTTTGACTAAAAATTATAATATTATGACGGTAACATATCTTGTATATGACTGACCATTAATTAGCTAGCTAGCTTTAATTTTCAACCTATGAATTGGTCTAACTTGGACTTTAAATCAGCTGTGCCTGCGCAAGTGGATCCTGCTTATGATGATAATACCTCTGATGTTTCCATGTAATGTTCTAAACTGAGTTATTATTATGACTAGAATTTCAAAGAAATTTCACATTTTATACTTTATTTAGTTACTGGATCGGCTCATAGCTTTTTGTAGTCCTAGACAAAAAATAAATAAAATTTGTGCCCTTTTAGAGCACCGTCGACCAGGAACCAAGGCAGAGTCATTCAATTTTATGAGAAAGAAAATAAAAGAACCTCTTAATTGAAATAAGAAAATAAAAGAACCTCTTAATTAAAATTGAAAATCTCTCACAATAGTATTTTAACTTAAACTAAAACTTGTTCGAAGATCTGATTAAATGGTATATTCCTTACAAAATGAAAATAAAGCTCATCACATAGATACAAAGAAAGCTAAACTAATGTGCCCAACTTTTGCCTCAACATGACTTTCATTTGAATCAAGAACCCCTCTTCATGTTTTTCTTTGGATTCGTTTCAGCTCCAGTCTTTAGTCATCAAAAACTCCTCCACACATTAATTTTTTTAATATTTTAATATTTAATAATTATATTTTTAATTTTAATTTAAAATTTTTTTAAAATATATTTTTTAGAATAAATATTAAAACGGATGAAAAGATCAAAATACTCTTTTAATTGTTAAATCTAACTTTAATTGACTAACGGAAAGGGAGTTTTGTGTCAATTAACCATAAAATAGTATATGAAAGTAAAACGGCAAACCTCAGTAGGTTGTATGTAATTCCTTCCGGTGAAAACCTATGGAAAATAAAGGTTTCATAGAAAATGATGAGAATAATTTGGAATTAAATGGGTTTTGATTAAGTTAAATTCTACAGATGGAGTTTAATGTCTAAATTACAAAACATAAGATGCTACCATTCTTAGAAATTTCACGAAAACTTAAAAAGAAGGTAAGTAGAATTTGTACATCGGTATAGATCAAACAAACCTTAATTTATTTTAAGCTTATCACACCTCACACACTTGGTTCTTTTTCAAGGTAATGGTAAAGTGGTAAAGTCTTTCATCATCATACAAGTAACGTTGATTTCGCTATCATTCTCTGTTGAAAGATTCCACTCTTATAAATAAAACTTTATTTTCAAACATATATATATATATATAGATACACACACACACACAACATGCATGCACCACTAACATCCTCGAGTCTTTTTGAAAATGTCACCCAACCTAATTACTCTGATTTTTAGAGGAAACTTTCTGTATATGATATATTTTACATTTTCCATTCAAATTTAGCCGCCACACAAAACGATTTGCGCAAAGACTTCGAAACTACAAATAGTTAGCAGAAGACTTGCTCCAAAGACTTCTAAACTACAAATAGTTGAAAGATAGATAGGAATATAAATACAAAGTACTGAGTTATATCCAGCTTTATTAATATTATATATGCAAGGTGTTTGCTATATTTAGCTAGGTGTTTGCTAAAATGCCAGAAAGAGAAATAAGGATTGTTTCAAGTCTCCATTGTGGAGCTTGAGAGAGAAAAATCTCTTGTATATCTTTTGTATTTCTAAATCTTGCTTTTACAGGAAATTTGTACACCCATGTATAACAAAACAGTGCCAGCTATATTCTAGAGAAAGTTCCAGAGGTATGCTACATGACAGCTGCCACAAATGTATAGCTGGCATAACAACCTCTAACAACCGCCTATTGTTAAATAATCTGATACCCATCAGCCTTAATTTCATCAGCCTGTGTCTAGTGATCTCAGGTTGTTGTGATCATCTTGGACAAATGTCAAAGTCCTCAATGATCGTTGAAAAGCTGGTCCATTGTAAGAAAGTTGATTACCTGCACACTCACCTGATGCAGCACTAATTAGAGCTTGTGTGCCATCAGCTTTTGTTGCTTGAGTAACACTACTCTTAACAGCATTGAATCATATACACTCTACTCGAAGGAAAATGGACAGGAACATCTATGTGTGAAGATAAGTGAACAAAATCCAGCTCAAACAAAAATACAGAAAGCCAAGTCAGCTAATCTAGCACAAATAAAAATACAGAAAGCCAAGTCAGCTTATGTGTGTGTAACAGTGCCTTGGTTACAGTCAAAACAGAAAGCTCAAAGCAGTCAATCAGATCACAGAGCTACTAATGATCATAGCCAAGTTCTTAGAAGGTCACATGTTAGTTTGGGTAGTTAAATAACAGCCTTGTTAGATTAGCTAAGCTGTAACAGATCTGTAACTGAATACAGTTATAATATGGTAATCTATTGTATACAGATACCTAGGGAGTCTTGATTTGTACAGATATAAATAGACAACAAAGCAATTATAAAGATCTAGGGTTTTACATTTCAGAAATGGAAAATAAAAATTTCAGAGAGAATGTTTTCTCTTACATATTTGGTAGCCGAGAAAATATTCTCTTAGCAGCTTTGATTTCTTCTGCTGTGTTCTACTCTTCTTCTCTGCAACATCAGCATCTCGTCCATGTGAAGTTCTAGAGCTCTCCATTTCTTCACTGTCGAGAAAAGTAAAAGAAAAATATCAAGTTAATCAAAATCAGATTTGTTAACTATGAAAGAGAGTAAGTGCGTGTAAATGGAGTTAGTAAGTTTAGTTAGCAAAACGACACAGTTTTTACTTGGTATCAGAGCTTCTGACTTGCGTCAATGGCTTCCTCTTCCTTTAATACGTGTCAGCAGACTCAATCACAACAATCTCAGCAATCATCTACTATAGATTTTGGCTCTCTAGCTAAAACTCTACACTTTAATCTGCCAATCAAACTTGATGAAGACAACTACATATATTGCATGATACAAATCCTACCAGCTGTCAATGCCTTGGATCTTGAAGAATATATTGACAGCTCTAAACATCCACCACCTCAGTTTATCAGTGTTCAGATTCCTGATGAAAGTGGAAGTGTAAGAATAGAACTTCAACCAAATAAAGAGTACCAAAAGTGGAAGAAATCAGATCAAATCCTACTGTTTTGGCTGATTTCAACTCTGAGTCAGAAAGTTGTTGGTCAAGTCACAAAGTGTAAATCCTCTCTTGAAGCTTGGACTAAGCTAGAGAATTTATACTCTCAGAAGTCTATGGCAAAAATCCTGAATCTAAGACAACAGCTTCAGACTATAAGAAAAGGATCACACTCTATCAGTGATTTTGTCCTGAAAATTAAAAACTTTGCACATGCCATATCTGCTGCTGGAGAAGAGGTTTCAAAGAGAGATTTGTTGCTAAGTCTTATGCATAGAGTTGGTCATGAATATAATGCAGTGGTGGTTCTCATTTCATCACAACGGATGACTATAAGCTTGGAAGAGGCTCAGTTTTTCTACTCATGCATGAGCAAAGAATTGAACAACTCAATTCTCCAAGTAATTTTGGAGGAATTTCTGCTAATTTTGCAACTAATAATGCAGGAGATAAGAGAGATCACAGAGGTGGATCGAACTACAATAGAGGTGGACAACGAGGCAGAGGAAGAGGAGGCAGATTTGGTGGAAGAAAGCTATACTGTCAGCTGTGCACAAAGCCTAGACATCAAGCTTTTCAGTGCTTTCATCGATTTGATCAGCAATTTGTGAGGCCTCGGCCTTCACACTACAACACAACAACTCACATAGTGCAGCTACACTAAATCAAGCCTATATTGGACAATCTTCACAGAATTCTGATCAACAGAATACTGTCTCTCAAAATTTTCATCAAGAAGTTTTTCAACCACAAGGAAATTACACTTAAACTTCTGCATATGTTACAGCTCTAGGAAGTACAAATGATCCCTCATGGTTTGTTAACAGTGGTGCAACAAATCACATCACTTCAGACCTAAATAATCTCTCTCTCAAGTCAGAATACAAGGGCAATGATCGCTTGGCAGTAGGTAATAGACAGCTTCTTCCTATTTCTAACATTGGCAGCTCTCTTGTTATGTCACACACTAATGCTGATAGAAAATTAAATCTTAAACATATACTACATGTGCCTAAAATCACAAAGAATCTCTTAAGCATTTCTAGGTTAACAAGAGATAATAATGTGATGGCTGAGTTTCCTGTTAATAAATGTGTGATTAAGGATCAGAAAACTGGCATGATCTTTCTCCAGGGAATTGCTAGAGATGGTTATATCAACTGCAGCTGGTTGGATCAGCTTCACCATCCACACAGGACTATGCCCATTCAGTTTTTCACACCTATACAGATTCAACTGTACAGATAGACAGTGAAGACTGCACTCAGTTTTCTTTCAATCAGAATAACAAGTCACCATAGTATAGTGCTTATGCAGCCAAGGTTCATTATTCTGTTTCGCATGCACGTTTGGGTCACCCAGCCCCACTCATTCTCAAGAAAATAATGCATACAATGCACATCCTTTATAATATTGCATCACTAGAGTTCTGTGACTCTTGCAAAATGGGTAAAATACATCGATTACCATTTACTCGTTCTGTAATTACAGCAAAAGCACCCTTAGAACTATTGTACAGTGACCTATGGAGACCAGCTCCTATGGTTTCTACTGAGGGGTATCGCTACTATATTGCTTTTGTAGATGCATTTACAAGATATACATGGTTGTTTCCCTTGAAACTGAAATTTGATGCTCTTGGTATTTTTATTTCATTTCAAAAACAAGTTGAGTTGAAATTAGGATTGAGAATTAAGTGTCTTCAAACCGATATGGGTGGTAAATTTTTACCTTTTGTTCCTTATCTTTCTCAACAAGAAGTACAAGTTCGTTTTTCATGTGCATATATTCATGCTCAAAATGGTGTAGTTGAAAGGAAACACCGTCATTTGGTAGAAACGGGTTTGGCACTCTTGGCTCATGCTAAAATGCCTCTTAAATTCTGGTTTGAGGCATTCTCAATAGCCTGTTTTCTTATTAATAATCTACCAACACCTCTACTCAATTTTCAAGCTCCATTTGAGAAGCTCAACAATAAGTCTCCTACTTACAACTATCTACACACTTTTAGGTGCGCAGTCTATCCTTTTCTTCGTGATTACTCAAAAAATAAGTTGGATTTTCACACAACAAAATGTGTGTTGATTGGATATAGTTTAAACCACAAATGCTACTGTTGTCTTCATCCTAGTGGCAGGGTTTATATCACTAGACATGCAGAATTTAACGAGTTGGATTTTCCCTATCAGTAGCTATTCTCATCTGTTCCAGGTTCCTTTTATTCTGCTCCTACATCAATTGTTCCTATTCATACTATTGTTGACATGGTTACTTCTAATGACTTGCAGCCTACTGGTTCTTCTTCCAGCTCTCAGCCTGCCTTTACTGCTCTGCCTTCAGTTTCTGACTCTTGTCTAGAAACTTCACCTACTACAGTATCTTCATGTCTGCCTCCAGCACCTACTATTGCAGTACCTCTTTCAGTGTCTACTCATCCTATGGTGACTCGCTCTAAGAATGAGATTTTTAAACTTAAAGCCTATACCTCTAATTGGTGCTTACCCTCAGCATTTATTGCTGAAGCAGAACCTGCTACTATGAAAGAGGCTCTTATTCAACCAGCATGGAAGACAGCCATGACTGATGAGTACATAGCTCTTATGAAGAATAAAACTTGGTCCTTGGTGCCTCTAACCTCTACTATGAATGTTGTTGGGTGTAAATGGGTTTTAGAACCAAATACAACCCAAATAGTACTATCCTCAAACACAAAGCTTGACTAGTTGCTAAGGGTTTTCATCAAACTCCGGGGCTTGATTTTGATGAAACTTTTAGTCCAGTGGTTAAGGCTGCAACCATTCGTGTGATATTCACTATTATAGTTCACAAAGGCTGGGATCAAGCAATTGACACAATGTCTTCTTAATGTGATTTAAAGAAGTGGTCTTATGGCAACCCGAGGGGTTTGAAAGCTCTACTCATTAGCAATTGCACAAGCTTTCTATGGACCCAGATCCTCGTCTTTTCACAAACTGCGGTAATCTGGATGTGACCTCTAATGTTCTCTTTTATTCATAACAGATGGTGGGCCTATCGGTTATATCGGTTTGCCAACCACTAACAAATGGGGTTTATTCGGTTTTATTTGCTAACCAACCAGTCGTTTATATTACTACCTAAACTACCCTAGTCGGTAATCTTCGTTAGTTCGGTTTTTGTTTGGGCTCATTGGCCAATGACATTGACTTAAGGCTTTTAGCCAAATCATTTTTTTATATTTTATCCATTCTTTGTATATTTGAACCTATGCTATCTTTTATATGCAAACTACCTCTTTCAAATACTCGCACCTATAATACTTCACAACCTACAAAAACATCATCGAGATTTAACTAAAAAAATTAAACGGCGACTTATATAATAAAAATGTACTACAACCTCCTAAACGCCATGTGAAATTTTTCGTACCATAACATCCATTACATAAGAGACAATATAGTGTCTTACAACTCTTCATTCATTTGGATTTCTTCATAGATTAACAATGTTATCGTTTTACATTTAATTGTAAAACTCATTGTTATGTTTCTTTTTTTGAGAACTATTAATTGTTTTTTTAAAAAAGACATTTAAAAAAGTATTGGAGGTTGCCTCTTCCATCGGTGACTCACATCCTATGTTTTAAATTTTTTATTTTTTTAAGTTCGTATTTACGGATTTACTGTCATCCTACCTAACCTAACCAATTTTATTCGTTATCAATGATACAACTTACCGACATAATTCATAATCGAAATACTATTTTTTGGTATTTCGACGGTATTTTCGTTATTTTCGAACTATGTGCCCACCTAGACTGTAATGTTCTGTTTCTCTAGTTTACCATTCTAATTCGAATATTCCCTCAAATTCAGCAGCTCATAAGCTTCACTCTACTTGCCTAAAAATCTGGGTTCAGTAAGCTATTTTCTGGGGTTTGAAGCCTACAGGGATGCTACGGGTCTGTTTCTTACCCAAACCAAGTATATTGGTGATCTCCTTAAAAAAACTAACATGATAGACTGCAAACCGTGTGATAATTCTTTGAGTGCAGATGCTAAACTCACACTACAAGGTGGTGATGCTTTTCCTGATCCTACAATGTATAGAAGTGTTATCGGTGCCCTTCAATATCTCAGCCATACACGGCTTGATATTGCATTTATTGTTAATAAGTTGAGTCAGTTTCTTGTGGCTCCTACTCAACTTCGTTGGTTGGCTTGCAAAAGGGTTCTACGGTATCTAAAGGGTTCTATCACAAAAGGGCTATGGTTTACAAAGGGGCTATGATTCAAATCAGGAGCTACTGCTCTCACTATTGAGGCTTACACATATGCGGATTGGGCAAGCTGTCTTGATGATCGCCGGTTTACTAGTGGTGTTTGTATTTTTCTTAGTGGCAATTTAGTCTCTTGGAGTTCTAAGAAGCAACATGTTGTTGCTAGGTCCAGCACTGAGACTGAGTACCGTTCTATGGCTCACAGTGTGACAGATATAATATGGCTTAAGTCCCTTCTCTGTGAACTTGGTTTTTCTGTTCCTACACCTGCTGTTATTTGGTGTGACAACATAGGAGCTAATACAGAAAGCCAAGTCAGCTTATGTGTGTGTGACAGTGCCTTGGTTACAGTCAAAACAGAAAGCTCAAAGCAGTCAGTCAGATCACATAGCTACTTATGATCACAGCCAAGTTCTTACAAGGTCACATATTAGTTTGGGTAGTTAAATAACAGCCTTGTTAGATTAGCTAAGCTGTAACAGATCTGTAACTGAATACAGTTATAATATGGTAATCTATTGTATACAGATACCTAGGGAGTCTTGATTTGTACAGATATAAATAGACAACAAGCTATTGTAAAGATCTAGGGTTTTACATTTCAGAAAAGGAAAATAAAAATTACAGAGAGAATGTTTTCTCTTACATGTTTGGTAGCCAAGAAAATATTCTCTTGGCAGTTTTGATTTCTTCTGTTGTGTTATACTCTTCTTCTCTGCAACATCAGCATCTCGTCCATGTGAGGTTCTAGAGCTCTCCGTTTCTTCACTGTCGAGAAAAGCAAAAGAAAAATATCAAGTTAACCAAAATCAGATTTGTTAACTATGAAAGAGAGTAAGTGCGTGTTACTGGAGTTAGTAAGTTTAGTTAGCAAAACGACGCAGTTTTTACTCTATGGAGCAGCAGTAGAGGGCAGTGTAACTACCCTACTCAATTTGCTTCAACAAGATGCTCTGGTTCTCGATAGGTTTATGGTGGGTTGTCATGCCGAGACACCTTTGCACATAGCTTCCTTGCTTGGACATGCAGAATTTGTGCAGGAAATTCTCAGTCGAAAGCCTGAGCTAGTGGGAGAGCTTGATGCTCGAAAATCATCGCCACTTCTCTTGGCAACTGCTAAAGGGTATCTTGATATAGTGAAAATGTTGGTGTCGGTTAACCTTGAAGCGTGTTCTGTTTGTGATAGAGATAGGAGAAACCCTCTTCATATTGCTACCATCAAAGGTCACGTTAGTGTCTTGAAAGATAATTCTGATACATATTATCTTTCTTATAGTGAGGTTGATACTAGTGATGTTCGGGTCATCACATTTTTTGTTTTCTTTCCTCAATTGTTTCTTTGAAGAGAGAAAGATTTTGAGTGCAATGGACACACTTGTTGAATGGGTTATGGGGTCACTACAAAGATTTGTTAATGGTAAGGTAAAACTTAAAAACACTTAGAAAGCAAATTAAGCTTAAGCTTCCATCAAATTTCTCCACTATCATCCTTAATTATACTCAACCACAGATTAAAAGCTTTTAATTTTTAATTTCAAGTTAATATTGACATATATAAAAATCTTTAGTGCCATGATGCACTAAACATCGATATAGTTCTTCTCTTTAATTGAATGTTTTAAGTTTATTCTTAGGTTAAATTTGGATATGTGTTGAAATGATATTTGACTTCTTTTTTCTTTTCTTTTTCCCTTTTTTTTTTCTCTTTTTAATTTTTTTTTTTTTATTGTTGTGAGGTTAAAAAATTATAATAATATGACAGTAACATAACTTGTATCAATTTTAATCAACATGATTCATGAACTACAAGAAACATATATATCTTGCGTTGACTTTATAGTCAACTGATAACTTCAAATTAGGTTAAGAAAGTATAGTCATTTTAATTAATAATTAAAAAAAATTGTATAATTCATAAAAGAACTCTAGAAGGATATTGACCGAAGTGAAGAAGAAAAAGACACATCAGTACTGGAATATTCAGGAATGTACTAAGTTAATATGGTGACTAGAGTTTCAAAAAAAAATTCTCTTTTTGAACAACTTTTGATACTTAATAATTTAATGACTTACTTGCTTCAAAAAAAAAAAAAAAAAAAAATTTAC
Organism: Xanthoceras sorbifolium; assembly: GCA_003430845.1. Taxonomy (NCBI): domain Eukaryota; kingdom Viridiplantae; phylum Streptophyta; class Magnoliopsida; order Sapindales; family Sapindaceae; genus Xanthoceras; species Xanthoceras sorbifolium. Next base: position 32,707,743 of record CM010616.1, read on the forward strand.
ACCTCACAAGCTACTTTTCGGGTCTTTATTACCCAACACCTCAAAAGCTTCTTAAAATCACTAAAGTCCAAATTTTACTGTGTATAAATTATCTTATTATTAATTATAAAATTATAATAAGTATATAAAGATATTTTTTATATTAGAAGTAAACGGTTTCTAATATTTAGAGTAGACGGCTTCTATTATGAAAATTGATATCAAAACTGTATTAATAAAAATTTAATTTTAGTAGATAGTTCTTTAATCCGTAGAGTGTTAAATTTAAAAAAAAAAAAAGTTTTCACTTATATGGTTATTCAAAAAAATCTATTAGCTCTCTTCTTTTTCATGATATTTTTAAAGTCTTTCATCGTAATACTTTTTATTTTTCATGGTTTAAAAAGTTAGTAACGTTGACTTTGCTATCATTGTTTGTGGAAAAATCCCACCCTTATAAATAAAACATTATTTTCAAACATATAGTTATATACAACATGCACCACACACTTCCTCAAGTCTTTTTGAAAATGTCACCAACCCAATTACTCTGCTTTTTAGAAGAAACTTTGTCTTATAGCGGGTACATGAGGTAGGTATCTTTCATTTTCCATTCAAATTTAGTCGCCCCACAAAAGGATTTGCGCAAAGACTTCCACAGTAGACTTGCTCAAAGACTTCTAAACTACAAATAGTACTCCTATATAAATACAAATAGTTATATCCGGCTTTAATAAGATTATATACTCAAGGTTGCATTGAATCATATACACTCTAATAGAAGGAAAATGGACAGGAACATCTATGAAGCGGCAGTAGAGGGCTGTGTAACAACCTTGCTCAATCTGCTTCAACAAGATGCCCTGGTGCTCGATAGGTTTATGGTGGGTTGTCATGCCGAGACACCTTTGCACATAGCTTCCTTGCTTGGACATGCAGAATTTGTGCAGGAAATTCTCAGTCGAAAGCCTGAGCTAGCGGGAGAGCTTGACGCTCGAAATTCATCGCCACTTCACTTGGCAACTGCATTATATTTGACTTCTTTTTTTTTTTAATATTTTTTTTTATTGTTGTGAGGTATAACTAAAAAGATTTAAAATTTATTATTTTATTAATGTAAAGGTAAAACTTAATAACTCTTAGAAAGTAAATTGAGCTTAAACTTCCATTAAATTTCTCCACTATCATTCTTATACTCAGTCACAGATTAAAAGTTCTAAATTTTAATTTCAAGTTAACATTGACATACATATATATATATATATATATATAATCTTTAGTGGCATGATCTAAACAGCAATATAGTTGTTCTTCTTAATTGAATGTTTTACATTTTTTTTTTATTATTATTTTTGAAAAGAGAATGTTTTACATTTATTCTTAGTGAACGATAAATTTGGGTATGCGTTGAAATTATATTCGACTTTTTTTTTTTTTTTTATCACTTTTCAATAATTTTTTTTTATTATTGTGAGGTTTGACTAAAAATCATAATAATATGACACTAACATAACTTGTATCAATTCTAATCAACATGAACTACAACTCTATAAAAAAAAAATATATATATATATATATATATATATATCTTGCGCTGACTTTACAGTCAATTGATAATTTTAAATTATGGTAAAAAAGTCAAATTATTTTTAAATGTGGAGCCTAAACTTTTGAGGTGTGTATTAATAAGTGAAAAAATATTATATAATTCTTAAAAGAACTTTAGGAAAGGTTATTGACCGAAGTGAAAAAGAAAAAACACCTGCACATCAGTCGTGTGGAATAAATATTGAGGAAATTGCTCTACTCCTGTAAATAATCTCTTTTATATATATATATATATATATATATATATATATATCTATATATATACATATATATATATATATAATTGACCATCAATTCGCTATGATTAATTTTCAACATTTGAATTGGTCTAACTTGGAAAGTGGATCCTGTTGATCATGATAAAACCATTTGGCATCTCCATGCAATGTACTATACTAGAGTTAATATGATGAGTCTCAAAAAAAAAAAAAAAACTCTTTTTGATCAACATTTTATACTTAATAATTTAATTAGTAAAAATTGTTAAAAATAAACTAAAAATTATTGGTGAAATTGTTTTTAACCGCAGATGTAAAAATAATCGTTTTTAGCCAATTGGAGAAAAAAATAATATAAACACCCCTCAACCACCCACTTTTTAAATAATTTTAAAAAAACCCGTAAAAATGAAAATTACAAAAAAAAATCCATTTAAAATTACAAAAAAACCCATTCAATTTAACCTAAAAATTATTACTTTCATTACACTTTGCTTCAACTTTATATCTTTCATTAAAAAAATTTCTCTCTTATTATATTATTTCATATTTTATCTTTTTTTTTTCTTAAAATCAAAATCTATTTGTCTGTCTTTATCACGTTTATTTGTCTTCACCAACTCAAAAATTGAAGGTAAATTTATTAACATTATTTATATTTTATTTAGAATGTATTTTATAGATTTTTAAAGTTTTTTATTTTTTTTTTCTTTTATTTGTATATTGTGTTTGTTTTGTAGTTAAAAGAATTTGGGTGATACTGATTACTAGGGTTTAATTTTGTGAAATTTTAATGGTTATGTAATATATTAGTAAAAAGTTAGTTAGTGAAATATTTGTTAGTGAAATGTTGGTTAGTGAAATATTTAGTAATAATATTTGTTAGTGAATTGTATGTTAATAAACTGTAGGTTAGTGAAATATATATTAGTGAAATGTTGGTTAGTGAAATGTAGGTTAGTGAAATGTTGGTTAGTGAAACATTTAGTATTGTTAGGGATATGTATGTTAGTGAAATATTGGTTAGTGAAATGTATGTTAGTGAAATGTTGATTAGTGAAATGTTTGTTAGTGAAATGTTGGTTAGTGAAATGTGGTTAGTGAAATGTTGGTTAGTGAAATGTTTGTTAGTGAAATATTGGTTAGTGAAATGTATGTTAGTGAAATGTTGGTTAGTAAAATATTGGTTAGTGAAATGTTGGTTAGTGAAATATTGGTTAGTGAAATGTTGGTTAGTGAAATGTTGGTTAGTGAAATATTGGTTAGTGAAATGTGGTTAGTGAAATGTTGGTTAGTGAAATGTTGGTTAGTGAAATGTTTGTTAGTGAAATGTTGATTAGTGAAATGTAGTTTAGTAAAATATTTAGTATTTGTTAGTGACATGTATGTTAGTAAACTGTAGGTTAGTGAAATGTATGTTAGTGAAATATAGGTTAGTGAAATATAAATTAGTGAAATCTTAGGTTAGTGAAATATTGGTTAGTGAAATGTATGTTACTAAAATGTAAGTTAGTGAAATGTTGGCTAGTAAAATGTAGGTTAGTGAAATGTTGGTTAGTGAAATATTTGTTAGTGAAATGTTGGTTAGTGAAATATAGGTTAGTGAAATGTATTGAAGGTGTAATTATTTTCAGTGAATTGAAATGTTTGGAGTGAATCATTATGTGTGAAATTCACTTTTATTAATGTTTTTGTGAAATATTGCATATTATAAATATTTTCTCTCTTATTTCAGAAAATGAATAACCGTAGGCTTGTGGTCATCTGTAACGGACAATAGGATGGTCTAAATTATGTCGGTGGTTCATCGCTTGGGGTTTTGGTTTCTAAAAGGTTGAAATTTACAGGGTTGGTTGAGTTGATATATCAGAAGTTTAACATTGACAGCACACGTTATGACATAGGCATAAACACGGTCGTTTGGAATCATAACCCGAGAAAGTTACAAATTAAAGGCAATGATGATGTTGCATTTTTATTGCGAGAGAGAACACTAAATATTCCGGAGGTCTATGTAGATCTTGTTGAAAAGGTTAACAATAATGTTACAGATCCTCCTCCATTTGGAACCCAGTTTTCAACTGCTGGCGGATGTAGTCGACATTCAGAGTTAATTCCTCCTGTATCGGATAGAGATCACGAGTTTACACCAGTGATTATGGATGAGGATAAAAAAACTAAATATGGTAATCATTCTGATTCATCCGATGATGATGGGATTTCGTTGTCACCCTACCACTACTAACAGTGTTGAGAATTTTTCTGATGAGTGTGGCGGTGGCATGGACAACAAAGACAATCGACCAATTGGAGTAGATGTAGGTGGTTATCCAGTTGGTGCATCTGCAGATTGGCCTTCTGCAGCAGAACCTCCTCATTATAATCCTGCAGTTGATGGTGTTCAGTCTCGGTGGGTTTTGCCCGGTGCAGATCAGTATTCGATTCAACCAACACATGTTAAAGCTTCTACTTCAGTAGATTTGCCTTTGTTTAAAGGGCAGATTTTTTAAAGTAAGGAAAAAATGAAGTTGGAGTTGGGTAAATTTGCACTCCATGAGAAGTTCAATTTCAGGATACGACGGTCGACGAATAATCGGTTTGAGGCAGGGTGCAGGGACATTAACTGCACGTTTGTCCTCCTAGCGATATGTAAAGAGAATTGCTCGATTTGGCATGTCAAGAAATTTAATAGTGTTCACACATGTACATTGGATGTATATGATTCACAGTGGCGGTGTGTCAGTTCCGGTGTAATTGGGGAGCTGTTTGCACCAAAAGTTAACGCCAAAGGTCATGTCATTCGACCTATTGACATAATTTCAGAGATGAAATAGAAACATGGTGTTCATCTAATGTACAGTAAGGCTTGGCGGGCCAAAGAGCATGCTGAGAAGGTTCTGTATGGTAGCCCGGAGGATTCTTACCAGCGCCTTCCATCATATTTTCATATGCTCAGAATGGCTAACCCAGGTATCGTGACAACAATTTTGAATTTTTTATTTTTTTTGGTTTTATTGCTAATGTGTGTGTCTTGGGCATTTCAGGTACCGTGACAGCAATTCATACGGACTTAAACAATCAATTCTTGTATTCATTTCTCGCATTGGGGCCTTGTATCTAGGGATTTCAGTCAGTAATACGACCGGTCATCGCCATAGATGCTACCCATCTGAAGAGTGCATTTACCGGCGTTATCTATGTTGCTACATGCATGGACAGAGATGAAATGGTCTACCCATTGGCATTTGGAGTTGGGGACGGTGAGTCTAAGGATGGCTGGACATGGTTTTTAAGACAAATGCGGGAGGCATTTGGTGTTCCTAATGATTTGGTAATCATCTCCGATCGACATAAAAGCATTTCGAAGGCAATGGAGTCCGTCTACCCTGGTGTCCCTCATGGGATTTGTATTTATCATCTGAAACAGAATCTGAAGAAGCATTGCAGGGGACGTCATGATATCTTGGACCTTTGTGGCAAGGCTGCGTACGCATACCAATGTAACATTTGTGATGCAGCATTGGATCAAATTAAAAATGTTAAACCAAGAGCTTACAATATGTTAATGGAAGCTGGAATTAATAGGTAGGCACGTGCTTATATGCCGGGTCGGAGGTACCAATTGATGACAACAAACATTGCTGAGGCACTAAATAATTACACAAAGAGAGCACGAAGGTTGCCAATCACCGTATCAATGGAGTTCCTGAGGGATATGCTTCAGAGATGGTTCTATGAACGGCGTGAGAAGGCTGCAACAAATGGTTCACATCTTATAAGTTCAGCTTCTAATCACTGCAAAACGAGGTATTGTAACATCCCGGATTTCGGGTGATGAATTTTTAATATATATGAAATATGTGAAAATAAAATTTTACTATTTGAGGGGGTGTAAAGGTAATTAAATGTATGTTTATTTTATGATTTCCAGCGGACCGGATTGAATAGTGAAAAAATGAAAAAAAAAATGAAAAATTGGAAAACTGGACCAGAGAGCATCGCGACCTGGTCACCGCGACCACAGGTCGCGATGGCTCGCTCGCGGTGAAAAACGCAAAATCTGGCAGTGAGTACCGCGACCAGTCACCGCGACCACAGGTCGCGATGGCTTGCTTGCGAAGAAAATGGCAAAACCTGGCAGTGAGCAACGCGACCAGCCACCGCGACCACAGGTCGCGATGGACTGCTCGCGATGAAATTGTCAAAAACAGGCAGAGAGCAACGCGACCAGTCGCGCGACCAGGGCGCGCTCGCGACGAAGGCGGTGCGCGCACTCCAGTGAGTGTCGCGACCTGGTGCCGCGACCACAGGTCGCGATGGCGAAAAAAAATATAAAAAAAAAATAGAAGCTTCTCGCAGAAGCGAGAAGCCAGAACAGAGAGAGGAAGAACCGAGAAAAAAGAGAGAAAAGGAGAGAAAAGAGAGAAGAAGAAGAAGAAGAAGAAGAGAGAAGAAGAAGAAAGAAAAGAAAAGAAAAAGAGGAAGAAGAAGGAAGGAGGAGAGAAAGGAAAAGGGAAGGAAAACAAAATCGTGGAACCGCGATTCTCGAACGAAAAACTCGGATTTCCAAGTAGGTGTACTCTCGTTTTTGAAATCGTTTCGAGAAATAGTTCGTTTACTTATTCGTTTTAGTTTTCGATTTCGTTTCTCGTTTTTGTTTTCGTTTTCGATTTCGTTAAAAGTTTTCGATTCCGATTATTCGTATGAAAAATGTTTATATTATATGTAAAATCGATGATTTGTGGATCTAGGGTTGATTATTGTTGATTTCGATATTTATATGATTATTGTTGATGCGTTTGAATATTTATATGATTATTGTTGATTTCGTTACATGTTGTTGATTTCGGAAAGATTCGAAAGATTTTATATTATATCGTATTTGTTTGTGAAAATCGTTTATCGAAACGGCCCTAGGATACGTAGACATAGAAGTGGATATAGGAGGTTGGTATACCAGCTGGGTTTTATTGAGCAGTACTGCGCCGATATTGATTGATTGATATTGATGATATTGATGTACCTCCTCTTGGATTCGTCCAGAGGCTGGGAGATACGTACCTCCTCGGGATTCGTCCCGGGGGTTGGGAGTTAATGTACCTTCCCAAGGATTCGTTCCTGGGATAGGGAGCTATGTACCTCTCTAGGTTCCGTACCCACGGTCCTAGAGTTGGGAGACACGTACCTCCTCAGAATTCGTTCTGGGGGTTGGGAGCTTGACCCATATTCCAGTCCGTATATGTTTAGTATTCTAGTGGGCCAGAATTGATTGGAATTGAAAAGTGTACTGAATGATTTTATTGATAGCATTTGTATATTGATCTCCTTATTGAAATTAAAGTAATTGAAAGTGTTTAATGCTTTGATTCTGAAATTTAATTGTTTTGAAAGTGATTTAGAAATAAAACTCATATTGTGGTTTATTGTTTCTTTAAAGAATAATTATATTGTAATTTACTTAATTGAGTTTTTAGTACACCCACTAAGCTTTATGCTTAGCGCGTTAGTTTGTTTCTAACGCGTAGGTACCAGGAATCCAGAGGAGGCTAGAGATTGAAGGATGAGCGAGTTGCAGACCGAGTCACAGGATTGTACAGTTGGGTAGCTATATTTTTGTTATGTGTATATAGATTCTGAAAGCATGCATATACAGGGAAATTGTAAATACGTTTTGTAAAATGTTTTGTAATTAATTAGTTTATGATTTATGTCCTTTAGTATTAAAAATGTTTGCAACTATCAAAGTCTGTTTTGTTTTATTTTATAAACTGTTTTGATAAGTCGCACTAAACGGCAGAGTGCATAATTGATTGAAATTGACATAGAAGTGTTTGTGAAGAATGTGTATTTGAATTGGAATTGTTTTGTGTAAAAGCAGGTTTTTGGAAAGTCCGAAAAATAAACGGTACTCTGCCGAATTTTCGTAAAAAGTTAATTATTGTTATGGGCTCACTCTGAAAAAGAATTTTTAAACTGTTTATGGGCTCACAATAATTTTAAAATGTAAAAATGAAGTTTTGAAAAGATGTGAAAGTCCGAGTAGCGCGCTCCGGATCGGTCCGGCCGGATCGGGTCGGGGGGTGCTACAGGTATGATCAGTCTTTATCATTCCATGTGAATCCTATTACCATGACCAGATTTGTTGTAAAAGATGGCGAGCACGATAGATTGGTTGATGTTGAACAAAGGACGTGCTCCTGCCGACAATGGGACTTAGACCAGCTTCCTTGTAAACACGCTATTGCAGTAACAAGGTATAATATAAGTGTAAATTAATTATTCAAAACATAGCTTGCTTTCTTGTGTTTAATTGTATTAACATTTCACATGTGTCTATATGTTGGTCTGTACAGGTCCTCGAGGATTGACTTTAATTGTTTATGCCATGAGTACTACAACACTTCCTGGCTTAAGGCTGCATATGCACCACCAATTAATCCAGTTCCCAATCAATCTCAGTGAAATGTACCTATAGATGTAATCAGTCAGGTTGTGCTACCGCCAGCAGGTAGAAGGCAGTCAGGAAGGCAATCACTACCCTAACATTTCACTAACCAAATATTTCACTAATCAAACATTTCATAAATCAAACATTTCACTAATCAAACATTTCACAAACCACACATTTCACTACTCAAACATTTCACTAATCAAACATTTCACAAACCATACATTTCACTACTCAAACATTTCACTAATCAAACATTTCACAAACCACACATTTCACTACTCAAACATTTCACTAATCAAACATTTCACAAACCAAACATTTCACTACTCAAACATTTCACTAATCAAACATTTCACAAACCACACATTTCACTACTCAAACATTTCACTAATCAAACATTTCACAAACCACACATTTCACTACTCAAATATTTCACTAGCCAAATGTATTTACAAACCAAACATTTCAATAACAAAATATTTCACTTCCCAAACATCTCAATAACAATATATTTCACTAACAAAACATTTCAATAACAATTAGTAATCAAACATTTCAATAAGCCAAATATTTCACAACAACCGTTCACACATTTCACAAACCAAATATTTCACAAATTTTATACAAAATTTAACAACTGACCGTTGTTTGCTCCTCGGCGGGATTCATATCCAAAGTTGTAATAGATAAATTCAGTCGAAATCACCTCAGGAACTCCAGGATATATACTGAAATTTACACAGAAACATTTAGAGCCCTGTTAAATACACAGGAATTCAGTTTATATATTCAGAGCCTTGTTAAACATTCAGAGCCCTGTTACACAGAAATTTACACAGAAACATTCAGAGCCCTGTTACACTGAAATTTACACAGAAACATTCAGAGCCCTGTTAAACATTCAGAGCCCTGTTAAATACACAGGAATTCAGCAGCAGATAATGCACAGAGCATTCATTTTATTAAATAAAATACACAATCACATTCTTGACATCGGAAAATAAAATACCAATGCCCTGTTAATACACAATACATTCACTTTATTAAATGAAAAAGTAAATAAAATACCACTTAATTTCAGTTTCCCCAAATAATCACATTCTTGGCATCGGACACTTGAACATTCAATTTCTCAGAGATTTGACCCAATACCCTGTTATGATCAAGCCTGGTCAAGCATGTAATGGTTTTCTTAGGAATTGATGGTGCAAATTCCTTCACGATCAATGCATTGGTGTTTGCAGGGTTAGCAACAACAAGAACCGAAACAAAGGCAGAGCAGTCAAAATAAGCTGAATCGTTTTGATAACATACCTCAATCGCGTATGTGACCAAGCAGAATACGAAATGGCGAGAAGCGACAACGACCGGGCAATGTGCGGCGAACGAGAGAGGGAGAGGCCGGTGGCGTCGTGGAAAATGAAACGGCGAGGGAGTTCGAAACGGCCAGAGGAGACAAGGACCGGGTAATGTGCAGCGAACTAGAGAGGGAGACGCCGAAGTCCGGGTAACGGCAAAGGAAACCGAAACGGCGAAGGAGAGAGAGGTGGCGACAGGTGACAAGTCGAGGTAACGGTGAAGGAGAGAGAGAGGGAGACGCCCGCTGCGGCGACGGAAACGGCACGACGAGATGGATGAAAACGGCACGGCAAGGTGGCGGCGAGAGGAGGAGGGTGAGGTGCTGCGCGTGGCCGAGAGAGATATGAGAAAAATTGTTAGGGTTGAATTTAGGGTAAAAACTAATTAGGAAATTAATAAATGAGATTAATAAAAAATTAATTAGTAAATTAATAAAAAATTAGGTATTTTAATTAATAAATGAAATTTGAAAAAAAATATTTTGGGTTCAAGTGAGATTTTACCCATCTATACATATAAGGACTAAATTATAATTTACCAATTTCAAAATGGTTAAAAACGATTGTTTCGTTTTTCAGGTTAAAAACAACTCTTTCCATAATCTTTTGACCACTTTTGATTTTGTCCCATTTAATTACTACACTTGCTTCAGAAAAAAAAAAAAAAAAATTACACCTCACAAGGTTTTGGTCCTTATTACCCAATACCTAGAATCTTCTTAAAATCACTAAAGTCTTGATCTTAATATATACAAATAGTCTTATTATTGCCCATAAAAAGCACTATTAGTATGAGAAAATATCTTTTATATTACTTTAACTTTCTGAAAAAATATTCTTAATTAATCTTTTTATTGTAATTAAATTTTATTAATTGATATTTATGTGAATATTTTATTTTTTATAATTGTTAAAATAATTCAACTTGATAGGGGACTAATTGTTATTTCAAATGAATTCAAAAAACGTACTCTAATTTGGATTAAAAAATTTAAGTTGATAAATATTATAAATATGAAACTAAATTTAATTTAATTCCGGTACATATTATCTTTCTTATAGTGAGGTTGACCCTAGTGATTTTCGGGTGGTCACATTTTTTTGTTTTCTTTTCCTCAATTGTTTCTTTAAATAGAGAAAGATTTTGAGTGCAATCGACACATTTACTGAATGGTGTACGGGGTCACTACAAAAATTTGACACCCTTTATTTTGTTAATGTTAAGGTAAAACTTAAAAACACTTAGAAAGCAAATTAAGCTTAAGCTTCCATCAAATTGCTCCACTATCATCCTTATACTCAGTCACAAATTAAAATCTTTTAATTTTTTATTTCAAGTTAATATTGACATATATAAAATCTTTGGTGGCATGATAGACTAAACATCAATATAATTCTTCTCTTTAATTGAATGTTTTACATTTATTCTTAGGTTAAATTTGGATATGTGTTGAAATTATATTTGACTTCTTTTTTTTTTTTTTTATCTCCTTTTAATAATTTTTTTTTTTATTGTTGTGAGGTTTAACTAAAAATTATAATAATATGAGAATAATATAACTTGTATCAATTCTAGTCAATATGAACTACAATAAATATCTATATCTTGCGGTCAACTGATAACTTCAAATTAGGTTAAGAAAGTCTAATCATTTTAAATGTGGAGCCTAGATTTATGAGGTGTCAATTAATAATTAAAAAAATTGTATAATTCATTAAAGAACTCTAGAAGGATATTGACCGAAGTGAATTGAAAACATTTTAAATTTTTAATTTCTTGCTTACTTTTTAATTATTACACCTTACACGTGTCACGTGGTTATTTTCATAGACATGGTCACGGTTCGGTTCGAACCGGGCGGTTCGAACCGAACCGGCGGTTTTAAATCGGAACCTTAGGTTCCGGTTCAAAACCGGTTCCGGAACCGAGACAGTCGGTCCCGGTTCCGGTTTTCCCAAAAAAATAACCGGAACCGCCGGTTTGGAACCGGCGGTTCACGGAACCGCCCGGTTCGGGCGGTTCCGGTTCGGTTACAGTTTTTTTTTTTTTTAAAAAAAAAAAAAAAAAAAACAAATTTAAAAAAATTTGGCCGTTGGCCACAGTGTGTGACTGTGGCCAACGGCCATATGCTGCCACCTGGCAGCTGCCAGCTGCCAGGTGGCAGCAATGTAGCCCTTTACTAGAACGGCTCCCTAGTAAAATTACCAAAACATCCCCTAGAAAATTACAAGTTAACCCCTAAAATTTTAAAAATATTAATTTTTTCCCAATCCAAAAAACTATATAAACCCCATCAATTCTCCAATTCAATTACACAAATTCTCTCATTCTCTCAATATTTCTCTCATCTCTAATTCTCTCAATATTTTTCTAATTCTCTCATTCTCTCAATCTTGCTATTATTTTTCACTACTTCAATTGTTTTCATTATTTGTTTAAACACATTATTTTATAAATTTATAATGGCATCACCATCAAGGCCATCTATTTCCGGAGGTCGAAAATCTATTTCCGGAGGTCGAAGATCTATTTCCGGAGGCCGAAGGTCCGTTTCCAACAGAAACGCTGAGCAAAATGAGGAGGTACCGGATTTAAATGTTCAAGAAGTGCAAAGTCGCCCTTTCCCAGAATTCAACAACGATCGCAATTTTGCTAAATACCTGCAAGAAAGAGAAAGAGAATTTGAAGAGGTAATTTTTGGTAATGAAACTCCTATTAATTTTAATCCTGATCATTCTCATCCCTCTTCTGGCGGTGGTCCCTCCTCTGCTCCAAACCTCCCAAATCCAATTCCAAGTGGTGAAACCGTACAATTACCGCAGGGGCAGCCAGATTTGTCAAAGTACAAATCTGAACTTTTTAAAGTTCATATGAAGAGGGTGGAGAGGGATGGTTTAGTTATAGTGGTTTGCAATTATTGTTCCAAAGATTTTAAATGGAACAAATCCGGAGGGTACGGGACATATTGGAAGCATATCAACAGCAAACATCCAGCCGAAGCTCACCATCAGCGAGGACAACACCAAATTGGAAGGTACACATCCCCTAACCATCCTTTATTTAAATATACTGATCAAAATAATAGGGACCAATTAGCAAAAATGGTAGCGACTGAACATCTCCCCTTTAGTTTTGGGGAAAAAACTGGCTTTTTAAAATACTGTCATAATGCTTTAAATCCCGCTGCATGTAAAGTACCTAGGACCACATTAAAACATACTATGTGTGATATTTATAAAAAAGAAAAAAAAAGCTTTAGTAAAATATTTTCAAAATTATCCGGGTCGTGTGTCTGTTTGTGCCTATATCTGGAGTGATCATTGGCAAAAACATTCATACTTAGGACTCACTTGCCATTTCGTTGACCAATCATGGGATTTGCAAAAACGAATATTGGCATTTAGAGTTTTTGATGACACCCATACTGCTGATAATATTTATAAATTAATGAAAATTATTTTTGAAGAATATTGTATTGAGAGTAAAATTTTTGCAATTGGTTTTGATAATGCTGCAAATAATACTGCCGCCGTTCCACAATTAATTCAATTGTGTCAACCCTATTTTGGCGGCAGATTTTTTCATCAAAGATGTGTTTGCCATGTTTTAAATATATGTGTACAACATGGTTTGCAAACACTATATGAGTGGATTACACCAATTAGGGATGCTCTATACTATTTGTGGAAACATCCTAGCACTATGAAACAATGGGCTAGGTATTGTAAAGCTAACGGGAAACGTCCAATTAGGTTTTCCCGTGATGTTCCAACTCGTTGGAACTCCACATATAAGTTGCTTTGTGAAAGCTACGAGTATAGAGAATTATTAGTTAGATTTATGCAGCATAATGTTAATACCATTAATTTATATGAACACCATTGGGATGTTTGTACAAAAATTTGCATGCTTTTAAAAGTTTTTCATGATGCAACAACTTCTTTATCCGGTATATATTATCCAACTTCACATTTATTTTTATTTGAAGCCCTTAATATTGTAGGTGCACTTAATGAATGTTCACAAATAAATGAATTAGTTACGTGTGTTTATGCAATGCGAGAAAGATGGATAAACTATTATAGGGACATTCCTGTAATTTATACTATTGCATCAGTTTTTGACCCTAGGAATAAATTTAATAGTTTATATGAATTTTTTACACTTTATTACCAATCTCTAGGGATAATGGACATAGATGTTAGTGGTTTATATAATAATGTTAGGAATTTATTTTATTCACTGTATGACGAATATCGTTCTGTTTACGGTCCCTCGTTGAACATTAATGTTCAACAATCGGAACCAAGCGGAAGCGGTAGTACTAGTCATTCGCGCTTTCCCTCCACATTAAGGAAGTTAGGGGCAAGCGTGTTTACCAAAAAAGCAAGGACGTCGGCGAGTTCGTCTTCATCAACCTATGTTTCAGAGGTTGATGTTTACATAAACACCTCCTTTGAGTTTTTGGACACCCCAGACTTTAACGTCCTGCAGTGGTGGAGGGAGCACGCAACTAACTTTCCAATTTTGGCCATCATTGCCAAACAAATTTTTGGAACCCCTGTCTCGACCGTCGCCGTCGAACAGGAATTTAGTGCAGGTGGCAATGTTCTGGACGAGAGACGAGCATTGCTCAGTCCTGACTCAATACAGATCCAGGTCTGTGTTGACGACTAGACCAAGGCCACATACCGGCAGCAAGAATTGGATCTAGTGTCCGACGACAATGACTTTTTCGACACTAACGATGATACAACGGCAACCGAAGGAACAAGCGACGATTGATCACATTCGAAACATAACAGGTAAAAGAACTACGTGGGCTTTGATTCCTCCTAGAGGATACGTAGGCAGCTTAATTGAGGTAAAATTAAGTGCAAGCCCTAATTTTTTATTTATTTATTTAATTTTATAGTTTTATAATATTATTAAAATTTTATTTCATTTTTATATATTTAATTTTTTTATTAATTTTTATTTTCTAATTTTTTTTTTATTTTGCCGGTTCTGGCGGTTTGGAACCGGCGGTTGAACCGCCGGTTCCAAAAAAACCGTGGAGGAATCGAACCGGGCGGTTCCTCCCGGTTCCAACCGGAACCGGGACCGGGACCTCCCCGGTCCCGGTTCCGGTTGATGAAAATTTGGAACCGGAACCGCCGGTCCGGTTCCTTTGGCCATGCCTATATTTTCATCATAATGGTAACAGTCTTTCGTGGCAGTACAAATTGACTATCAAATGACTATGCAATATCAGATTAAAAATAAAAAACTATATTTTAATTAGTTTTTCTTTCTAATTAAATTTTATTTATTGATATTTTTATAAATATGTTATTTTTTTAAAAGTTTTTGAAATAATTCAAGTTGATGAGGGGATTAATTATTATTTTAAATGAATCCAAATCGCTTGTTTTAATTTGAACTAAAAAAATTTAATTTGATAAATATTATAAATTTGAAACTAGATTTAATTTAATTCATATACATATTATCTTTTTTTTCAAAAGATATTTATATTAGTGATTTTTGAGTGGTCAAAATTTTATTTTCTTTTCCTCAATTGTTTCTTTGAATAGAGAAAATTTTGAATACAATCGATAGATTGTTGAATGATATATCAAATCGCTAAAAAGATTTGAAATTTATTATTTTATTAACGTAAAGGTAAAATTTAAAAACTCTTAGAAAGTAAATTGAGTTTAAGCTTTCATCAAATTTCTCCACTATTATTCTTATACTCAATCACAGATTAAAAGTTTTTAAATTTTAATTTCAAGTTAGCATTGCCATATATATATATATATATATATATATATAAATCTTTAGTGGCATGATCTAAACAGCAATTATAGTTGTTCTCCTTAATTGAATGTTTTACATTTATTCTTAGTGAACGTTAAATTTAGGTATGTGTTGAAATTATATTCTATCACATTTCAATTCTAAGTCTTTTTTATTTTTTATTTTTTTAACTTACCTCCTTTTATACAGTGTGTGTATCATATTTCTTTTATTTTTAGTGTTATTATTTAATATAATTATTCTCCAATTATTGGTATCAGAAAATTCTAAAAACATAAAAATCATTTTTTTCATTTTTAAATAAAAAAATTATAAAGTAAAATATTGAATAATGGAAAACGTACAGATCAAACAAACCTTAATTTATTTTAAGCTTATTACACCTCACACGCTTGGTTATTTTTCATGGTAATGGTAAAAAAGACATGGTGCCTAGAGTTTCAAAAAAAATTCTCTTTTTGAACAACTTTTGATACTTAATAATTTAATGACTTACTTGCTTAAAAAAAAAAAAAAAAAAATTTACACCTCACAAGCTACTTTTCGGGTCTTTATTACCCAACACCTCAAAAGCTTCTTAAAATCATTAAAGTCCAAACCTTATCTTACCATTAACTATAAAATCACAATAAATATATAAAGATATCTGTTGTATTAAAAGTAAACGGTTCATAATATTTAGAGTAGTCAGCTTCTATTAAGAAAGTTAATATTTAAACTATATTAATAGAAATTTAATCTTAGTAGACAGTTCTCTAACCTATAAAATATCATATAAAAAAAAAAGTTTCCACTCATATAATTATTCAAAAAAATCTATTAGCACTCTTCTTTTTCATGATAATTGTAAAGTCTTTGATCGTAGTACTTTTTATTTTTCGTTTAAAAAGTTAGTAACGTTGACTTTGCTATTGTCTGTGGAAAAATCCCACCCTTATAAATAAAACATTATTTTCAAACATATAGTTATATACAACATGCACCACACACTTCCTCAAGTCTTTTTGAAAATGTCACCAACCCAATTACTCTGCTTTTTAGAAGAAACTTTGTCTTATAGCGGGTACATGAGGTAGGTATCTTTCATTTTCCATTCAAATTTAGTCGCCCCACAAAAGGATTTGCGCAAAGGCTTCCACAGTAGACTTGCTCAAAGACTTCTAAACTACAAATAATTGAAAGATAGATAGGAATATAAATACAAAGTACTCAGTTATATCCAGCTTTAATATGAATCATATACACTCTACTCGAAGGAAAATGGACAGGAACATCTATGAAGCAGCGGTAGAGGGCAGTGTAACTACCTTGCTCAATCTGCTTCAACAAGATGCTCTGGTGCTCGATAGGTTTATGGTGGGCTGTCATGCCGAGACACCTTTGCACATAGCTTCCTTGCTTGGACATGCAGAATTTGTGCAGGAAATTCTCAATCGAAAGCCTGAGCTAGCGGGAGAGCTTGATGCTCGAAAATCGTCGCCACTTCACTTGGCAACTGCTAAAGGGTATCTTGATATAGTTAAAATGTTGGTGTCGGTTAACCCTGAAGCGTGTTCTTTTTGTGATAGAGATGGGAGAAACCCTCTTCATATCGCTGCCATCAAAGGTCACGTTAGTGTCTTGAAAGAGCTGATTCGAGTAAGATCCGATGCTGCTCGAATGATTTTGGTGGATCGAGGTGAGACGATTTTGCATTTGTGTGTGAGATATAACCAGTTGCAGGCAATGGAACTTTTGGTGGAGTTCATGCATAATCGCGCGTTTTTGAATTCTAAAGACAATGATGGCAACACTATCTTGCATCTGGCAGTGGCTACTAAACAAATTGAGGTACTGAAGCTGATTGTAGAGTAATCACGTTTATGGAACAAAAACATTGAGGAAGATAAAGTGAAACGTATTCGTTATTTCGATTAATTATTTATTTACCCTGTTTTGAACTGATTATATGTTGAAATCAAATATGCAGGCAATCAAGTTTTTGACTACTAATAGTGCTACAGATGTGAATGCTCTAAATACATATGGCTTCACAGCATTGGATCTTTCAACACAAAGCAGAAGAGATGTAATAGATTGGGAGATTTGGGAGTTGCTTCGACGTTCTGGAGCAATAAATGCAAAGGATATTCGTGCATCAACACATGAACTTGACACCGCGCATGTGGCCACAACCTCAACATCACATGAAAATCATCCAACTAATGAGTTACAGCCCCAGAACAAAGGTTCCGGAAATGTTGTTGAGATGCACAACGATTGGCTTGAAAAAATGAGTAGTGCCTTAATGATTGTAGCATCATTGATTGCTACGATGGCATTCCAGGTTGGTATAAACCCTCCTGGCGGTGTATGGCAAGAAACTGCTCCGCGTGGCTCAGATGACCCCGCATTTGTATCACACTTGCCAGGGCGTTCCATTTTCGCTGATTATCTCCCAATCACATACGGTCAGTTTTTAGCTTATAACACCACAGGTTTTGTGGCATCTCTTAGCATCATACTGTTGCTGATAAGCGGCGTACCAATCAAGCGTCGAATTTTTATGTGGATTTTAATGGTGATCATGTGGATTGCAATTACAGCAATGGCACTCACTTATCTGCTCTCCATATTTGTTGTCGCTAAGACGGAGACAGCGTATAATGCTGCAACTACTGTACAGTTTGTATGGTTTGGGTTGATGGGAGTTCTTCTTCTTGGGCATATAATACGTCTTATAGCGAAGATGGTAAAATATTTTACAAAGTTAATAAGGCAACGAAGGCATGCTTCTAGCAGTATTGTCTGAATACAAAGTGTATATATAGAATATCATGTACCAAAACTGCCTCTAGTGCGGTTTTTTTATTTTTATTAAAATTTGAATGTCATATTTCAACTATTAGATGTATGTGATGAATGGATATTTGAAATTCAAACCAAATTTAATTATTTATTCAAACATGAACGTTGAAGCTCATGTATAACCCGAACCAAACCCAACACACGCCTATGACATATTCAACCGTTTAAATCAGCAACCAACATATTCAACATCAACCGATACTAAACACTCCCTCGTATCACAGCAGTCTTGTCCCTCTTATATGATTTATGCAACTTGAACTACGATGGTCTTGGGCTTCTTCGGCTCCGGCGGTGGCAGTTTTTCCACGGTCACCGTCAAAACACCGTCCTGACACACGGCCGAAATCTCGTCCATATTAGCATTCTCAGGCAGCACAAACTTCCTCATAAACTTGCCAACCCTTCTCTCCATCCTCACATACTTGACGACACCGCCGTCTTTTTTCTGTCTCTCTTTTTCTCGCTTTCGCTCTCCGCTTACAACCAGCACGTTTTCGCTCTCCACTTGGACCTTGATCTCGCCGGCCTTGATACCCGGCATGTCAACAATGAACACATAAGCGTTGGGGTACTCCACCACATCTGCTGGTGTTGCAGCCATGGCCTTCGCATCTCGGACATAGGCCCGAGACGGGTTGTTTCGAGACTTTTCGGGCTCTTCGGGGAAGTCTACCATGTCTTCCAGGATTGAGAAGAAGGGAGAGTCGAAACCCAGGTTTCTCAAATCCATGTTTTTTGGTTGAAACAAGAGAGTGAGACAGGATTAACTAGAGGTTTTGGTTTTCTTGAGATTATATGAGCGGCTGCGTGATTGTTCGATGAAGTTGCGACGAGAAATGGTGTTAAGTTTGAGAGGCATTTATAGTTAAAGATTGCGGAAACTAGCGAGGACGCGAGAGTTCTGGATTTTGAAGAGAAAGTGAGTAATGGATTATTATGTTCTCTCTGCCTAGATTGCCAGGCTATGTAATAAAGTGTCCTGATATTTGGCTATATTATAATAAAATTGTAAGTTTAGCTTTAATTGCATGTGAATATCCTTAACTAACTGATTAATTGTGCGTTAGTACTCTTGACTAACTGGTTGACCGTTAGAGTTGACGGTCAACTAATAGTCAAAGGGTATTTTAGTCTTTTTGACCTTAATTTATTTTTAAAAAAAAGAATTTATAAATTATAAAAAAGTTAAATAAATCTCCACCGTCCATCAAAATTGATGGACGGTGGAGATTATATTGACAAAAATAATTAAAAAAACTTAAAATAAAAATAAAAAAATAAAAAAAATTATATTTTTCAATGTTCTTCACCAAAAACACAATCCAAAAAAAAATTTGAATTCATTTCTCGAACCCAGATCGAACACTTCTGGGTTCGATGAATCTCGAACCCAGAAGGGTTCGAAGAACGAACCCTGGGTTCGATCTCGAACTCAGAAGGGTTCGAAGATCGAACCCTTCTAGGTTCGATGAATCTCAAACCCAGAAGGGTTAGAATCGAACCCTCTGGGTTCGTAAAAAACAGATCTGGGTTCCACGAACTCGAACCCAGAAGGGTTTGAAGATGAACCCTCCTGGGTTCGATGAATCTCGAACCCATAAGGGTTCGTGGAACCCAGAGGGTTCGAAGAACGAACCTTCTGCGTTCGATCTCGAACCCAGAAGGGTTCGAAGATCGAACCCAGAAGGATTGGAAGAACGAACCCTTCTGGGTTCAATGAATCTCGAACCCAGAAGGGTTTGAAGATGAACCCTTCTGGGTTCGATAAATCTCGAACCCATAAGGGTTCGTGGAACCCAGAGGTTTCGAAGAACGAACCCTCTGCGTTCGATCTTGAACCCAGAAGGGTTCAAATCGAACCCAGAGGGTTCAAATATCGAACCCATCTGGGTTCGATGAATCTCGAACCCATAAGGGTTTTAAGATCGAACCCTTCTGGGTTCTGGGTTCCATGAACCCAGAGGGTTCGAAGATCGAACCCAGAAGGGTTCGTTTTTCAACTACAATTTTTTTTTTTTGTTCTTGGTGTTCTTAGTGGAGATCCAATCTGGATCTCCACCAAGAATACCAAAAAAAAAAAATTAATATAAATTTTTTTTAATTGTATGATTTTAAATTATTTTTTTTTAAATATATCTCCACCGTCCATTAAGATTGATGGATGGTGGAGATTCATTTTTAAAATTTTTAATTTTTTAATTTCTTAAATTTTTATTTAATTTATTTTTTTTTAAACTAGAGGCAATTGTGTCATTTTATCCAAAAGTTAAAGTCAAACCGTTATATTTGACTGGTCAACTGACAGTAAGGTACTAACATGTAATTAAAGCTAAATTTATGATTTTATTATAATATAGTCAAATATCAAAGTACTTTATTATAATTATCCCAGCATACCATAGAAGACAATATAAAGTTCTGCTGCCTGATTATTATTTTATAATTATAGTTTGCTAATGTCATTGGCTGTCACTATTATAAAAGAGTTTATAAAGAGAGATGTATAAAGTTAGCCATTTTTTTTATAGGATATTATCATTCTCACCCAATAGTTTGAGATATTTTTTATTTTTTACCCTCTAATTTTATTTTTTTATTTTATCCTCTCTAATTTATAAAAATATTTAAAATTTACCTTTATATTTGACTTTTAAGTTTTTAACCATTAAATGTTGAAGGGTAGAAAAATAATTATAACTTAATAAATACCTAAAATATTTAATTTCATTTAAGGTAAAAAATAAAAAAATTATTTTTCTCTCTCCTCTCTCTTATATTTCTTCATCTTCTCCTTTCTTTTTTTCTCCTCTCTCTCTTTCCTTTTTCCTCTCTCTCCTCATCTTCTTCTTCTACTCTCACATCGTTTCTCTCTTCCTCATCACATTTTTTTCTCTCCTTTTCTTCTCTTTTTGTTTTATTGTTTGCGGTATGGCCGTCCATCTTTTGAAGATGAACGGTTGAATCTCTACAAGATCTAAAATAATTTTTTTTTAAAAAATTATTTTTAGTTTTATTTATTTTTTATTATGTGTTTTTAATTTTTAATATTTTTAATTAAATTTATTAAATTTATCTTTTTATTAAATTATTTTTATATATTTTTAATTTTTTATATATGGAAATATTTAAATACTATTTTATTAAAAAAATTTAAGGGTAAAATAATCTATTCTACTAAAAAATTAACAAATCTTAGTAGAAGGGGTAAAAGAGATAAAAATAAAACTAGAAGAAAAAAATGAAGAATACTCCAAACTATAGGGTGAAGAATGATTATACCCTTTTTTAATAAAATTACTTAATTTGGCCCCCAAATTATTGATACTTCCAAATTAGCCACCCTAAAAAAATTTCTTCTCTTTTAAACATTTGTCTGTGAGTTGACATAATAGGAAGGGTTAATTGCACTAACTTCTGAAAAGTTAAAACTAGTATAAACACTCATGTCTTTAAAGTCAACTTATTGAACCTAAGGATAGTTTGGTCTTTTTGGTTATCAAACAAAAAAACTAATTCTATATTAATTCTAAAGTATTGTATAATTATATATCCACATAAACAAATATTACAAGCTAACCACATAAGTTATCATAATTTTAATTTACTTAAATTAAAATTATGTGCATAATTAAATTATTTTTTATTTTCTTTTTATAAAGAATTATATTTATTTTTTCAATTTAAAAAATAAATTCATTACAAAAAAAATTAAAGGATAAAATAAAAGAATATATAACATATTAATCTCGTCAAAAAAATAATTATATTTATATTTTATTTAAAAAATAAACATATTCAAAAATAATAATAATAATAATGTTCATCATCACTATCAACTTCATCTTCAT
Organism: Xanthoceras sorbifolium; assembly: GCA_003430845.1. Lineage (NCBI taxonomy): Eukaryota > Viridiplantae > Streptophyta > Magnoliopsida > Sapindales > Sapindaceae > Xanthoceras > Xanthoceras sorbifolium. The sequence goes on from CM010616.1 coordinate 32,729,858, forward strand.
CTCCAATATTATCACCAACTCATCCATTTTTATCACATCCAACCAATCCAAAACATAAAAAATATAAAAAAAAAAACCACACAAAAAGGAAAAAAAAATTCAAACTTATTCATTTCTTCCTTAATTATATTTCCATCACAACCAGTCAATAAAAAAAGTCTTTAAAAAAATCACAAAAAAAAAATTTAAGATCTGCCGTAAATGAAAAGAAAAATCACAAAGAAAATCTAAAATTCTCTCATCATCACCATCAACTTTATCTTCATCACCAATATCATCACTAACTCATCCATTTTCATTATATCCAACTAATATATATATATATATATATATATATATATATATATATATATAAACTACACAAGACAAGGGAAAAAAATATAAACTCATCCATGTCTTCTTTAATTCTATTTTCAACACAACCAACCAATACAAAACATTAAAAAAACACACAAAAAAAAAGAAAAAAAAAATTTAAGATCTGTTGTAAAAGAAACCACAAGAAAAATCTAAAAATATGATGGACTTTTAAAATTTTTAATTTTTGGATGTATTTATTTTTAAAATAACAAACTAAATGTAATTTTTTTTGGCAAGACAATAAAAAAATTAGTCTATTATATATTCTTTTATTTTAGCTTTTAATTTTTTATTTTTTTTTGTAATGCGTTTATTTTTTAAATTAAAAAAATAAATGCGATTGTTTATAAAAAGAAAATAAACAATAATTTAATTATGCACATAATTTTAATTATAATTTTAATTTGAGATATAACTAAAATTATGATAACTTATGTGGTTAGCTTGTAATATTCTTTTAGATGGATATATAATTATACAATATTTTATGGTCAATATAAAATTAGTTATTTTGGTTGATAACCAAAAACACCAAACTATTAGTCAATAGGTTGACTTTCAAGGCATAGGGTTTTTGTGCTAATTTTAAACATTTGTTTGAAATCTTACTCATATCAATAAATTCAGGGAAAGTTAATGCAATTAATCCTAAGAGGAAAGACCGACTTACCTAGAGAGTAATATTAACCCTTTCCCTTTAAAAAAGCCTGAGTTACTCATCTCTCTCTTCCCTTAATTTCTCAAACTCTCGCTCTAACCTCTCTCTTGTTGGCTGTCGAAATTGAAATTTTTTTCATCAAATTCTGGTTGTGTTGGATTAAGATAGTAATCGGTAGTAGAAAAACAAAAAATAAAAAAATCCAGGAGGAACTCTTCTATTGGACGGAGACCACCGGTTGGTGTTCCTTAAATAAAAGTTAATTGAAGGGAGAAAATAGAGAAAAATAAAATTGTAGGAGGAATTTTTTATAAACTTCAAACTATAGGGAGAGTGCAATAATTTCCCTTCTAATAACAACGAATCCATCCTAATAAAATTATCAACAAATACTACCCAATAAATACTCAGGCAATGCATGCCAATTGCAGGCAAAATCTGAATTCACATAAACTCTTTGGTCTCAAGACCACACATCAATCAATTATTTAACAATACAAATCAACTGATCAAACGGTATAAAACTCGTTGGATGATGTGACACCTAATTGCTACATATATAGCTGAAACGTCTCACAACAACTCCATTGATAGATATATGCTAATTACAGGTACATGTAGTAATCCTTATTCCTATGTATGAACAGTACTAAAACTCGGGGTTGGTCGAGTACACTAATGGCGATGGTCTCCTTTTCTTCCCAAGTAAATTTTTAAGCTTTTTGAACAAATTTGATGCAACACGAATTGTGTGACCTAGTAATAGTAAGCCCATGACAATGCACCACCCCACAACTGCATATTGTATTACACGAGTGACTGTTCTCTCGACTTCTTTAGGTGTGAAGACAAGAGTTGAAACTCTGTACGTAAGAGCCATTGTAGTAATTGCCACCCACACAATCACGATCAGAATCCACATGAAAAATCTCCGCTTGAAAGGTAATCCAGTTATGAGGAGCAAAATTATGCTCAATGATGCTATAAAACTAGAGGTGTTGTAAGCAAGGTACCGAGAATAATTACCAAGGTCGTGGGTAGCCAATATTGATGTCCCGGCCAGGTGCGGCACGGTACTGTTGTTATTAGCTTGAGAGCCTGTATTGGGGTCATTATCTTGCCATAAACCGCCAGGTGGGTTGAGTCCGGCTTGAAAAGCCATGGTAGCTATGAGAGAAGCCACCACCATCAATGAGTCTCGCTTCCTGGTCAGCCAATTCTCCTTCTTAGTAGTCTTCTGCCAGCGTAATGGCTTGATATGTCCTAATTGTGTGATTGAGGGCACGAATTGAGTTCTTATGGGTCCGATGACGCCGGGCACAGATGACTGCATCTCTATGGCTTTTAGGGCTCCAGCACTGCGAAGAGAGTCTGCGATGTCTAAATCTTTCATGTCTCTTCGACTCTGTGCAAGAATATCCAAAGCTGTGTATCCATTCGTGTTTAGAGCATTTACTTCGACTCTAGTATTCATAAGCAAAAAGTTTATTGTCTGCATACATTTGTATTCATTGATGTTACGTTAAATAATATTAGAAAAACCTTAACAGAAAGGAGTAAAATATCAAGAGACATTCATGATCTTCTTCTCATCTAAAGTTTATCATTTTTTTTTTAATTTGCATTGGTGGTAAGTAAAAATTAAATAATGAATGATAAGAAACTATATCATAATCACCCGTTATCAAAATAATACTAAATATGTCATAAGATTCTAAAAATTTTAGATAAAATTTAAATCAGAATAGAGTTTAAATTTGCTATAAATGGTAACTCTGTTTGTGTCAATTAAAAACATTTTTTGTACGAATGGTTATACTCTAGTTGCAGGAACAATTACTAGTTATTGGATTCTAATTCAAGGGTCCACAATAATTAAATTTAAATTTATTTCTTTTCTAATATTAAATAGGTACTTATCTCATGTGTTGCAGTGATATATATACAAAGATGCGTACCTCAATTTGTTTATCAGCAACAGCGAGGTGCAAGATGGTCATGCCGTACTCATCCTTAGCACTTAAAGAGTTAGGATCATCCATGATTTCCACCACCAACTTCAGTGCTTCCAACTGATTATGTTTCACACACAAATGTAATATTGACTCACCCCAGATCGTAACCGCATAAGCTGCAAGGGGTCTGGCTCTAATCAACTCAACTAACGCCTCAATCCTGCCTTTCATGGCTGCCAGATGAAGAGGGTTTCTTCCTTCAACGTCACGCGCAAGGCACATGTCAGGATCAACTCGTATCAACACCTTCACCATCTCAACATAATTAGTACTAGTACTCTTCAGTGATGCTACATGGAGAGGCGAAAATCGCGTAATTGAATCTACTTCTCTGGCAAGTTCAGGCTTTCGAGACAAAATCACCTTCACGAAGTCCACATGCCCTAGTAGTACCGCTATGTGCAAAGGACTCTCGGAGAAAGAATTCGTGTCGATTTTATCAAGAATCAGTCGGTCTCGTTGAAGCAATTCTAGCAAGGTTGGTAGACTCCCTTCCAACGCTGCTTCATATAGCAAGTTTTCCATGTCTTTTTCCTTTGTTACCCGCCTCTCAAAAAATCTACTATTTGGTTGGTGATCATGAATTTCTTTGAAAGAGTTAATCAAAAAACTAAGGTAGAATTTCACAATATATATATATATATATATATATATATATATATATATAAAACTGAGGATAGACTATATAATGGAGAGCGCACATTCTTTGAATTGACAATATATATAATGTGTCATTGGATCATCGATTCTAACAAATTTGTTTACCATGTACATTTTATTAGTCCTGGAAAATGACTATATGTTTTCTTTCTTTTATATATATTTGTTATTAATTCTTGTGTTCACACAACTGATAGCTACAAAAGGACTTTGACGAATTCAAGGTTGAGAAATGGAATTTGAAAATTTGTTTAATTTGAGAAAATTATAATTAGAAAACGAAAGGTTGATTTGTCTATATAATTCTTGTGTTCCTTTTTTTTCAGAACATTAAAGAATTTCCACGAAGTGGAATCATCTAACTAAATTATTCTTCAATAGCTGAAAACTATTTACAGTACTTGTAACAATATATTTATAAATACACAGTTACCATTAGTTTTTTTTTTTTTTTCTGGGCAATTAGCCCTCTACTCTCTACCTCTATATATATTTGTTAAGAAACCATCAATTTTCAATAAAAAGATTTAATCAAAACCCAACTATAAAAGTTTAAAAATGAAGAGATAGGGCAGATAATATATAATATACAGTTCAATGATTTTCCAGGTAAATATGTAACCTATAAGTCAAGTCAACTGCATAAAGGTTGCGTCATCTGCTATACATTGAATTTCGTGGTCAGAGAAAACATCAATAATCAAATGGTTTAACTGAAGAATCTGATAATAAAGTCTAAAACTCACTGTCTTGATGACTTCAATGAAAATGTAAGGATCCTGATTCACCATGTCCTAATCAGAAATGATCATCACCATCGATTAAATTACCAACAATTTTCTCTCTTCTTCTTTTTTTCCCTTTTTTCAGTTTATATCAATCAAGATTTCTACCCAGAAATGTTTTAAATATCATAATATATGTTGAGTTTTTAAGTTTATTATAATTTAAATTTATTAGATTGATAGTTTTTTTAGTATTATATGATAGTTTGTTTGTTTGACTATGATTCTTGTCTGTATTTGCGCGTTGTATTTAACAAAAACTTTGTATCCGAAGGCGTATTCACATGCTGGCCCAATCCAAGCCCGTACTTTTATTCTCGATCCAGCCCCATTCAATATTGCCTTATATATCTCAACGCAACTCAATTCCAATAAAATAGGGATATTTTCGCATAAATTTCTTCTTTTATCGTGAAATGTTATATTAATATTTTAAATCATTTTAATTTTTTTTTTATTGAACCACGAGTGTCCGGACCAAACCTAATTAATGCCGTTCGAGACGGATCATACTTAAGGCTTAAACCTCTCCCAACGAAAATATTTAGTAGAAATTGAACTTGAGACTCTTCTCATAAATTCAGCATGTCTTACCCCAGCATGTCTTACCCACTGAGCCACCATTGGTACAACCCTTTTAAATTTTAATTACTCAATAAGTGGACTGTTTGTCAAACTTATAATAGTGGCAAGGGTATTTTCATATCAAAGCATGATACTCTTAAAAGTTTGTCAGGTGTCAAAAATTTGTGAATTGCAAATAAACCCCCAATTTTTAATTTACTGTTAAATTGATCTACATTGTGTTGGAAAGTAGTAAGAATGTAAGATAATTCCTTGTTGTATTAATAAATAGTAAATTCTTTAACAATTTGACAAATGATTAAAAAAATTTAAGAAAGTAAAATATACTAAAAGCTTTTATAATAAAAAATCCAAGTAATTAGAAAAAAATATATCTAATTATAAAATATTAAAATTTAAAATGGTAATCAAAATATGTTGAAATTGAATAATAAATTACAAAATATAAAAACTGCTACCTCCATTTTTTGTTATTTCTTTAATATTTTTTTTGTTATTTTTAAATATTTGACTATTAAAAATATTTAAATTTTAATCTAAATTAATTTTGTTAATATTAATTTGTGTGAATATAGTTTAGTTAATACTTAAAAAAAAATATGGTTTGGATCTTTTTGCTCACTAATCTTTTATTTAAATAAATTAATTTATGACATAAGGTCCCTTAATTTGGTAGTTGAAAATTTCAAACTCCTCCAAGTCATCGAGGTTAATACCTTATGTAGGTATATAAATATATATTTCCTATATACTAAAAGGTATTTTCGTCACACACATATATTATATATATCATGTTAACACATGATAGGGTACATGATAAGAATTTAAAATTTAAATAAATAATTTATATTTTTTAATAAATAAATAAATTTTGTTATTTAACTTTTTAGTCCTTATATTTTCATATTATATATATTTTTAAATTTGTTATTCTGATTTGTCGTTTTGTGGGGCAACTCCAAGCATGAGATTGGTAATATATGCGAAAGGCAGAAATCTATGTGCTAGTGTGTTTGTGTTTTATTTTACTTTGTATTGGAGGGAGGAAAATTTGAACTTAAAATTACAATTTTAGTAAGAAGTGTTATTACTTCTAGTCAAATTGTTAACCATATCCATTGATAATTTAAGTTGTTATTACACCTCTTTCTTAATTTATCAATATGTGGATAATTTTTTTTCTTATTATACGAATATATATTTAAAATTATATATTTAGTGAATGATCATAATAAGTTTTTATAATTATTAATTTTATAATTATATTAAAAAAAAAAAAAAGGGTCACTTGGACTATGCCAACCACAGTAACGATGGTTCGTATTTGGGTCATTATTAATGCAAGTAGCCCCATGAAAGGTGGATAAAGTGGTAAGATATGAATACCGGTGGCTATGGAGCCCAACCCAGTGGCATTGCATGTAGACGATACCCACAGTTAACAAAACAAGAGGCAGATGCAGAGGCAGAGCACAGCCTGCTTAGCTCAGGCCCCTTATAGTGGGTGAATATATCGAAAAAGTTCTCGAAGTGATAACCGACACGTGTCCACATTCTTCGATCCACAAAACCCTCGCTAAAATCCACACTCTTGTCTGTCGTCGTCTCTTTCTGTTAAAGCTCGCCTCCTCTTTAACTTCCATTTTCATTTAAATATATTTTACAATTCTCCACTTCTCCTACAATATCCACTGCTCCCACTCTTATCTCCAGATCTCTCTCTCTTTCAAGCCCCCCTCCTTTTTGTTTTTTTTTTTCTTTTTTATATTATTATTATTGTTAGTAGTAGTATTTCGCAGACACATACGAAGTAAGTGATCAAATCTCTTCTGGTAAGGAAAAAAAAAAAATCATTTCTGTTTAATAGGGTTTGATGTGGTTAGTGAATTCATGTTCGACCTTTTTCTGCTGATCCACGTTCGCTCTCAAATCTGGTTTCGCAAAAGGAAAAAAACTCTAAAACTATAACACCCATTTCTCAATTTTTCTTTTTGTCATATATCAAATCTTCAATTTTTGCACTTTGTACGATATTTATTGCTTTTAGACCTCAAATTTTGTATTTCCTTTTGTTTTGGTTATCAAGATTGTTTATTTTTTTTCCATACTAATTACAACTTATATTTGTATAGCGAGCTACAGTTTATTAGGTTAAAGCTTTTATTGGATTCAATAGTTGAGCTTAGTGGTTTTTGTAACCATCTATATAGAATCTAGGGTTGAGCAAAGTGAGGAGGTTGATTTTTAGTTTTTAGTTTTTCGGTTTGTTTATATAAACAAGTAGATATCGTTTAGTTAAGCAAGTTAAAGACTTTTTTTTGGTTAAAAGTCTAGTTTGCTAGCTGGTATCAAAAGTGGCGAAAATGAGTTTGGGTGCTGCCGAGGATGATTCGGCATCAGAGATTCACATACCTGCTGATATTGATTGGCACATGCTTGACAAATCTAAGTTCTTCTTTCTGGGTGCTGCTTTGTTTTCTGGTGTATCCGCTGCTCTTTATCCAATCGTTGTGTTAAAAACCCGGCAACAAGTTTCGCCTACTCAAGTTTCTTGCTTCAACATGTCTTTTAACATCATGAGATATGAGGGTTTTAGAGGGTTTTACAGAGGGTTTGGTACCTCTTTGATGGGCACAATCCCGGCTCGCGCACTTTACATGGCAGCACTTGAGGTTACCAAGAGTAGTGTTGGGACTGCAACTGTTAGATTAGGATGTTCGGATACCACCGCCACTGCTATAGCTAATGCGGCAGCTGGGTTGAGTTCAGCTATGGCTGCACAGCTAGTTTGGACTCCAATTGATGTTGTGTCACAAAGACTGATGGTTCAAGGATGCCAAAATAGCAATAACAGAAACATACTCCCTAATGTAAGTTCATGTCGATATAGTAATGGCCTTGATGCATTTAGGAAAATTTTGGTTGCTGATGGCCCAACAGGATTATACAGGGGATTTGGAATATCGATATTGACCTATGCTCCATCAAACGCAGTCTGGTGGGCGTCTTACTCTGTAGCGCATAGGCTCATTTGGGGTGGCTATGGTTGCCATATGAGTAAAAAAGATGAAAGCGATGTGAGTGGTGGGTGTAGTTATAGGCCTAATTCGAAGGCAGTAGTGGCAGTGCAAGGTCTAAGCGCAGCCATGGCTAGTGGGGTTTCGGCTATAATCACCATGCCACTCGATACAATCAAGACACGATTACAGGTTTTGGACGGAGAAGAGAACGGGCAAAGAAGACCGCTGACGATTTTGCAGACAGTTAGGAATTTGGTGAAGGAAGGTGGATTGGCTGCTTGTTACAGGGGATTGGGGCCAAGGTGGGCTTCAATGTCTATGTCTGCAACAACCATGATCACCACCTATGAATTTTTGAAAAGGCTTTCTACTAAGAGCCAAGAGAGCTTGACATAATAACTTTGCTGCTGCTATAAGTAAAACAAACTTTCTTCCCAAATGGAAACCCTATAGCTTTTTTTTTTTTTTTTTTTTGTTATTTTTTTCCTTTGTTGGCTTAATTGGCCTGCTTGCAAAGAGGCTGATTATTGTAAATTCTTTCGTTTTGGTTTGTTTTGTTGATATGTTGGAAATCGCTGGAAATTAGTGTAAACTTGTATAGTTGTATCAAGATGTCTCCATTTCCCACTTTATGTTAATGTATCTTTCAACTCTCATTTTATATTTTTATTGTGCAAGTATATAATGTTCTTTACTTTGGTTTAATTTTATTTTTATACCACTATATAATGTGGTTTGGTAGTAAGAATTTTTATTTGTTCCGATAATATTTTAGATTTGAGTGGGTTGTATATTAAAATTTTATTTATTTTTATTTTTACAGTGTCATGGAAATGGACAAGGATTCCTGGACGATAAAGAGTTTTCACTCTTGCAAAGTAATAAATAAAATTAAATGTATAAAATAAAGTCGCATGTTACAAAATTCCTTAAAATTCTAGAGAAGTTAGTATAAGGAAAAGATCTAAATCCTTGCTCTCTGTCATTTATTAAATATATGTCTGCTAGAGACAACTTAATTTCTCATTTTTGTTGGCAACAATAATGTCAGAGACGCCCCTCCATTATCTTGCAATAAAATATATTTTACCTGGAAAAACACATGAATGAAATGAGTTGAATCGAATATCTCAATTTTTTCTATATTCACTTATATTATGTGATTTGCGTACATTCCTTTTATCTTAGTAGGAGAGTTTAATTTTTATTATATGTATTTATTAATAAGTGTAGATAATTTTTTTCTCTTATTGTAGAAATAAATATTTCTTGATATTTGAACTGCATATTTAAATTTTAATTTTAATAAATCCGAATCGTTATTAATTATGTAATTATATCACTTTAAATAAAAAAAAAATTCAATTTGTTCCTGTCTGACGTGGGTGGTATACTTTTCGCCATTGCCCTTCTGCACCTGAAAGGCCAAATTGAGACTCTGCCTGCCCCTCCTTCACACGTCTACAGTAGATTGTGTACAACTTTCTGGTGCTTAAAAACAAATTTGAGGTCTTTTCAAAAAAAAAAAAAAAAAAACTTTGAGGTCCAATTCTCAATTGAAAATCTCAAAAAGCCACAGAACAAGGAAAGGAATCCTGTAATTATTATTACACTTAATTTTTAAACTTTTACCTGCAAATAGACTAATAGTCACGTTTGATAGATGAAGGAGGCATGCAACTTAACAAGTAATAGTATTTTAATCGTTCAGAATCTGTCTTGTGCGTATGAGCAATAATTACGAGCAAGCCTTACCTTCTATTCGCTTTCTCTTTCTAAGATATAGTCAAATGCTAGAATGGACCTTGATTGATATTTAATACACAGTTAAAAGCTCGTAGTAAGTGAGGGGAAAAAAAAAAAAAAAAAAACCTTCCAAGAATGGGCATAGATTGCTTATAAACACAAGAAGATTCAATAAACTCCCAATAGGGGAAAATAATTCCCCATCCAAGCATAAAATACTGTAAACTTGAAAATGGGATGAAGAGCAAAGTTGCATCCTACAAACATATAACATCCAAGATATATGTCCTAGAAGAAGCCTTGACTAATAACAAACCTACTAAACAATTAGAAGTCCAAATGCCAGAATACACACAGAGCAACCGTTCAGGATCGTGCTCTCTTGTTGCTGCAAGATGGGCATTTGTACTGCTTAATATGCTCAGCCCTTGCTGGGGTGATCTTAACACACTTTCCATGGAACCATTTCTCACAGATATCGCAGCAAATCCAGAATTCATCAGTTGCATAGTTCTCTCCACATGCCCCACATAACGTTTCTCCATGCTCCTCCTCGTCTTCCTCTTCTAAAGCTTCCTCATCCTCATCCTTCGATTGCACTGCCTTTGTATACTTGGTCTGAGATTCAACACCTCGCTGCACCTGCCAACAAAAAATGAGGATAAGTTTGTCAGGTACCTGTTCTGAAGCATATACTATACAGTAAAGAAAAATTACTTCCTTCTAGGTCTAATATTGGTATATACAGATGATACTTTGAAAAACACTCCATTCAAAAAGAAAATAAAAACTATTCTTACCAACACATAATTGGTTGAAGAAATCGGCATTAAGCACCGATTAAGCGGCGATTGGCGCCTCGCCGCCACGATTTGGACCAAAGCGTCTATTAAGCGGCGAGGGCGATGTCGGCCGAGGAAGCAGAAGAAGAAGAAGGCAGCGCGCGGCAGAGGAAGAAGAAGAATAAGAAAGAAAAAGAAAGAAGGCCGCAGCACGCAGCGGAGGAAGAAGAAGAAGAAAGAAAAAGAAAAGAAAAAAAAATTAAAACCTAAACCCCAAACGACACCGATTGGGGTTTATTTTTTCTTTTATTTTTTTCAAAACCTTTACCCCAAAACGACGCCGTTTTGAGAGGTTTAAGTTAAACCCCCAAAACAGCGTTTTGGGGGTTATGTTTTAATCTTTTTTTTATTTCCTTCCTTTTTCTTCTAGCAGCGTGTTTCTTTTTCTTATTCTTCGTATTTCTTTTCTCCTCCACAGCAGCACAGCAGCTATTCTTCTTCACTTCTTCTTCAATTCTTCTTCAGTTTTTTTAACTTGAAAATTACTCCGATCTGTCTCCGGTTGGCCAACTAGCCGACTTTTGGCAGACCGTTTAAGCATTTTAGGCGCTAGGCGATGGGTCGCCGCCCGACTAGCGCCTAGCGCTTTCTGCAACCTTGAATTAATTTTGTCAATCTAATGTCTTATTTCCCTCTTTAAAGCTTAATTGGGCCAAAAAGAATCCAAAATGTCCTATTTGAAATATGCAATATGCAACTAATAATAAGTTCCCTCAATCGAATGATATTACGGGGACATAAATATTAGGTCAGTAGACATCCTTACATACCTTTGAGTTGGATTTAGACTTGTTGCTGCTGTGATTTGAGACTGAAGATTTTTCCTTTGTTTGTTTCTTGGCTGTCCCTGTAACAACCTCAAATATTGTCGGAAGTTCATTTATCATATTAAAAAGACGTTTCCTGCACCACATATACCAACAAAATATCATTGAGAAATGAAGGTCAACTTAGAACCTGTAAACAGAGGTACATACAAAATTTTATGAGCAAATGAGTTATGGTGCCTTTACATATTAGTTAAAAAAATGCAGTTATAGTAACCAATTTAAGATCCTAAGCTCCCTCATGGAGCCTAGAGTTATGAACAAGACCAGCCCTTTAATAGTCTTCAACCTTCAAGAAATATAAACTTGCATAGCACAGCATAGAATCAATGTAAATGTGACCACAAAGCAGTACATGGAATGTAAACATTAATATGATGATACTTTTCAAAATCAAAAGTTGTGAGAAAAACAAAATTCTTCAACATAATATGCGAGGACAAGTAAAACCCAATCCTTCCAAATGACCAAAGGAAATACGGATAGACATGTAAAAATAACAAATCTAGGACTTAATTCATCATCTACAAATGCCATGAATGAAATAGAAAAAATCAAGGCTAAAAATTATTTATTAAAGTACACATTAAATAATTTGCCAGTCAGGAGTTTAAAACATTTAAATCAAGAACATAATTGTTTAAAAACCCGTCATCCAGTCATTTCTGTGGGACAGGAAGAGATGGAATGTGACAATGATGTACAAGCTCTTGGAACTAGTGTGTAACCAACGGCCAACCCCAGACCATCACCATATCCTGAACTCAAATCACATTGCTTACAAAGTCAAATCACGCATACCTATCAGCTTTATCAAACCCGAACCTAGCACCAAAATAGAAGGCCACAGAAAGTAACCAAGCATCACTGTGGACAGCAACCAAAGATAACCAGTCTTTTTCTTGCATCCCATCTCTGGCGAAGTTGATACCCAGTGCAGGCTCAGGAAGCTCTGGAGGCACCTCTTCAGCAGGTAAATTTACCTCCCACTGCTCACTTGGAAATCCATAAAGGCAAAGATTTTCCTTCTCTGCGATCAAAAGTTTTGCATTTATGGTAACCGACACTGTAGGATGCTACATAAAAACTGAAGAAGAGGTTCAAGATACAATATGGGTTTCTCAAAGCTCTGAAAATGAAGACGACAAAGTTTCTATGTAATGCTGTATTTGTTAGGTTGACTAAAAAGAGAATATTAAAACTAAATATAGGGTGCTCTTAGCATGTGTGATACTTAGTCATCCAATACATCAATGAACAACTTCTCATATCATCCAATACATCAATGCACAACTTCTCATAATTGAAAAAGTAGATATAAATTTTTATTCACTTTTCTAATACAGTAATACTTAACTATTGCTCTAAGAGTACAAGTTAAGTTGTTAACGCAGTCATAGATATATACATATAGCTTTGTTAAAGTTTAAACACACGTGCATGTAACAAGTAACATGTTTCCCAATTAAATGAGGAAACTGTCACAAATTTGTGTCTGGGCCAATTATCTTTGTCAGTGTAATATTCGATAGTTACAAATCAAGAAAAGTCAAGAGCTGATAAGTCCAGCCAAAGATTCTACAAACTTATTTAAAGGAGAGATCCTTCAATGTATCAGGCATATGCATCCGTTGCCCAACCCATTAATATCACAATGTACGGTGTGACTGACCAATCACATGAGATACTCACGAACATGGTATAATATTATTGGTCCGGGCTTATACTCCCCTCGAGCATAGTGAAGCTTTTTTCTATTTAAGGACAACCAGGCTTCATTAATTTACAACTTAAGAATTCATATTCTAAACCTAGGAGCTTTTTCTCTCCTTCCAAAATTTATTATCCAAAACCCCACTGTAACTTTTTCCCGCTAAAACATTACATAAATACTTATCTCCTCTCATACCTTATGTCATCTTCATCCTATATTTTCAACATTCCTAAGCCATTCTCACTTCCATTTAGTTCAAGTATATCGACCATATTAAAGCTATTATTAATAATTTTACCAACTATCCCATACCACCTAACAATCCTAGTTTCAAGTTGCAAGGCAGTGTCTAGTATATGATAATAACTCTTCATTTCAATTGAATGCATCTTTAAAAGCTCAGATTATCAACATAGGGCATGGACATAAAAAAACAACATGTTTCAATCTTTTTGAAATTGTATTATTGTTATGTTTATCCGGCTAAAATATGTTTAAGATAAACAATCGAACAATATTAGCCTCATGTAAATTCAAACCAGAGAAATTATTATAGTAAAGCACACCATCAACAAAAAAATATATATATATATATAAAACGATGCACGCAGATAAAAACATTGAAAAAGAATAATGGTTACCAGGGTCACACTGCTGGTAAAAATCTTCAACATCTACAAAACCACCAAAAAAATTTAGATTAAAAATTGAAGATATCAATTCAATAAGCGAAAAAAAATAGCACAGAGATCGTAGGAGTAAAAAAAAAAAAAAACCAGTAGTGAGGGCTTTAATCATGCCGGCTCTGCGGCCCTTGAAATCCCTAAAGACCTCCTCAACCGTACGTGGGTTGTACCCTGCGCCTCCGTCCATCACCCAATCGATTTCAACTCCAAAACTCTTCTCTCTCCTTTTTTTTCCCTCTTTGTCGAGTCCCAAAGAGAGAATATGCTGGAAAGATCGAATAGCCGAGAAGAGACTGAGAGTCTGAGACTGAGAGACTGAGAGAGAGAGAGAGAGAGAGTAAAGGAGGGAAAGATGTGAAAATATTTTGACCTCTCCCAGGAGAGAGACACCAACACAAACTGGGTCTGGGTCTGGGTGGGTGTTTGTGTATTTGTGTATTTGAATCGGAAATCAAAGTGGATTCATTAACCGGATTTGATAAATATACGACGAATCCGCGAACCGGATGTCTTTCGGTTTCGGCCCATTTCTCTTGTTTTAATTTCTCCATATTTTATAATGGAAACCCTAAATAAAAGGCTCCATTGTGGTCCACTTGGAAGTTGACTTGTCATCGTGTGGGTCCCCCAAAACGATGTCTTATGATGCGACCTGCGCAACTTAGCCGTCCGATCTCGCCACGTCATCTTCGTACGGAATCAATTCTGTGGTTGGATGCTGAGGTGGCTAATGGCTTGCCAGAGTGGATATTCAACTTTGAAAATGAACCACCAACCAGCATATGATTTGTGCTCTCGTACCACTTGCAGTAAAAGCTCATTGAGATGAATTTTATTTGTTTTGGGTCTTCGTGAGGAGAAGAAAATCTTCACTCACTACCATACACAAATTTTTATGCTTCATGTTTACACACATAATAGAAAAGCGAAAAAATCAACAAAATTTTTGAGAATGTTAACATGATTGACTTAAACAACCACTTGTGTTATATGCTCATCAATTACCCTTCTGTAACTCTCCATATCAACTCCAGCGCATCTACCACACAATTGAAAGATATTTTCAGCCTCAATCATCTTCTTCTTTGCATACAACATCTTGACAATAACTGAAAAGCTCTCCAGAGTAAGGACATATTTCTTATTGATCATTTCAGAGGCAATTCGCATTGCCATTTCCTCGTTGCTGTCTCTGCAGTATCCTTTGATCAAGCAACTATACATGTTAGCATCAATGCTAGCACCACTTCTAGTCATGTTATTGACAAGCTCTTCAACTTCTTGCATCCTGCCCTTGGCCATACAAAGTCTGCAGATTACTGTGTTATATGATAGGAAATTGGGCGAGCAACCCATATGCGGCATCTGCTTTAGAAGTAAAACAGCTCTATCAAGCTCCCCGTTTCCTGCAAGGATCCTCAACACTGCATTGAAACTCGAAACACTCGCCCTAAAGCCTCTTGCTTGCATTTCCTTCAAAAGGGTAATGGCTACATCTGATTTCCCCAATTTGCAATACTCATTAACAATGACTCCATACGATTTCACATCCGGTTTAATGTTAGACTTGATCATGTCCCTGAGATATTTAACAGCTTGCTCAGATTTCCCTGCTAGGCAAAGCCCCTTCAATATACTGGTGTGGGTGGCAATGTTATCTTTCAATCCATCCAACCTCATCTTTGTAATCATCAACTCTGCATCTTCAACACGACCGATCAAACACAAACCATTAATCAGTGCATTGTATGTGAACACATTTGGCTTGCAACCTCTATTTCCCATCTCAGTCAAGCATTTCTTTGCCTCTTCTAACTTACCAATCTTACAATAGCCATCAATCATAGTTGTACAAGTTACAGTGTCAGGCGAACAATGTTTAGTGTTCATCATCTGATTGAGAATCAACCTGGCACTCTCCATATCACCTTTTTTACACAACCCATTTATCAAAGTATTGTAAGTAACTAAATTAGGCTGACAAACCATTTCATCAAACACCTTTCTAGCATTTTCGATCATACCCAATTTGCAATATCCTTTAATCATCGTTGTACATGTTGAAACGTCAGGTTGCACCACATTATCCTCCACAATCTGATCAAAAATTGCTTGAGCTAATTTCATCCGGTTTTTTCCAACCAAAACACCCAGAATCGAATTATACGAAAACAAGCAATTCCCATTTTCAATCTTTTTCGCCTGGTCTAACCAAGAGATTGCGGTCCTGATATCGCCGCGATCACCATAAGCTTTTATGAGCATGCCAATGAAGAAATCAGAGAGCTTGTGGGATTTTTGGAGGAGTGAAGCAGCGGTACAGAAGAGAGAGTGAGAAAGTAAAACACGAGTGATGGCTACATAACATAAGTGAGTATGGTAATAGTTGTTAGGGTTAGGGCTAGGATTAGATGCCCAGTTGAAGAAGAAAAGAGCATGGAATGGGTTAGTTTGTTCTTTGACGACTTGGATGACTAGCTTGGAGTCCAGGTGAGGAGAGAATTGATTAAGAGGGGCTGAATCGATATTGTTCGGCGTAGATTTTTGTGGGTTCAGGTTTCGAAGAAGGATAGCTATGGAGGTGACAAGAGGAACCCGGTCTGGGGTGTGAAGTGTGTTGGTTAGGGATCTAAAGGACGCAGCCATTGATATAGTTTGCTTGGACTCTGGAGCTCAGGATCCTCTGTCCAGTCGTAATTCCAGCATTGATCCTCAGCAGCCGAGTTTTTATCCAAATACAATTTAATTTAATGATAAAATATTAATTAAATAAACATATTAATATTAAGAATAATGTTGGTAGTACTATGTGTCATAAAGTCCTTGGAAATGCAAGACGCCTCATTTGCTTACATTTTTCAACTAGTTATGGTATAGCATTTGACACGAAAGAGAAAGGTAATGTACATCCTAGGCTGGAAGAAATCCAACAACTCAGCAAAGTTTCGTATTTATTTTCATGGCCCTAGTCATTAGTACAACGGGGTATGGCCCAAAGGGGCTCCATTTGTGCTTGTGGTCGTGGTGGTGATTTGGTGGTGGTGGAGGAGACACATACCTATACATGGGTAGAGGTCGAGGTGGGTGTTGGGGCACTGGTGGTGGTGATATTACTGATATATACTTGTAAATTGGATACGGTGATGGTGGTAACGTGTATTTGTATACAGGAAATGGCGTGGGCAATTTGTGTTTGCGTTTGTAAAATAATGAAAATGTTTGAAAATATAATGAAAGAAATGTGTAAAATGATGAAAGTGGGAGAAAATGTAATGGAGGAAAAATGTACATTTGTTTCATTAATCTTGTGAGGTATATATACATGAAGATATAACACATAAAGTCTAACATCCACCTAATATTCACCTAACACTCACCTAACATTACATAAAGTCAAGAGTACACCTAACACTCACCTAACATTACATAAAGTCAAATATACAATTAAGATTTACTAATACTCCCCTTCAAGTTGGAGAGTGAATATCATGAAGTCCCAACTTGTTACGTAAATTCACAAACTGATCCTTTCCTAAAGCCTTCGTAAATACATCAGCCAATTGCAAGTGTGAATAAACAAAAGAAGGATTGATTATTTCGGCTTGTACTTTTTCTCGTACTATATGACAGTCTATCTCAATGTGCTTTGTACGCTCATGAAAGACAGGATTCGCAGCAATGTGTAAAGCTGTCTGATTGTCACAAAATAATGGTGCAGGAGTTGTTTGAGGAACCTTTAGGTCATGTAGTATGTAACGCAACCAAGTTAACTCCAAACATGTGTTAGCCATTGCTCGATATTCAGCCTCAGCTGATGATCTAGAGACATTGGCTTGCTTCTTAGATTTCCATGATATGAGAGAATTTCCAAGGAAAATACAGTAGCCTGTAACTGATCTTCTTGTGGCGCGACAACCTCCCCAATCTGAATCACAAAAAGCTTTCAAAGTTAAACTGTTTATGGAGGGAAGTAATAATCCCTGACCAGGTGTACCTTTGATGTATTTGAGGATTCGAATGGCAGCGTCCCAATGAGGTATTCTAGGTTCTTGCATGAACTGGCTCAATGTGCGAACTGAATAAACTATATCGGGTCTTGTCACTGTAAGATATATCAATCTGCCAACTAGTCTTTTGTACTTTGTTGGATCATTTAGCAATGCTCCATCAGTGGGAGTAAGTTTCAAATTCTGCTCCATTAGAAAATTGTTGGGACATGCGCCTAAGAGTCCAGAATCTTGTAAAATGTCCAATGCATACTTTCTTTGTGACATAAAAATGCCTTTTCTGGAGCGAGAAAATTCAATACCGAGAAAGTACTTCAAGTTTCCAAGATCATTGATACGGAAGCGTTTAAGAAGAAATCTTTTGAGACGTTCCATTTCATGTAGATCATTTCCTGTAAGAAGTATGTCATCGACATATATAAGAATTGCTGTATAAGCATTTTGGATTTCTGATTTTGTGCTATTCTTATGCATTTGCATTTGTGTATATACTTAATTTGATGTTTAGCTTTGTATGTGGTTAGCTTAGGACGTTTGTGGGTATCGTAGCTGGTAAACCCTCACGAGACTGTAACTCGTCCACTAGGGTCACCTAGGGGTTTAAAGGCTTGTGGCACATGCTAAGTGCCATCGTTTCATCCTACGAAAATGGATATAGCTTAGTTCGTTTTTGTTTGTTAAGTTTTAGTTTTGTTTTTGTTTTTGTTTTTGCTTTTCGTTGTGGTGTGCCAATTTGCTTGAGGACAAGCAAAAGATAGGTTTGGGGGTATTTGATCGACTAATATTTGTTACATATTTACGACCCCTAAACCGTATTTTTTAATTGTATTCTCAAGTATTTTTGGTGCTTTTGATGTGTTTTCCTTGAGTTTGCAGGTTTAGGGACCTCAGTGATGATTTTGAATATTTATGGGGAAAACGTGTAAATTCAGTAACTTTGGGGAAGGGCATCTGTGAAAGCATAGAAAACTGCTGGGGCGAAACTGCAATTTCGAAAAGTTCCACCAATTTAAGTGAAACGGTGCGTTTTGCACCTAAGGATTCGCAGTTAAGTGGAACGGCGCCGTTTTGGCACCAAAGGGATGGTGCAAAACGGCGTCGTTTTGAAGTCTTAAGAAAGAAAAAAAAAAGAAACAGTGCCATGCACAGCCAGCTCGCCTCACTCACACCCTCACTCGCACCCTCGCTCGCGATGAAGTCGCCCAGGCAACCAGCGAGCTGCGCGAGCCTCGCGCGACCATTCCCAGCTCGCGACCTCCACCGCGCGACGATGGTGACCAGTCCACCAGTGAGCAGCGCGAGGGATACCGCGACCACAGCAGCAGCTCGCGAGAAGCTCGCGATGAAAGAAGAACATGGCAGCAGTGGGCATGGCGAGATGCAGCGCGATCAAACCTCCTCGCGATGCAGCTCGCGTCCATCCATTCCCAGTGACCCAGTGAAGGCCGCGACCAAACCACCGCGACCACAGGTCGCGATGGTGGTCGCGGTGAGTGAAAAAACGCCCTAAATGGGCTGCCTATAAAAGGAAAGTTGCAGAAAAATAGAAAGGGGCGGGAGGTGGCAGCAGTCCATCTCGCCGAAGACAGCAAAGAGGCTAGTCTTGGCTGCCTCTAAGGGTGATCCTTCACCCTTGTGCTCCTCCCAAACACAACTCAACATCACACAACACCAACACATCTCTAGTTTGCGATTACATCGAAGATTCATGGGAGAGAAGACGAAGAATGAGGGAGGACGAATCTAAGCGGGAAACAAGCGGGTTTCGATTCTCGACTTCATCGAATGGGTTGTATTACTTCCCTTTTCCTATCTTTATGTTTAATCGATTGTATGAGTGATTAGATTTGTTGTTAGGTAGTTTTCGGAACTATGAACGGATTCGGATTTATTGACTACGAATATATTTTGTATATTATTTCATGATATTGTGAATGGGATTATTTGAGCATTATCTTATTGCGTTTGATTTATGGTGTTTTGCGATTACGAACGTAGATTGCATGCCTCGTGATGAGAATCGATTTGATATTTACTGTCAGAGATTATATTGATTTTGAGTGTATTATATTATTACTTTGTGTTTGATTTATGGTGTTTTGCGATTGCGAAAGTAGATTGCATGCCCCGTGATGAGAACCGATTTAATATTTATTGTAATATTATATGAGAAATCATTGAGATTGCAATCGAGCTTAATTGACTCTAAAATCAATACTGTGTTAGTTTTGATAAGAAATTACTTAATTAACCTAGGCATTAGATTAACTATGGTTTCCGATTAATTGCACTCTAGGACTAATAGGTGTGGTTGACCGAATTCACATACCATACCATTGCGGGAGCAATATAATGTGGTGTGGCCTTAGTTGAATTATTCTTATCTTGTTAATAACGTGCTTCATAATAGTCAATATATTTCCTTATTCGGAATTAGAACCGTGAGACTACCTAGCATCATCTTCCATTTAATCCGTCTCGCTTTAATTTATTGCATTAGTAGCTAATTACATTTTAATTAAAAAAACCCAAAAACCACAACCTTGATTTACTTTATCGCACTACCTATTATAATCTCTAGTTTATAGAATTAGTTCCATCACTTCCTTGTGGATTCGACTCCGTACTCACGGAAATTTATTACTTCGACGCATCCTGCACTTGGGATTTATTCCCACGCGTTTGAGCGTGTCAGAGGTTCCATGTAGACGACTTTCTAGAGGTCGCCATGGAGGAAAGCATTTTGAACGTCCAATTGGTGGATGTGCCAATGGCGAGCAGCAGCGACAGTAAGAAGACAACGAAGTGTTGTAAGCTTTGCTGTTGGAGAAAATGTTTCTTGATAGTCAATGCCCTCAACTTGATTGTATCCTTTAGCAACAAGGCGAGCCTTGTAGGGTTCAATGGTGCCATCAGATTTGTATTTGATTTTGTAGACCCATTTGCAATCAATTGGTTTGTGGCCAATGGGCAGAGGGACTAAGCTCCATATGTTGTTGAGCTGCAATGCTTCTAATTCTGTATTCATAGCTTGTCGCCAATGTGGATTAAGGACAGCTTGAGCATAATTTTTGGGCTCAGTGTAATCTGTGATGTTAACTGGTATAGGACTTAGTGCAGAGGTAGACTGATGTGCCTGAGATGACATCAAGAAATCTCTATGCCATGCCGGAGGTCGCTTAGGCCGTGTTGACTATCTCGGAGGTGGAATAGTAGTAGTTTCAGAAGGAATATTTGATGGGTCTGAAAGTGGTGGTAAGGTTTCGGCGTCTGGTGTGTTTGTGGAAGGTTGATCAATGCTGGAGGGAACAATAGGTGTGGGTGAGATGGGTTCATGTGTATCAAATGTTGTTGTTTGCTCGGATTGGTGTTAGAAGAGCATGGTGGCGTGATAGGCTGCATTTCTGTGGTTTCATATATGAAATTAGGCACCACAAAATCATAAGTGGATGGGGTTGAGATAGATGAAAAAGGAAAAATGGATTCATGAAATTTGACATCACGACTGACAAAAAATTTCTTGGTTTCCATGTCATATAGTTTGTATCCCTTTTGCCCAGTCAGATATCCAACAAATTTTTGAATGGGATGTACAATAGTTGCATAGCATAGACAACCAAAAACCTTTAAGTGATCAAGTGATGGCAGGCGACTATATAGCATTTCAAAATGTGTTTTATTTGAGAGCAATGGTGATGGCAACCGGTTAATGAGATAAACTGCAGTTAAAACACATTTACCCCAAAAATGTAAAGGTAAATGAGATTGAAAAAGTAGTGCTCGTGCCACAGTGAAAATATGACGATGTTTCCCTTTAACGACTCCATTTTGCTGTGGGATGTAAACACAAGTGCGTTGATATTCAATGCCATGAAGTCTAAAAAAAATTTTCATAGATAAAAATTCATAACCATTGTCTACTCTAATTGCTTTGACATAGGCATGAAATTGAGTGTGAGCAAAATCAATAAAAGATTTCAAAATGTTTTGAGTTTCAGACTTGTGCTGCATAAGGAATATCCATGTGCATCTTGTAAAGTCATCTACAATGGTAAGAAAAAATCGTGCCCCTGGGTGTGTATGAACTTTGTGAGGACCCCAGATATCACAATGCAATAAATCAAATGGAGCATGAGTTGATATGGAGCTTAATGGAAATGGAAGTCTTGTTTGTTTTGCCATTGGACAAACAGTGCAATTATTATCATAAGAAATATTGTTTGAAGATAATAAGGAAGAAGCTAATTTAAGACAAGATGGTGATGGATGTCTAAGACGCATATGCCATAGATTGGAAGGCTGTGAAATTTGATGACAGGTTGACATCTTTTGCAAGGGAGGCATGTAATAGAGACCACCATGTTGTTTACCCGAGCCAATCATCTTCCCCGTAGCCAAGTCTTGTAGAACACAAAAGGTGGGAAAATAATGGCACAACAATTTAAGGCAGAGGTAAGTTTGCTTACATAAATTAGATTTAAGTGAAAACTAGGAACACATAAAACATCATCTAAAGTGATGTTAGAATTAAAAGATACAGTGCCAGTTGAAGTGATTGATGATGTAGATCTTGTTGGTAAATTAACAATAGGTATGGATGATGATTGTGTTTTGGTGAGAAGTGTGGAATCAGAAGTGATATGATCGGTGGCTCCACTATCTAAAATCCATGGCTTTGTAAATACAGAATTAATTGAAGCATTGGAAAATAGATACAGACCTGTCGCATTTGCATAAGTGTATTTATTACCAGCACCATGATTTGAACTCATCATTGATGAAGACGAGAAAGCTGTTGAAGTTACTCGATGAAAACTCTATGCAAGACGTTGTCCGGATAGAAACTTGTCTCTGATACCATGTAAAATAATGAAAATGTCTGAAAATATAATGAAAGAAATGTGTAAAATGATGAAAGTGGGAGAAAATGTAATTGAGGAAAAATGTACATTTGTTTCATTAATCTTGTGAGGTATATATACATGAAGATATAACACATAAAGTCTAACATCCACCTAATATTCACCTAACACTCACCTAACATTACATAAAGTCAAGAGTACACCTAACACTCACCTAACATTACATAAAGTCAAATATACAATTAAGATTTACTAATAGCGTTTCTGAGGTGGTGGTGGTGGTGGCAACTTGTATTTGAAAACAGGAAATGGTGGGAGAGATTTGTGCTTGCATTCATGATCTGGCGGTGGCGGGGTGATTTGTGTTTGTGGTAAGAGATTGATAAGAAGAGAAATGCTAGTGCTAGGGAGATGTGAACAAAGAGAGAATTATACATGGCTAGAGTGTTTAATTTGGTGGAGAATTCAGCCCTTAAGTTCAAGCCCCAAGGCCAAGTTACAGATTGGATGGTCTATTGAAGCAATCAAGAGCACAGCCAACATAGGCATGGGATGGGAGAGGCTTTAAGAAGAAAAATACCATAACAAATGATTGATGTGCGCTGTGCCGTGCGCATGGGTTCTTGTAGTTATGAAAAATACAAACAAAAGCTGGGGCAAAAGGAAAATTTTCTCTCATGCTAGCTTTTTCATAGTTTCTGCTATTCTACTGCCATCAAAAATTGGGCACTGTTAAGGCAAGTCCTCTTGACATGTACTTAGAGATCAGATCAATGACTATCGTAGATATTTAATATGTGTATAAGTTGACAGCTGAATCCTGAATGTAATGCTATTTTCTGAGACATCAATAAACGATATTATCCCCTGCCCAAACATACGAGTGGTTAACTAAACTATATCTTGGCTCCGAAAGTTCTAAGTCCCAAATTCGTTATAGTCGTGGTGGAGAACAATACGGACCCGGAGGCTGGAGTACGGCAGCAGCATCTGCCCGAGAAGTTGCAGGACGAGTTTGCTTGGGCCAGGCCATGATGTGGACTTGAATTCCATCCATCTGATCAATTGCAGAAGAGAGAATTCCCCTTAATTCGTTGTGATCACAACAGTGTAAGAGCCCGTCAGAGCTAGCACTAGAAGGCATAACGCTCTTGCCTTCTAATCGAGAGATCAAGAGTAGATGTCCACTTTTATTTGCTTCTTCGTATAATTGCAACAGTCCAGCACGGTCAGCTGCTGATCGTTTTGACACCGAGTAGACACAAAAGAAGCCCTGAACATGTGTTTGGAGATACCAAAACAGATATTAGTTTGTATCCTTCCAGTAAAAATAAACACAGATTTCAAATGCTATAGAAAATGAAAACGGAAAATAACCATGGAAGGGATTTTTTTTTTTTTTTGGTGCAACAAGATTACCTCCTCTATCCGTTTGATATCCATACCAAATCGAGCTTCTCCTGGTTCTGGTGTCAGTTCAAGTAAAACTTCAGCAACTCCTGGCAGAAACCATAGTCTTATGCCCTTCACCATTTGCATAGTTGTGGTGTGGTTTTGTTGCCTCCCCAAGCTTATTTCTCTTCCTGATCCTGAGAAATTTTGTTTCTCCTTCAAGAGTTTTAGAGAACAGTTTCAGAACTAATCGGTTGCCAGTGATACAAGCATATAAAGAAATATAGCTTGAACAAAGAATTGTTTATTTATTATACATATTTTGTACTACAACCTTTCCATGACCAAAACATGTAAGAAAATCACAGGATAAGCTCTACAGAACCATTAGTAAACTTTAATAGTGACACTGGCATCGATACAAATAAAATCTAAGAGAAGTAGAGATACAGAGAATGATACCGAGGTCGTGATCTGTTCTGTTTGGATATTAACAAAAACAAGAGGAGCCCCAGAAGAAACTGCTGCGGAAAACCAGGCCATGCACCTGGCTGTAGTAGCCTCAATGCTGTATTCATCTTGTAGAGGTGCGAACAATATGGAACTCACAACTATAGATCGTTGGTCTGGCAGGTAAGTGGCCACCTTCAACTTCCACTCATATTTCACAGCCTTTTGGCTATATCCCCTGTAATCCACATTCACCACCCTCCTGCTCATTTCTGCATATGATCAGATACAACTCTCCCATTTTAATATGTTTAAGCATATTGATTTTTCTAATAGATTAAACAGACTAATAACTTTTCTGATTTAGTCAATAGTGAGGAGAGAAACCTAAACCTACCTTGAAGCTCCGTACATTGTTCTAAGGTCAAGTCGCCTAAAACTGCAACATGTCTATCATCTCTAGCTGCTTTAATGGTAAACTTTCTTTGTAACATTGAACTCTTCTCCTGCATAATCCGAACATGAAGCTTGAGTATGCTATCACCCCTTCTGACCTTCACCCATATGGCCTCTCCCCGTTGGCTGATCTTGCCAAGCTGTGAACTAAGGTCTGACTTGGCTTTAGCAGGCGCATATAACACATCAACATCATCCTCAGCAAACCCTTCAATTATATCTCCAGGCAAGGGCATGCTCTCATCCCACTCTTCTGCTACCTCTTGCTTCACATGCTTCACACAAACTAGTGTCTGAAAACTGCCCATATCCTTCCTCTTGAACATGGAAAGATATTTTCGCATTGAATTTGATCAGCTTATATTGAAGAACAGAAATCACCAAATTGGACGTTGTACGAACACTTCAATGATGTCAAAATTTTAGGTGTTCACGCCACTACGCCAGATGATCATGGTGATGGATCTTCCCAAGCTAGTTGTGTGTAATTATTTGAATTAACAATTATATTATTAAAAGTAAGACAGGAAATGAAGCCGGCAACAAGGTCTTTGTCCCCTGTTTAAATAAACTTCCACCACCATATCAAAACAAATAAAGAAACAGACAAATATAGTCATCATCTACATGTTTTATTCAAAATTTGGAATTTGGTTCCATCTGTTGACAAGGAAAAACATGATAGCATTTCTGTAAATGAAAATATACATGTACCATCCATAAGTATCACTTCTTGTTCAAACATGCCTAAGTCATTTTCAGACAAAATTCCGTATCTTCTTCTCTCTATCAACAAAATCACTAACTATTCCCAACAAAAAAAAAAAAAAGAAAAAGAGAATGATCAGCCTGCTCTTCTTCTTTTCTGGCCGAACATCCTTGGAATTAAAATGAGTAGGAAAAATAAAAAGAAATAAATAAATACAAAAAAATTAAGGAATTCGCCTCCTATACAAATGAAAATTATACTCTCAAGTCTCAACAATAGTCATCTAGCGATCCCCAGCAGCACATATGGCTTTCATTTGATCTCGAAGTCCCTTGATTTGAGCTTGAATATTTGCCGTCTCTTCTGCATCACTTGATTCTAATCTTGCCGTCAAAGCTAATATTTGCTTCTTAATGCTTTTTATCTGCACATGAAAAAAATAAACAAAATATATTACATAAAAAATAACTTGTTATATTAGAAGAAAAATTTCTGAGAAAGAAGAAAGAGGAACAGACCTTTCTATGGGGCCACCTAAGCAAACCACCTCTGCGGCATATCTTTTTCACTACAGTTGGACATAATTTCAACCTCTTGGCTGCCTCCTCAATGGGAAGATGAAAATATTCAACTAAGTCTTCCAACGACAACTTTCCCGTTCTCTCCCTCTGTGCTACTCCCCAGCACAACAAAAGTTGACAAGTTAGAGATCAAAAAATATAAG
Organism: Xanthoceras sorbifolium; assembly: GCA_003430845.1. Classification (NCBI taxonomy): domain Eukaryota; kingdom Viridiplantae; phylum Streptophyta; class Magnoliopsida; order Sapindales; family Sapindaceae; genus Xanthoceras; species Xanthoceras sorbifolium. Next base: position 32,756,356 of record CM010616.1, read on the forward strand.
AAAAAAACAAAAATATGGCAAAGAAAGACAGCCCTGTTGTTCTGTATTGGGGAAAATAACTAGAACCTGTGCTGCAAGAGAGATCCTTCGAGATTTATCCGACTCATTCTCCACCTCTACTGTATCCATTTCATTTGCTCCTGCAGAAAATTAAAACATTAATTCAAAAATAAGTAAACATCCAAAACTTTGTAGGAAAAATTGAAGAAACAACAGAATACTCTTTAACATGAATGGGACTTTCAAAGCAAAGCAATTCACAAAAATTCAGTAGGCAGGCAAAACAACCTGAATTTGTCACTGGTGGTTGAACATAATCGTCTGTTGTTAGATTATCATCTAAATCCAACCCAACACATAAGGCTTCGTAGAAGATAGAAAGGGGATCTGGCAGCACGAAAAATCCTGCTTGTTTTCGCTCTTCACAATATTGAACCAGAAAATTCTTCACATCCTCAATGCTTTTCTTGCAAAAACTGATAAAAGAAAAAGAACAATTTCAGAATATTGTTGCTTAAATTAAAAAAAAAATGATAATCATCATGGATACATTGCTCAATCAATTCAAAACCAAGATGATATCAACAATGGAAGAAATATAAGCAAGAATCAAGCAAGCCTGTTATGATGTAGAGGGCTATAACCGCATTTCAAAATCCCACAACTTGGCGAAAATAAGAATAATCATCAACAACATTAAAGCAGTAAAGAGATTCTTTTAAAACCAAAATAAACTCATTACAAAAATAAATGAAATAGGAATCGTCAAACTTACTCGAACATATGGTACTGATTCATACTTGTTCTATGTCGAATCTCAAGAATAGCATGGCAGATCATACCAAGTCTTCCATGAATCTCCAATTTTGTAGTTTCATAGCCTATACCATCAAGAGCCATTGTTAATACAAAAAAACACATAATCTATTCAGCAACCTGGGGGAAAAAAACTTAAACATGTAGCATGAACATACCATTAGTATGATTTATTTCTCTAAGCACAAGGCAACAACTACAGAGATAGGGCACTGGCGGCACCGGCCAGATTGTAAATCTCCTCATGTTAACATAATTGTCATTCTCTGGCCTCTCTTGATTGCTCGTTTCGGCATGATTTTGTGAAGGATCCGCTTGAGAACTCTCTCCATGAAACCTGTTAATAGTATCCCATACAATCGGATCATTAAATGGATCATTAGCATCCCCAATATTAATATTAGGCAGATCATTAAATGGAGCATTAGCATCCCCAATATTAATATTAGACAGATCAATAAATGGATCATTAGCATCCCCAATATTAATGTTAGACTGAGGAACACTTGAAGATGGAAGCGTAGATGGATGCATAAATGATTCCTCAATCAATGATTCCTCAATCAATGATTCCTCAATCAATGATAAATCAGCAAAAGTAGGATTTGGGGGGGTGAAGACATTTAAAACGTCGTCTGTATAGGAGCTCTCGTATGGGTCATGGAAGGGGAAAACCGCGCTAGGATCTGCCATGCCTGAAAAACTATGCGATTTTTGATGAAGTGAAGATCTTTTTCTCGGTGTTGTTGGTGCTGCTTGTGTTGGTTGTGGGGTGGCGGCGCTGAATGGGAGCGCCGCCACTTTGTGAGAACCAAGTGTGTGGATGTTGGGAATCAGGATTAAGAGTTTGAAGAGACATAAAAATGGAGGAGGCGCGAGAGACAGTTAACGACCGTTGTGACAGACGGTTAACTTTTTTGAAAAATCAAAATTCTGAGTGGTGATTTGGTGGTGTGGATTCCCTGATAAGATGCCTGGACGCTAAAATCGAAGATCAACTACAACTGATCTCTCGAAATCAGACGGAACTAATGTTGGGTGCACGACTCTTCACAATCACAATAGAACGAAATTAAACAGAAAAATAAAAATAAATAAATAAATTATTATTTTTAAAATGAATTTATAAAACACAACCACTCAGAGTACCTCACTCTCATATCAATAGTGAGGGTTCAAGTTTAGTTTTCTCTCATTACCATAGTAAATACCTGAACCATATATTTAATGGTTAATCTCGATAGATTCTAAAATTAGAACACTCCATAAAAGAAGTAAGGTTTCTGTGTTCATTTCATCACAAATAGGCATGATATATAATTGATCAACTAAGAATAAATATTAAAATTCGTTTTAATTTTGTCTTAACTTTCACTAAAAAGTGCTACATCCTAAATATTATTAGATCAGATAAAATTTTTGTTGGGAAAATCGGGTATATTTTCCCTATCCGAAATAGTTACTACGTCCTCGGGCGCCGCTGACTGTAGTAGCCAAAATATGTATGGCCCAAAGACAAAGCCCATAGCTAAAAGAAAGGTACACTCTCATGTAGTACGACAAAAGGCTTAGCGTGAAGACCAAGTCGCACGACATGGAGCATCCTCATATCAACGTACCAGTTGGAAGATTATGTCATACGACACGAAGCACTCGTGTAGTACGACGACGTACCAGTTTGAAGACCATGTCGCACGACATGAGCACTCGTGTAGTACGACAACGTACCAGTTTGAAGACCATGTCGCACGACATGTGCATTCGTGTAGTACGACCGTGCTACATCACCCAATCATGGTCCAAATTGACAAGAAACCTACATGTCGTACGACGTAGCATCTCCGTCGCTCCGAGGGAGACCAAATTGTGATTTACTTTGAAACGGGTCCTACGAAGTCATAAATGACACTTGATGGCAGCCCGATCAAAAGAAGCACCCAGATGCTTTCTTGGTGGAAGACAGAGAAGAGAGAATGATGAGATCCCTCAAAAAGGAAGAAGCATCAGTCTCCTATAAAGAGGAAGACAATCCCTCATAAAAAGGGACGGCCAAAAAACTGAAAAAAGAAGATTACTAAGAAAAAAGCCATACCCTACGGCCATGGTTGAACTTCTCCGATCACCCTCCGACCTTACACCCCCTTTAATCAGATTGTGAAGATAGCAGGAAGTATTCCTTACTTATCTCCATTTACAAATATCACACTTTTACTAGCACTCGCTAACTTGACCGTCGGAGTGACTTTGGCCGGCACCACCCCGGTGTCCCAGACGTCCTACGGGTCTCGTGTGTTCTCTCTTTACAGGTTGTAGTGCCCCATGTCCCCGAGCGATTTTTGAGGACTACAATTTGGCGCCCACCGTGGGGCCCGACAATCTCTAAGCAAGCAAAGGTAGAACGCGGCAACCCCGACTATGTCATCTGACGATTTTCATCACAACGCGATGGAGGTTAGGGTACAGCTCCTCATATCCCAGATGCAAGAGAATACCCAAAGGCTCTAAGCACTCGAACAAGAGAATCAACGAGTGTTGGCGGAGAACCAAGAGTTGCAAAATAGGGTCAATTCGCTCACTGTCGTACGACCGTTTGGAGACGCTTCAACGTCCCAACCCTTGCCATTCGAGCAAGCCGCTCACGCTGCTTATTACGCACCAGTCCGCCCGGACGAACAGGGTACTACCGCGAGAGACCTCGATCCAACCCACGTAGGCTCAGAGCCCAACATTCGAGTTACGAATGGACCTCATATCGTCGCACGACATACGGCAGGGAACATACCAAATGGGATGGGAGGACATCGATCAAACGACATGGCAAGAGCTACGCAAGGATCGCCGCCTATATCCACTCCCAATGGCAACGTCGGCTCAACCCAACCAACCATCCCGCTACAAGGAACGTCATCCGACCCTTCGCATTCAACGCCGTCAAACCCAAACCGAGTGAGCGCCGAGCCGACCTTGGCCAACCAGGACTTGGCACGAAGATTCACAGAGATGGAAGCACTCATCCAACGCATTCCGGGAATGCCCACTCCTATAAAGAAAAGTGCGGCCAATAGTTTTGCCGACTCACCCTTCGTCGACACAATAGCATTGGTGGAGATGCCAAGGAAGTTCAACTTTCCAGGTATGAAGCAGTACGACGGTACGACAGATCCCGACGAACACATTGCGCAATATCGACAACGAATGTTCACGGCCGCCATCCCTCGTGACCTTAGGGAAGCATGCATGTGCAAAGGTTTCGGTTCGAGCCTCGTGGGACCTGCCCTACAATGGTACACCAACCTCCCCAATGTTTCCATCAACTCTTTTGCCCAACTCACTGACACCTTCGTAGAACAGTTCGCTAGTAGCCGGAAACTAGAAATGTAACATCCCGGATTTCGGGTAATGAATTTTTGATATATGTGAAATATGTGAAAATAAATTTTTACTATTTGAGGGGGTGTAAATGTAATTGGAAAACTAAGAAAAATAGTGAAAAATAAGAAAAATGAAAAATTGAAAAACTGGACCAGAGAGCATCGCGACCTGGTCACCGCGACCACAGGTCGCGATGGCTCGCTCGCGGTGGAAAACACAAAATCTGGCAGTGAGTGCCGCGACCAGTCACCGCGACCACAGGTCGCGATGGACTGCTCGCGATGAAATTGTCAAAAACGGGCAGAGAGCAGCGCGACCACTCGCACGACCAAGGCGCGCTCGCGAGGAAGGCGGTGCGCGCACTCCAGTGAGCATCGCGACCTGGTGCCGCGACCACAGGTCGCGGTAGCGAAAAAAATATAAAAAAAGAAGAAGTTTCTCGCAGAAGCGAGAAACACACAGAACTCAGACAGAGGGCAAGAAAGAGAGAGAAAGAGCCGAGAAAAAGGAGAGAAAAGAGAGAAGAAAAAGAAGAAGAAGAAGAGAGAAGAAGAAGAAAGAAAAGAAAAGAAAAAGAGGAAGAAGAGGAAGAAGGAGAAAGGAAAAAGAGAAGGGAAAGAAATCGTGGAACCGCGGTTGGTCGAACGAAAAAACGGTACCGAGGTTGGTGTACTTTCGATTTCGAAATCTTTACGAAAAGTATTTCGTTATTGTTTTAGTTTTCGTTTCCGTTTTCGTTTCGATTTCGTTGAAGTTTCACGTTTTCGATTTTCGTAAGAAACTTGTTTATTTATATGAAAAAAATTAATGATTTATATATATCTATTGTTGATTTGGAATGATTTTATAATAGATCGTATTTGGATCGTGTTTTCGAATATTTTGATTGTTACGATTTGTGAAAAATACTTGATTTAGTTGCTTGCATGACTATTGTTTATGATTTGTAATTTATTGTGATTACTTGAAAATTTATTTATTGTAACGGCCCTAGGATACTTAGACATAGAAATGGATATAGGAGGTTGGTATACCAGCTGGGTTTTACTGAGCAGTACTGCGCCGTTATTATTGTGTGATTGTTGTTGCGGGGCAATCTCGGACAATCACACCGCTTTAGTGATCGTTGTTGCGGGGCAATCTCGGACGATCACAATGATACTAGCGATTGTTGTTGCGGGGCAATCTCGGACAATCGCGATGATATTAGTGATTGTTGTTGCGGGGCAATCTCGGACAATCACGTGATATCAGTGACTGTTGTTGCGGGGCAACCCCGGACGTCACATTGACCCATATTCCAGTCCTAGAATGTTTAGTATTCTAGTGGGCCAAAATTGATAGAATTGAAAGTGAATCGAATGATTTTATTGATCGAATTCTTATGTTGATTTCATTATTGAACTTCGAGAAATTGAAATTGTTTAATGATTTAATTTTGAAATTCAATTGTTTTGTAATCGATTAGTGATGAAAATGTTTATCTTGTGGTTTATTCTCTTTAAAGACTAATTATATTGTAGTTTATTTAATTGAGTTTTTAGTACACCCACTAAGCTTTATGCTTAGCGCGTTAGTTTGTTTCTAACGCGTAGGTACCAGGAATCCGGACGAAGCTAAAGACTGAAGAACTGGAAGAATTGCAGACCGAGTCACAGGATTGTACAGTTGGGTAGCTATATTTTTGTTATGTATATATATTCTGCAAGCATGCATATACAGGGGAATTGTAAATATGTTTTGTAATATGTTTTTAATTAATTACTTTACGATTTCTAAAGGTCTGTATATATATAAAAGTTTGAACTGTTTTATTTTATAAATTGTGATTGATAAGTCGCACTAAACGGCAGAGTGCGCAATTATTTGATTGATATTGAAGTGTTTGTGAAAATGTGAATTTGAATTGATTTGTGCAAAAATAGGTTTTGGAAAGTCCGAAAAACAAACGGTACTCTGCCGGATTTTCGTAAAAAGTTTGTATTGAATGGGCTCACTCGAAAACGATTTTTAAACTATAATTTATATGGTTTTCTGTTTATGAAATGAATGTCGAAAGTTTTGAAAGTCCGAGTAGCGCGCCCCGGGTCGGTCCGGCCGGGTCGGGTCGGGGGGTGCTACAAGAAAAATAATCCGACGACCTCTATTCAATCAGCCAAAGGAGTGGCGAACGCCTACGAGACTTTGTGGGCCGGTTCAACCACGAAAAAGTATCCATCCCTCATTGTAACTAGGCGACAGCCATATCAGCCTTCCGCAAGGGTCTACTCTATGATTCCGATCTGTACAAAGAGCTTACCAAATACCCTTGTAAAATCATGGAAGACGTCATCACCAAGACATGGGCACAGATAAAATGGGAAGAAGATGAAATAAACCATAAACCTAGTAGAGCGAACTACAAGGAGGATAAGTCGGAGAGGATGGTCAAACAACGAATCAACACTCGACACAGCGGGCCATACCCAACCATACCCCGATGGGACGGCCGTATGATGTACGAGCGCCGACGCGACGACAGACCACCGAGGCCATTCATTCGTCCAAAAAACATAACACCATAATACAACTTGAACATCAGACCAACGGAGGTAGTCGCCATACTCAAAGGAATGGGTAGGTCGGTTCGGTGGCCAGACAAGATGATGAGCCCGCCGGATCAAAGAGACAACTCTAAATGGTGCGAATTCCATGGAGACCACGGCCATCGAACTGAGCATTGCGTGGCGCTACGATTGGAAGTAGCCGAACTACTCAAGAAAGGCCACCTTAAAGAATTCCTGACTGATAAAGGTAAACAAACTTTTATAAATAGAGAGAGGTCGCGCGACATTGCTTCCATACCACCACCAGAACCTCCCAAACACGAGAGAACTGTGAACGTCATCTCTGGCGGGTCTAAAGTAAATGGAGTAACCTACTCGGAGGCAAAGCGCCACTCGCGACAGGCCGGTCGTACGGACGTCCAACGAACTCGTACGGCAGATCCCACGTGTAACTACCCAATCAGTTTCAGCAGCGATGAACACATGGACTTATTCAATCCCCACCACGATGCACTAGTCATCTCACTGACGGTGGCCAACTGTTTGATCAGACGGATCCTAGTAGACAATGGAAGCTCAACAAATGTACTCTTCCTCGGCGCATTGAAAGAAATGCATATTGACGAGTGTAACATCGTACGTCGCTCCACAATCCTTGTGGGATTTAGTGGAGAACACAAGAACACTTTTGGAGAGATCACCCTTCCAGTCTACGCGGAAGGCGTCAACTTGAACACACATTTCCTCATCCTGGACTGTCCGTCGTCCTACAACATAATTATGGGTCGCCCGTGGATTCATGAGATAAGGGCAGTTCCCTCAACGTATCATCAGGTCATCCGTTTCCCTACCAGGTGGGGAGTTCACGAGATCCGAGGGCAGCAAAAGACCTCGCGTGACTGTTATCAGAACACTCTTAAAAGCAGGTCATCCGACTTATAGCAATTACAGAATGAGAGCACCCCCACCAACAAAGACAAACCCGATATGGAAGAACTCGATGAAGTGTCCATACATCCAGATTTTCCGGACCACAAAGTTAGTATCGGGTCCCGCCTTCCACAAAATATCCGAGCAAGACTACTCAGCTTCTTGACAGCGCGGCACGACAGCTTCGCATGGTCGCACGTAGATATGATCGGAATTAGCCCAGAAGTCCTAGTACATAGGTTGCAAGTCGACCCGGATCATCCACCTGTGAAGCAAAAAAGAAGGAAGTTTGCGCCCGAGCGCAACAAGGTTATAAATGAAGAAATCCAAAAGCTAATTGATATTGGTTCAGTGAGAGAAGTAAATTACCCGGACTGGCTCGCAAACGTAGTGGTAGTGAAGAAAAAGAATGGGAAGTGGCGAGTTTGCATCGACTTCACAGACCTCAACAAGGCTTGTCCGAAAGATTCCTTCCCTCTCCCACACATCGACATGATGGTGGACGCTACGGCAGGCCACGAATTATTGAGCTTCATGGATGCATTCTCCGGTTACAACCAAATCCTTATGCATCCGGACGACCAAGAGAAGACTTCATTCATCACGGAGCGCGGCATTTTCTGCTACAAAGTAATGCCATTCGGCCTCAAGAACGCTGGGGCAACCTACCAAAGATTAGTCAACAAAATGTTTGCAACCATGCTTGGACAGACCATGGAGGTCTATATAGACGACATGCTGGTAAAGTCATTAGTAGCAGACCAGCACCTCGACCACCTCCGGCAGTCGTTCGACATCATCGACAAGTATGGGATGAAGCTTAATCCAACCAAATGTTCCTTCGGAGTTTCATCAGGGAAGTTCCTTGGCTATTTAGTAACCAAGAGAGGCGTCGAGGCCAACCCGGATCAACTCCGATTCGTCATGGATCTAAGGTCCCCCAAAAGCATCAAAGACGTACAAAAGCTAATCGGACGGCTCGCGGCCCTCAACCGATTCATTTCAAAGTCATCCGAAAAATGTAAACCTTTCTTCGATGCTCTAAGGAATAGCAAGTCATTTGATTGGAATCAAACAAGCGAGGACGCCTTCCAAAATATAAAAAGGTATCTAGCAAACCCACCTCTCATGTCCAAACCTAAGGAAGGAGAGACCCTCCTGCTCTACCTCGCTATATTCGAAACGGCCGTTAGCGCGGTACTGATAAGGGAGGAGGATGGTAAACAACTCCCCGTATACTACATCAGCAAGACCCTACTCGACGCAGAGACAAGGTACACCCAACTTGAGAAATTAGCTCTCGCACTAGTCACAGCCGCAAGGAAATTACGGCCGTACTTCCAATGCCACACTATTAGTGTACTCACTGAATTCCCCTTGAAGAGTGTCCTACATAAACCTGAACTATCCGGTCGTCTAGTAAAATGGGCCGTGGAGCTGAGCGAGTACGACGTCAACTACCAACTTCGCACGGCGATCAAGTAACACTATAGGCAGCGGGCTGGGAATAGTACTTACCTCCCCTACTGAGCACATCATCGAGAAGTCCATCAGATGTGGATTCAAGACCACCAACAACGAAGCCGAGTACGAAGCCCTCATAGCCGGGCTCACCTTGGCAAAGGACTTACACGTCGAGCGAATCAAGGTACGCAGTGACTCCCAATTAATTGTGAGACAATTGCAAGGGTCCTATCAAGCTCGGGACTTAAAGATGTCGGCCTACTTGACCTTGGTAAAAGAGTTACAAGCTTCATTCGAGTCATTCGACATCAAGCAAATACCCAGATCCGAAAACGCGCATGCCGACGCACTCGCCAATCTTGGGTCCGCACTGGATACCACAATTGAGCGAACAATTCCCATGGTGTTTGTCCAATGGCCAGCTGTGTGGAAACCAACAAAGCTCGAAGTCAATCCAATTTCGGACGAGCCAACCTGGATCACCCCGATCTACGACTACTTGAGGGACGACACCCTCCCAACTGACAAAGTAGAAGCACGAAGAATTAAGATCAAGGCCGCCCGATTTTCTATAATAGAGGGTCAACTCTACAAGCGATCCTACTCCGGGCCCTACCTCAGATGTCTCGACCCAGTCGAAGCTCAGCAAGTACTAAAGGACTTACACGAGGGGCAATGCGGGAATCACTCGGCCGAGAGAAGCCTAGCCAATAGAGCAATCACGGCCGGGTATTACTGGCCCACGATGCGGTCCGAGTCGCACGACCTCGTCAAAAGGTGCGACCCCTGTCAGCGCTTCGCCCACGTTTCACATCAACACCCGGAAAGACTCCACCCCATCTCAGCACCATGGCCCTTCATGAAGTGGGGTATGGACATAGTAGGAAAATTGCCCGTCGCTACCGGAGGAAAAGTCTACATGCTAGCCGTAACCGACTACTTCACAAAGTGGGTCGAAGCTGAATCATATGTAAGAATCAAAGACGCCGAGGTAAAAAGCTTCATTTGGAAGAATGTCATATGCCGCTACGGAGTTCCAAAGGAAATAGTTACCGACAATGGCTCACAATTCATTTCATACGATTTCCAAGACTTTTGCGACAAATGGAACATCAAACTAAGCTATTCAAGCCCAAGATACCCTCAAGCTAACGGACAAGCAGAATCCACTAACAAGACAATCATGTCCACCCTCAAGAAGCGACTCGACCAATGCAAAGGGAAGTGGGCCGACGAGTTACCAGGTGTGCTATGGTCTTACCGTACGACGGTAAGGACATCAACAGGCGAAACACCATTCTCTCTATCTTACGGCTCAGAGGCCGTCATAGCAACAAAGGCTGACTACCCTTCTTATAGGATACGACACGCAACAGGGGAAGCAAACGACAGAGAAATGCTGAGTGAACTCGACACAATCGACGAGCGCCGCGACAAGGCCGCAATCAGTTTAGCCGTATACCAACAACGAGTCGCCCGCCATTATAACAGAAGCGTTCGTCTCAAGTCATTCCGTATTGGAGATTGGGTTCTTCGCCGCGTCTTCCAAAACACAAAGGAAAAAGGAGCAGGCAAATTCGGTCCTACGTGGGAAGGACCATATCAAATCACCAATATATTCAGACATGGAGCCTATAAACTACGATGTACCGATGGCATGGAGATCGGCAACAGCTGGAACGCATGCCATCTAAAACCATATCAGTTTTAAAAAAAAAAATTATATATATATATATGTATATATTTGCAACACAGAACTCTCTTCCCCGTCGGAGGGTCGTTGATAAACCCAACGGCCGACGCTAACATTTTTACGCAGGTCAGCATTGCAAAGACTATCTTAACTACATTCTTAATCAAAGTTGTAGTGTGCAACTAAGCAGTTACACACTCCAACTGGGGCAATTCAATACCATAAACAAACCAAGTCTACGACAAGGTCGACCTCGACCCGCATTCAAGGTCATGGACTCTCCATCTCCAAACGATCACATGACCCGCATTCAAGGTCATGGACTCTCCATCTCCAAACGATCACATGACCCGCATTCAAAGGTCATAGACCACGACCCGCATTCAAAGTCACGAACCATGACCTACTCTCAAGAAGGTCACCATCTCCCATGGTCGTACGACCAACACTCAAAGTCGCAAAAGCAAAATATGGTCACAAACCGCCATCGTACAAATTCTAACATATACAAAATTCTAAAATCAAAATATATATATTAAAAAGAAATCGTTCAAACAAAAAATAAAAATTCATCAAGTACAAAAAGTTACAACCCCTTATGGGGCAAAACCATCAGACTCTCCAGCAGGCTGAGCAGCCAAAGCCACGACTGCCGAGCCTTCTGGAGGAGGAAGAGCAGCTGTATCTCCTGCATCTTTCGCATCAGCTTCATCATCAGAACGCGTCAACTCCTCGTGATTAGCAATCCAGTCCTCGACCTTCCACTCCGTCGCACGACCGTCTCGATACTCCCTCATCAGGTCTGCACGGGTCTTGATGACAGCATTAAGAACATTATCCTCCGCCTTGTCGTACAGAGCGTCGTAATCAGCCTCCTTGGCCTTCAGCTTGGCCTGTAGTAAGTCGACAGTCGACTTTAGTTTGTTCAGCTCAAGTGTGGCCTCAACTGCACGACCCGACGCCTCGAGAGCTGTCTTTTTTGCCTCCAAGTTTGAAGCTTTCAAATTGTCATTTTCCTGCTTCAAACTCTGGTTACTCGACTTCAGCTCTCTTATCTTCTTAAGGGCGGAGCCGAGTTCTTCTTTCAAGTGCACGTGCGACTGGAGAGCCTACAAAAATAAATGAAACAAGTTAGAACAGATTCTAAAATAAGCAAAAATAAAATACAAACAGCAACAGTCGTACGACCATACCTGGAAGAGGTGGCCTAGGCCCCAATCGGCAGCTTGAGAAAGACCCATCTCCCTGAGACGACTCTTGTCCTCAGGCAACAGCAGCCGCTCGACCTGTGGAAGGATCGAGCCAACATCAGAATACGCAGAGGCATCCTACGGGAAGACCAGGTCGACCGACGCGTCGACACCCGATGTTGAATCTTCCCTCCTCCTTTTCTTCCCAGCTGAAGAAACATCTTGGGAGGCCTTTGCTCGACCAGTTGGAGGAGGTGGAGGAGTGGAGGCCGCCTGGTCGCTCGACTCAGCCTTCTTCTTTCCCTTCCTTTTTTCCCTCAGCCTCCTCATCGCATCGTCAGCAGCAGGCGCGGCGATCTCTCCAGCCATAATGTCAACTGCAAATCGTCGCTCGACGTATGAGATGGGAGTCAAAAAGCGTGTGCCGTACAGTCGCTCGACACAGTGCCTAACCCTGACAAACTCCACTAAATTTTTGAAGGCAGGGTAAGGGGTACCTGGCTCGTTTATCACGCTAAACTTCCAGAGGTGGCTCGGTCGCAAATTCTCCTCCGCCAAAATACTCCTCCAACTCCTCTCCTTGGCGTCGTACGACAACACCCTTTCCGTACGTGTCACACACGTCAAACCAACAACTGATTGCGGCGCTCCTGTGTTCACTACAAAACAAACAGTAGTTAGTAATAACAATAAGTAAAATACTGTCGTACGACTCAACTAAATAAAAGACCCACCAGCCTTGGACCAGGTCGCACGAACGACAGTATCCCCGAGAGGCCAATCAACAAGCAGGCCCCTCGCAAAGAAATACCTGTCCTTCCACAACCTGTCGTTTGTGGTTAACTCCGTTATCAGGTGCGTTCTGTTAGGTCGGAGGTTTAAGTTGTAACGCCCCTTCTCTGTGTCGTGCTCCCGCACGGTGTACGAATAGAAAAGGTCAGGAAGCTCGAATACTATCCCTTCCCTCGTACACAGCAGATCCAACGCCAACAGGATCCTCCAGCTGTTGGGCATCAGCTGCCCTGGGGCAAGCTCGAAATGATCGAGCACTTTCCTCAGTAGTCCGACTACTGGCAGCCTGAATCCCACCCGCTGGAACGGGAACTCGTACAAACAGGTCCATCCTGGGACGTCCCAATCTGGCCTCTCCTCCTTAAACGGCGCCCTCAGTGCGACACCATCGGGTATGCCATAACTAAACCGGAGACGCATGATGTCGTCCTCCGTTAGCACGCTTGCTGGATTATTCAACAGCAAGCCTAGCGGCCTGCTAGGTCCCATCGGGCATGGACCCGCCGCGTCGCCCGGTAGATCGACTAGGGGAATCCCTATAGGAATGTCCTCCATCACGCGCGACGTACCCGCGAAAGAAACAGTCACAGTGTCGTACGACGCCACTGTCACTTCAGCACTCGCTGCCTCTGACTCCCCCCATGAGTCGTACGACAGATCTATTGGATCGTCATATCCACGCCCAGAGGTACTGGGAGGACTCTCATCGCCTCGACTCGACATCAGAACCTACAAGTCGAACGACAGTAGCCAACGGTTAGTAATTATAACCTAAAACCAAAGACCTTGCACGACCTAATATCAGCTCCCAAGACTGTTAAGAAGGTCGTGCGACCTATACGTCTTGGCTACTGTCGTGCGACCTAGACTCTACAAACACGTTATATGTAAACCTAAGTTTTATTTTTCGATCTAGAACTAACACTTTTTAGATTTCTTCTCGAAAGATACTCAAGAACACGAAAAGGACCCCAGAAACAGAAATGAAAAATACATTAAACAAATGCGGAGATAACAGAAAAACTTACCAAACTAAAACGAGGTAACCACGCTTCACCGAAAAACGCGAGAGAATGGTAAAAGACTATCAACAAACGACGCCGGAGAAGTTCACAGAGGTGACTGGTTCCTAGAGAGAGAAAGAAAATGAGAGAGAAAGCTAGAAATTGAAAAATGAAGAAGAAAAGGAAAGGGCGGCAATTAAAAAGAAAGCATGTGCTGACGTGTCAGCTTCTCATTGGACACATACTCCCATAACCTATCATGACCCAGGCATGCATGCTGCCCATAAAGACCGCATTTATTTCGGCATAGATATCGATGAGTCATTCAAAGACCAACCATTCCTTCTCTAAAGTGACATTGTCGCACGACAAATGGCAAAAGTTACGCACTATCATCTGCTCACCAACACTGATACACTCTCTCAGAAGGACAGAATCGTGCGACAATATCGAACCAACGTTAGAGTTCACACATACATATTTTACGCCTACATGTCGTACGACGCAAACCCATTGGCTCTTCTAAAACCAATACGTTTGGGGGCAAACTGTAGTAGCCAAAATATGTATGGCCCAAAGACAAAGCCCATAGCTAAAAGAAAGGTACACTCTCATGTAGTACGACAAAAGGCTTAGCGTGAAGACCAAGTCGCACGACATGGAGCATCCTCATATCAACGTACCAGTTGGAAGATTATGTCGTACGACACGAAGCACTCGTGTAGTACGACGACGTACCAGTTTGAAGACCATGTCGCACGACATGAGCACTCGTGTAGTACGACAACGTACCAGTTTGAAGACCATGTCGCACGACATGTGCATTCGTGTAGTACGACCGTGCTACATCACCCAATCATGGTCCAAATTGACAAGAAACCTACATGTCGTACGACGTAGCATCTCCGTCGCTCCGAGGGAGACCAAATTGTGATTTACTTTGAAACGGGTCCTACGAAGTCATAAATGACACTTGATGGCAGCCCGATCAAAAGAAGCACCCAGATGCTTTCTTGGTGGAAGACAGAGAGGAGAGAATGATGAGATCCCTCAAAAAGGAAGAAGCATCAGTCTCCTATAAAGAGGAAGACAATCCCTCATAAAAAGGGACGGCCAAAAAACTGAAAAAAGAAGATTACTAAGAAAAAAGCCATACCCTACGGCCATGGTTGAACTTCTCCGATCACCCTCCGACCTTACACCCCCTTTAATCAGATTGTGAAGATAGCAGGAAGTATTCCTTACTTATCTCCATTTACAAACATCACATTTTTACTAGCACTCGCTAACTTGACCGTCGGAGTGACTTTGGCCGGCACCACCCCGGTGTCCCAGACGTCCTACGGGTCGCGTGTGTTCTCTCTTTGCAGGTTGTAGTGCCCCGTGTCCCCGAGCGATTTTTGAGGACTACACTGACCACTTCCACTATCTTCAAAATTGGATGAACTCCAAATTACAACTTGGGCAAGATTGAACTTAGCAATCACCCTTTACAAGAGAGAGGAAGAAATACAAATATTTTTGGACGTTTTAAAGGTGAAAGGGGAAGGCTTATTTATAGCCTTACAAAGCCAACCCACCATGGTTTCTTAATCCATGTGGGATTCTCACAAAGACACTAAGGAGCCATATATATAACAAATCTCCACCTTGGCGACTTAGTGATTTTCAAACTATTTTTTCGATCTCCAGATCAGCGACGCCGGTGCCAACTCAAATCTGCAAGATGTTAATCAAGCTCAAACAATGTTTGAACTTGATCGCTGTCACCACCTTGGTCATCATATCTGCGGGATTCTCTGCAGTGTGGATCTTCTGAATTTGCACTCCACCTTCTTCAATAATCTCTCGCACAAAATGATAACGAACGTCGATGTGCTTTGTACGTGCATGATAGACTTAGTTCTTTGCTAAATGAATAGCACTCTGATTGTCACAATACACCTTGATGTGCTTTTGACCAATTCCCAAATCTTCAAGCAAACCTTGTAACCAAATTGCTTCCTTCACAGCCTCTGTGACTGCCATATACTCTGCCTCTGTAGTAGACAAAGCAACCGTAGACTGCAAGGTAGACTTCCAACTGACTGGCGCTCTAGCAAGAGTGAATACATAACCAGTAGTTAACCGACGCTTGTCTAAATCTCCCGCGTAGTCAGAATCACAATATCCAACAGCACCTTGACCAACTATATCATCCCGCTCAAATACTAAACCAACATCTACAGTATTTTGAATGTACCGTAGAATCTATTTCACAGCTAGCCAATGTCCTTTACCAGGATCATGCATGTATCTGCTCACAGCTCCAACTGCATGTGAAATGTCAGGCCTCGTACACACCATTGCATACATCAAGCTACCAACCGCATTAGCATACGGAACTTTTGCCATGTATTCTCGTTCTTCATCATTCTTAGGAGATAATTGAGCACTAAGCTTGAAATGAGGAGCAAGTGGAGTGCTTACAGGTTTTGTCTGTTCGTTCATACCAAAACGTTGTAGCACCTTCTTCAAATATTGACTCTGTGTCAAACAAAGCTTGCCTTTCTTCCTGTCTCTGTTTATCTCCATGCCGAGAATCTTTTTGGCTTCTCCCAGATCTTTCATCTCGAACTCCTGATGCAATTGAGCCTTTAACCTCTCAATCTCTACTTGGCTCTTTGATGCGATCAACATATCATCGACATACAATAGGAGATAGATGAAAGAATCATCTTGTAGCTTACGAAAATACACACAATGATCATGTGTGCTTTTGGTGTACTTTTGCTGCAGCATAAACTGATCAAATCGTTTGTACCACTGCCTCGGAGATTGCTTCAATCCATACAACGATTTGTTCAGCTTGCAAACCCAATTCTCTTTACCAGCAACCTCGAAACCTTCAGGCTGAAACATATAGATTTCCTCCTCCAAGTTACCGTGTAAAAACGCGGTCTTCACATCCAGTTGAACTAGTTCCAAATTCAATTATGCTACCAAGGCCAACAAAATTCTAATGGAGGAATGTTTTACAACTGGAGAAAATACCTCATTATAGTCAATTCCCTCCTTCTGAGCGTAGCCCTTAGCTACGAACCTTGCCTTGTAGCGAACACCATCTTTGTCAGGAAATCCTTCTTTCTTTGCATAGACCCATTTGCATCCAATTGCCTTCTTGCCTTTAGGTAGTTTTGCCAATTGCCACGTATTGTTCTTCTGAAGAGATTTCATCTCTTCATCCATGGCTTCCCTCCACTTTTCAACTTCGGAACTTCTAATCGCTTCTTTATAAGTGGAAGGAACATCATCATCTTCAATCGAAAGTGCATAGGCCACCGTATTTTTAAACTGAGTAGGTAAGTTTTCCATATCCTGGTATCGAGCAGGGATCTTGACATTCTGTCGTCGTGGCCTATCAACTGCAATGCTTTCTTGTTGTTGTGGAGGCTCTTGGGTTAAAACCTCTTCTTCTTCTGATTCGTCTTCTGCCAACGGAGAATCAGCTTCTGTTCTACTTCCATCAACTGGGTCAATAATTCTACTTTTAAACTCCACCTGCTTCGGAGTTTGCTCCACCTGCTGCGAAGTTCCATCGGTCTTCTCAGTTACCTTTCTTAACATGGCAGATTCATCAAAGGTAACATCCCTGCTGATGACTAACTTTCTTGTTTCCAGACACCACAAACGATATCCCTTGGAACCAGATGCAATCCCCTATAAAAGTAGCTTTCTTGGCTCTGGGGTCCAACTTTGATTCCGTAACATGGTAGTATGCAGCGGAACCAAACACATGTAAGGAATCATAGTCAGTTGCAGGTTTTCCAGACCATACCTCCATAGGTGTTTTGCCTTCAAGTGGAGACGATGGTAGACGGTTGATGAGATGACACGCATACGTCACAGCCTCACCCCAAAACTGCTTGCCCAACCCAGCATTGGACAACATACACCGAACCTTCTCCAGCAAAGTTCGGTTCATACGTTCTGCAACTCCGTTCTGTTGTGGTGTTTTTCGAACCGTGAAGTGTCGCACAATGCCTTCATCTTCACAAACTCTCATAAATGGGTCATTTGTGTACTCAGTCCCATTATCAGACCTCAGTCACTTGATCTTTCTACCGGTCTGAGTCTCAATCATCTTTTTCCACTTGAGAAAAATTTCTAGCACTTCATTCTTCTGCTTCATGAGATACACCCAAACTCTTCTTGAGAAGTCATCGACAAATGTGACATAATAATGTTTGCCACTCATAGAAGGAGTCCTTGTTGGTCCCCATACATCAATATGAACATAATCTAAGATACCTTTCGTATTATGGAGTGCGGTACCAAAGCTCACTCTTTTCTGCTTCCCCAAAACACAATGCTCACAGAAATCCAACTTGCCGGTTCTTGCACCTTTCAATAAGCCTTGCTTCACCAGTATTTGCAAAGCCTTTTCACCAGCATGTCCCAAACGCATATGCCAGAGCTTGGTAATTTTTGAATCTTTCTCCTCTTCAGAGACTGCTGCTGCTGCTGTCCCAATAACTGTACTACCAAGGTAGTAGTACAAGCTATTCTTCCGAACGCCTTTCATTGCCACAAGTGCTCCAGAAGTAACTTTCAACATCTCATTCTGCATAGTCACAGTGAAGCCTTTAGATTCTAAGACTCCTAAAGAGATGAGATTCTTCTTCATATCTGGAACATAACGAACGTCCGTCAGAACTCTGGTTGAGCCATCTTGATTCCTCAGTCGAATTGTACCAATCCCCAAAATTTTGCATGGACTATCGTTGCCCATGAAAACATCTCCACCATTTAGTTCTTCAAGGGTAGAAAACCACTCCCTATTAGGAGTCATGTGGAAGGTACATGCTGAATCCAAAATCCAATCATCAGGATGGGATGCTGTTGATGATCCAACCAGTGCAAAATCTGAATCGTCACTGCTTTCGGCTACACATGCACCAGACGATACAACTTTTTCTTTCTTCTGCAGCTTCGGACAGTCCTTCTTCCAATGGCCTTTTTCGTGACAAAAGGCACATTCATCTTTACCAAGTCTTCCTTTTGAGTTTTTGTGAACGCCCTCTTACTGTCAGTGCCTCTGCTGCTTCATTCCTGCTTTCTTTTTTATCTTTCTTTCTAATTTCATGGCTATACAAGGCAGTGCAGACTTCATCAAATGACACTTTATCCTTCCCAATGAGTAAGCTTGTAATAAGGTGATCGAACTCATCAGGAAAGGAGGCTAACAACATTAAAGCCAAATCTTCATCCTTGAAGGTTTCATCCAAATTTAACAAATCTGCTACTAACTGATTGAAAGCAGTAATGTGGTCGTTTATCGTGGTACCAGGAAGGTAATCAAATCGAAACAATTTCTTCTTCAAATAGAGGCGATTATGGCCGCTCTTCTTCATGAACTTGTTCTCCAACGCCTTCCACAACTTACTTGCAGATGTCTCCTTCATGAACGTATACTTCTGTTCTCTTGAGAGACACGAACGAATTGTACCACATACTAAGCGGTTGATATTTTTCCACTCAGTTTCATCTGCTCCTTCTGGTTTCTCTTCTTCAATGGCGATGTCTAGACCTTGCTGAAAGAGAGCATCTAGAACTTCGCCTTGCCACATACCGAAATGGCCGGTTCCATCAAACTTTTCTACCTCAAACTTCATTTTCATTACAGATGCCCTGCCCAGTATAGATGACGTGGATGGCTGGGAGGATGACTGGCCTTTGAATGAGGTAGACTTTTCTTCCGCCATTTCTTTAAGCTGCTAAACTCAAAAACTGCAACAGTACTGTATTTATGAACAGTAGCCGTATACTGAAATAGTGTATGTAGTCGTGAATAGTGCACCAGGTAACGTCCCAGGAAAGAGAGGTGGGTCACAACGGACACTCTTAAGTACCAAGTCTTTCCTTAGCCAGACCTTGCCTAGACATGCACTTTCCACACCACCACACTGACTTTCAGCAACCACCAAGTCAGCAAACTCAAGAACAATTCTTTTCTGATGTGGAAGATCAGACAATACTGCAACCACAGAGCATACTAAGAATTTTCTAGAGAATCTGACACCTTCAGCAGCTTAAAACACAACCGTGGCTCTAATACCAATTGTTGGGAAAATCGGGTATATTTTCCCTATCCGAAATAGTTACTACGTCCTCGGGCGCCGCTGACCACTTCCACTATCTTCAAAATTGGATGAACTCCAAATTACAACTTGGGCAAGATTGAACTTAGCAATCACCCTTTACAAGAGAGAGGAAGAAATACAAATATTTTTGGATGTTTTAAAGGTGAAAGGGGAAGGCTTATTTATAGCCTTACAAAGCCAACCCACCATGGTTTCTTAATCCATGTGGGATTCTCACAAAGACACTAAGGAGCCATATATATAACAATTTTCATTTAAAAGAACTACGCCTAATTAATTACTTTCAATTTTTTAAAAGTTACTTTAAAAATGGTTATATCAACCGTACTTATCAAGGAAGCTCATTCATTTGAATCCCCGACCGCATTTTTGCAAATTCAGTTCTAAAATTTTGGGTACATTCTAATTCTAATTAAGTTGGATTTGAAGTTATAATTGACATCCTTCTTTGCATCTAAAAATTGAGTAAAAATTAAAAATTAATTATTTTTTTTATACAAATACGGTCCGGATAACTACTTACGGTAACGGGAGACGAGAACTGTCAGTATCAACGGTTCGAACTACTGCTCCCAATAACGGAAGGAATCTACCCACACGATTACGCTTTTATAGGCAATGATGAGACTATATATTTATATACACTATGTACTGAACCTTAGTAACTTTAAAGAATTTGAACCTCCAACCAGCAAGACACCGAAGCTTGTTGTATTAAAAATTCACTATTAAACATTAGAAATCGAACAGATATAGTCACAGGAGAAAAGTTTTTCTTCAAAAAAAAAATAATAAAATAAAATAAAACTTGCGAAAACATGGGTAATAATCAAAGAAATGACGTCGTATTAATGTTAAACAACAAAGTGAAAATAGAATCAATCAACTGAAAATGAAAATGAAATAGCTTACAAATTAGTAGGGAAAGTGAAATGAAGTCAGCAATCTCAACACTAGTAAACTCCAGGAATCATCTCAATCTCAGCCCTCTCTCCCGCCTCTCCATTTTACACCCAAAGCCAATATCTCGTCCACCTTCTTCAATCCGCACCACCACCACCACATCACTCACCAAAAACAACAGCAGCAGCAACAGCAGCTTTGCTCCAACAATCATGGCGGCCTCCTTCAACCCCGAACATGCCAGGGCCCCACCCGCTCTTCCCTTGCCAGCTCCTCCCCTCACCAAGGCAATACTCTTCTCTTTTCTTTTTAATTACAGTTTTGACCAAGGTAATTGTGTTGATTTCTTATTTATTTATTTATTTATTGTAGTTTAAGATCGGCCTATGCCAGTTATCGGTGACGGCCGATAAAGAGAGGAACATCGCGCATGCTCGCAAAGCAATCGGGGAGGCTGCAGAGAAGGGCGCCCAGCTTGTTCTCTTGCCTGTGAGTTCTCTATAGTTATTTAATTACGTATATTCGTGCGTGTCTGTGTGAGTCCGCCAGTTCAGTTTTACTGTTAATTTGTTCAATTAAGCTTTGGTAGGAAATTTATTATGTAAACGAAGCTGGCCACATTCAAAACGGATCCTTTGCTATTACAGGTTATGATTTTTAATTTTATGTAAAATGTTGTAGTTATGGTTTCTGTGTTATTGTATGATTATGGTCCTACAACTTCAAGTTGATACAAGCCATATAGTTATAAAGGACTCAACTCAGAATCAAAAAAAAAAAAAAATCTTCACTCGCAAGTCACATCTTTGAATTGTTTTAGGTGAAAGCTTAATCATTTTGGTTTTTTGTGAACAAATTAATAGTGTTCATGTCAAATTAGGCACAATTAGACAAGGAAAAGAAGTTTGGTCTTTGCGGGGAGTGGAGAGTAGTAGCTCTTGGGTCTTGGCTTAATTTGGAAAATGTCGATGCTTAGGCTTCGAAATAAGATTGTTTCTATCTCTTTCAGGAAATTTGGAACAGTCCCTATTCAAACGATAGCTTCCCAGTTTATGCTGAGGACATTGATGCAGGTTATGAGGCCTCTCCTTCAACAGCCATGCTTTCTGAAGTTTCTCGTCTTCTCAAGATCACAATAGTTGGTGGCTCCATACCGGAACGTTGTGGGGATAGGTTGTATAACACTTGTTGCGTCTTTGGTACTGATGGCATACTGAAAGCTAAGCACCGTAAGGTAGCACTTGAGGCTCCCGTTCCATGACATTTGATGTTTGTTATTGTAGAGTATGTTCTAATCATTTTATCAGAAGTATGGAACTGAGGTGGTCATATGTTTATTAATCTTGTAATTCCAGAAGTCATGGGCTGATGACTATATGGCTGGAAGTACCTATCTAAATGTCTTGTATAAATCTTTCTAAGAAACTTGATGTCATTAATGTCATTTGGAAACTAAAACCGGATGGAAAGTACTATTAAATAGTACTTTCTTTATGTTCAATTATATTATCATAAGTTTGCGGTGGGTTGGACATTGGATGTTATTAAATAATGATAAATGATATTGATAATCTCCTAGGTTGGTTTTTATCTCTTATGTCTGAACATTGTTTGTCAACAACATGCCTGCTTGTAATGTGTAAGATATATAGCTGTAGGTCTGAGGGATATGATATCCTTTGAGTATAGAAACAAAGTTTTATGAAGTAATATCAAACGATATCTCTTTGTTGCTGATTTGTGCAAATTTCTGAAATTTTGGTGTTACTACAGATACACCTTTTTGATATTGACATTCCTGGGAAGATTACCTTTATGGAATCAAAGACTCTAACAGCAGGGGATACTCCAACCATTGTTGACACAGGTTTTATATTCTGTTAGATTTTCAGATCTAACAACATACTTACTTTTCACAACTATTGATCTGTTGGTTTAACTGCAGTCTTGTTTACTACAGTCATATATTTTGTAATTCATCCAATTTTTTTGTGTGCTATGATGCATTAAATTCCTATTATTGTGATAAATAGAAGACTTTTTTCTAGATACCCTATGTTTAGTATGACATGCATAACAATCAAGTATATTTGAATGAGCTTTACAGCATTTTTTCCAGACTGTCCTCCAGGACTTCTTATTTCAAATACAGTACTTGGACCTGGTAATGCCACCATTTGTTGGACGATATCAATCATATATTACCTTATTGTTAATTGAATATCAGATATAATTCAACTCGGGATATTTAGCTTGACAACCTGAGTTTTAAGTAAGTGGTGCTTTGTTATGGTTTCAAACAGTGAAAAACCGGCATAGACATATGTTGAATATGCATATAATTTTGTAGTTGTGTCGGAACTACTTTTTCCTGTAGAAGAGTCAACAAAGCATATGTACAATTGTTAGCAGCTCATGGATTCATCTTTCATTTTTTTTTTTTTTTTTTTTTTTTGTAATCTGCAGCTGCAAATCTGATTTAAGTATTTAGTTGACTTTATTTACACAGCCTCCTACCTCCAGTTAGATAGAAAACGTTTCTTTTGTTTTTGTTTTTTTTTTTTCCATATCTGTCAGAAATATGACCATCTATGTGTCCTGCAGATGTTGGGCGTATTGGCATCGGTATCTGTTACGACATTCGGTTCCAGGAACTGGCGATGATATACGCTGCAAGAGGTTTTTTTTTTCCACTGACCTGCGATATGATTAACTCCAGTGTTCCTCCTATTCATATTTCTACTTATCACGAAACATTAACTGGTAGCAAATATACACACACACACACACTAACCAGAGACACAAAACAACCTTAAATCTTTATCTTATAATTTTTTTTAGGAGAACTTACTTTTTGATTTTAGATAAAAGACTGATGAATAAAGAAAATGTTTACCATTATGAGAGAAACATCTGCTAACATTTTTATTTTTTTTGGGAAATAGTGACAAACCTATCCATTTGAAAAAAGACGTCAAAAGAAGTTACTATATGAATCCTAAGGATAGGAACATATACTCCTCATGAGATCTTGCTTTGGCAGTAACAGTGCCGAGTAATGATTCTGAACATGTTTGACATCTATTCATCAGTATTAATGTGTAAAAGAGGCATCATGAATGAATTTGAATCATTGAAATCGAAAGTTAGTATTTACTTCTTATTTTCTATTATATACCCTAGTATCTTTTCATTTTTTTTTTTTTCGAGGTCTAGGCTTCAGGCAGTTTCAGAAATTGTTGTCCCTCTCCAGTATCCTTTGATTATTTGTCAAATTGTTATGATGCTTTTTATTCTCATAAACTCTCTGAACATTGACAATATTAGGTGTTTGACATCAGGTGCCCACTTGATATGCTATCCCGGGGCATTTAACATGACAACTGGACCATTGCATTGGGAGTTATTGCAGAGGGCAAGGTACTAATATATCTCAGTTGTGCTGTGTTTTGTGTTGCTAAATTATGAGTTGGCGGGATGTGTCGTATAGGTAGTTTACCACTAGGGCTAAAGACTGTATGAACCTCTTGTAACAGTCCTTTTCTCCATATAGATTACTTGGTGCTTCAAATGACAGAATACATACAAATCTTGGAGGTTTCTCTTGCATAACCTGAAATAGATTCACTAGGTTTGAGACTGGGGGAATTGTCTTAATTTGAATTTTCAATTATGTCTACAACTTATTTTAATTTTGCTCGCTTGGACTACAAATGAATTGAGAGAGATGTGTTATTCAAAGCACTATCAATTTATTTGAGGAAGTAGAATTATTAGGCATGACTTGGTATAATCTCAAAATAACTTTCCATTTTAAAAGAAAATTATCAAATAGAAGAGTGTCTTTTTGTGATTGCAATTAATTGTATCTATTGTGTTAGTTAGTTATGTTGACTCTTTCTTTTTATTTCAAATCATGAATTTCCTCCCATTTAGTAATCTTTTATGTCTCAATTATGACTGGTGTGTTTTATGATATTTGATGTTTTATATGATGGTTGGCATCTATTTATTTTGTTCTTTGCTATTTCATATGCAGGGCTGCTGATAATCAGGTATGGCATAAATTCCTCATTTTTCGTATATGTATATGTTATAAATATAATATATGTATGATTAGCATAGAGGTTTCATACTTTCATAATCAATAATACCTCATTACCTTCATGCGTGTATGAGTGTCTTGATTCTCTTATCGCAATTTCTAAGGAGAAGCCTTAATTAAATGACACTTCACAATTGCAATGTCTTTTTCCAAACTGAAGAGAGAAAATTCTCAGAATGTTGTAAGGTATTGAGGAATAGTTAACCAGTTGATGTTTTTTTTTTTTTTTTTAATATATATACATAAATTATGGCACAAAGAAAAACAGAATCAAGGCATTCATGTGGAACAAGAATGTAAGTATTTTTGAGTTTCTGGCAACTGTCGGAGCTAACACCCCGATACAAGTAAAATATCATCTTCTGGTCTTAAATATAGTGTTTCCTGGGACAGAAAGATTATGAAGAAATAAAAACAGGTTCACTTCATTAGTTTAGGCAGCTCATTGTATTTCAGCGCCGGTTTTAAACATGTAAACTACCTTGTGAAAATGAAATCCCTAGAGAGTAGAGATTGATTCCATCAAAATGGTTATGGATTTTCAAGGCAACTTACAGTCAAAATTCCCAAGTAATTGAAATAGACATGACAGATAACTACTGACATTCTCACATTCACATGGATGCTTTTGTGTGGTAAATTTGAATGGCAGTTATACGTAGCAACTTGTTCACCTGCTCGAGATGAAGCGGGCGGTTATGTGGCTTGGGGCCACTCCACTCTTGTAGGACCGGTAAGCAGATACTACTTTTAGATTTCTTATGAATTCTTTCATGTAAGTTACAATTGTAAAAGAGAAAGCTTTTATGGTAAACATGTGCCGAAGCTTCTGTGCTTTTAAGTTCCAAGAGCATAAATGCTAATTGAAAGATACAAATGGCAGTTTGGAGAAGTTCTGGCTACTACTGAACATGCAGAGGATTTAATCATAGCGGAGATTGATTATTCACTAATTGATCTCAGAAGGTGACACGCGTTCGAACCTAATAGATAGTTTTTTATAATGTCCAAATTATAGTAATCTAATTTATTGCTTATATGAAATTCAGGACAAACCTTCCATTAGCAAAGCAACGGCGAGGTGATCTTTACCAGTTGGTTGACGTCCAAAGGCTTAACTCTCAGTGATTCAAGCAAAAGTTTCATTCCTAGAAAGTGGTGTTATTGTAATGAAAATGATGAAGAGTATCATAGCCTTCTACTGTGGAAAATCTAGATTGGTCTGGTGAAGTTGATCATTGAAATAATTACCAAAAAAATCAATGCAAAACAGATATAAAGCTCCTATACTTTTTGTTATTAGTAAGATAATTACCAGATTATTCATGCGTCATTAATGATTGTATCCTCCTACTTTTGAAGCAACAGCATAAAGAAAAAAATAGCAGTAATGAATGGATATTAATGCTCCTGCAATAGCTAGTATTATTAACACAACAAGTGTTGGGTTTGGTTAATGACAATGCGATTATAAGCAAAGCCAATCAATTAGTCAAATAATTCATATAATTAAATGTAACCATTAGAACATGCATAGAACTAAACCAACTTATGAAAAAAACAACCCATCATTGGTTCATTGCATGTTGATTTCGTGATTCTTATGAGGAATTCTCTTAATGATGCCAACTAATTGTCTGTTTCTCTTGTTTCTTTCTCTCTTTTTTTTTCTGTTTTTTGTCCAGTTGTATCAAAATCTGCGGATAAACACAAGAGAGTAGAGAGAGGGTAAAGTAGGTGTGTCTCTTATATTTATCTCTAACAACTACCTACTACATTTTGGAGACACTGGTATTGAAGAAGAAGACGACCTGGAATAAATCTCTTCCCTAGCTAGCTAAATGCAGATCATTTCAGAGTCACATGAATGTCCTATCCCTCCATTATCAAAAATGTGGGTTTGTCTGCTTATTCTACTTTGAAAGCAATTGAGACACTCCCTCCCAACATCACACTTGATATATTTCCTCCAGTTTCAGAAAATGTTTCCAATATGACTCCATCTAGATCTCTATGGTTATCCAAATTCCATGAACGAAAATCATAATCTGTATAAGAAGCCCCGCAATCAATTGATTGCTTGGTCCACAAATCACAACATGCTCCCCAGATCTAGAATATATTTACACAATTAACATCTTTTATCTACACAACATTTTTCCTTAATTTACTAGCAACCAACCAATCTGTATTAGATGAAAAAGAGTGCGTCAATTTAGATCGTCATTTGTGATCCATAGCATTACTACATTCTTTTACATCAATTAAAGTGTCAGTTGAAGGCAAGGACATGGTGAAAGTGAATATCATGCTTTTTGTTGAATTTATATACTATACTCATAAGATATCATTGCAAGCTTCAAACGATTAATCTCCCAAGGAGTTCACAGGGCCATTAATATCCTAATATATACACAACCTATCAACTTGATTTTGGACATTTCTTGTAGCAAAACTAATTTCACGAATTAGGTTGATAATATATGAGACCAACAATTAATACGAGTCAAGGTCAAGTCACGATTCATGATACTCGTTTAAAAGATAGAGAGAGATAGGGAGAAAGCAGTGAAAGGAGGCATGCAATGCACGTGAAGATAGAGACCCCAAGCAAGCGGCCATGTCATGCAGGGCACGTGGGTGCACCATGAACAAAGCCAGCCAGCCCATCCAGCCAGTGAGCCAGAAACCAAAGAAAGAAGAAAATGCTACTACGACAAATGCTATTAAAACCTGAAATCAAATACCTGTGTTTTGCTTTCTCGGAAAAAGAGCACTGTTCCTTTCTTGATTTCACCCCCAGACTTCTCCTTGGGATCCCCACCACCACCCTCTGCTTCACATCCTGCGGTGATTATTCATGGACCACAATTAAAAAAAAAAAAAAAAAAAATCTTTGAAAACTACTTGGGGCAACATGACACTCTTCTTTTGGGTACACAAGGACTAATGGGGCTATTTTCAGGTGTGTGTCCATTCCATGTCACGTGGTACTCTGCTGAGGAAGCAATGCTCAGGTCCCACTTCACTCTTTGCTCCCCATTGATTGGACTGTCCTCCACTGACTCCAGACAACAGACCCTAAATTGCACTCACTTCATGATTTTTGCAAGTGAATTCAAATTTATCAGAAATAATGTCAGTTCTGTGTTGTCAATCGCAATATTAATTTTCTTTGGCTGGATTAGTCTAAACTCCGGTTTCTGACAAGTACTCCAGAGACACGTGGAAGGACACGATTGGAAGGGGTGTTCCCAAGTGGGAAACTACATTAATGAGCATGACGTATGCGTGTGAAGAAAGCCAAGAGACAAGAGGAGGACTGGAGGAGGAGGAGGAGGAGGAGGATGAGGAGAGAGAGTGCTCCCCTTAACCGCACGTGTCAGAGCCGTATGCCATTGGACAGAGACCAGAAACGGTACGTTCACGTGCGAGTGAGTGGTCCCACCAGCTGGCGCATGATGCGAGATCAGCCATTCATTATTCGTGGTGCACCTGTGCAAAGATTATAATTTCATTCGTAGCCGGCGGTGTCTACTCACATTGGGTTTTTGGGCCTTGCTTGCACACACAATTCAAAAAGGCAGACCAAACCCGTACTCTGTCACCATCTGGATCTGGTACTTAACCGAGACCCGAACCATATTTAGTACGCTACTAGAGGACTAGAGAGTAAATGTCACTTTACTAGGTTAGTGTTTTTTCACTTCTGTTACTTTTAACCTAAATTTTTCCAATTCAATTCATGCGTACATGTACGTACGCAGCTACTGGGGCCAGGATGGTTAAAAAATAAAAGGAAGAGAAAATGTGATTCTTGTCATTAATTTATTAACCATAACTTTAATTTAGACATAACTCACCTTAATAGAGCAAAAAGTAAGGTGATTTCTTATTTTTGACCTTATAAAATTGTGAAATTATATTTTTAACCACATAAAATACTTTCATATTTTTAATCACAAGAATTATGTAAAGATTTAAATGCCCCAAATAAAAAATATATATATATTTTATATTCTTTAAGGCAAACATATTTAAAAATATTTTGTCAGTATATTTTACGTTTGCCAACGTGAAATGCTGTAATTTAAACTTTAAGTTCGAAAAACCAAATTTTTTGTACCGAAATCATAGATCATTCATACATACATCAAAAACTCAACTAAATGATGTAACAAAGAAAAAATACATTGAAAACAATACTTTACATATCTTCAACAAAAATGAAGAGATTTGATATTTGAATTCGAAATTTTCACAAACTTCAAATAAATCTTAAACCCAATTCCCTCAAGTTTTTCAATTATTTTTGTTTACATAATTTTTATGTCTTCATCTTTGACATAGATGCGTACATAAATCGTTAAAAATTTGTGGAGAAAGTGTTCAAGATTATTTTATTGTGGAGAGAGAGAGGAGGGATGGAAAAAAAAAAAGGTTGAAGAAGAAGATGAAGGAAGTACTTGTGTAATTGTTTGATTATGGGGTGAAATAAAATTTCAAGATTGGTCAAAAACATAAAAAATATTATATGTGATTAAAAATGTAATTTTATAAGATTAAATTTTTTGTGTAATTGTTTGACTAATAAAATTTTCAAGTTCGGTCAAAAACATAAAGAATTTTATAATTTTATAAGATTAAATTTGATAATTTTCTCCGGAATAATTTTTTTTTTTAAATGGTACAATTACAATATCAACAACTACCGAAACCTACCGAGATTAATCACTAAATGCGCGACCCGGATATTTACTCCCATAATGGGATAATACTACTCCCACAATAAGGGGAGAAAACTACCCACACATGCACATGGTAGAAATCGAATCCCTCACCACTAAATAATTGTTTATATATATATATATATATATATATATATATATATATATATGAATTATTGGAAGATAAGATACAATTTATCACTGAAACTGATTTTGGAAATTTAATTAAATAAAGAAATGAGATCTATGATGGGATATGGAGATTTTGTCGATATAATTAGCTTACAAGGAGTGAGGATAAGTGTGTTTGTGGGAGGAGCAAGCAAGGACGAAGAAATGAAGGCCGTGGGTCTCACCATGAAGGCCACACAATTTCCTCATTATCTGCACACCACTGTGCCATTGAAGTTCAAGCAAAAGTGCATGCCTCTTGAAGATGCATGGCCTGATGGGCTCCATTTTTTTTTCACTAAAAAGGGGACCCACTTAATATTATTTAATCTCTTATCATCCGATATTGATAGTAACACTTTAGATTAATTGTCTAATTTGCTGGTGGAATCCACCTTGCATATACATGTACTTTATTTTTAACTCACAAACCAAATCAAAATAATATATTTTTTTTTTCTTTAATGAGATAATGTTGAAACTTGAAACCAATTCAAGAGACCAGGTCAATGACCTTTCTGCGTCAATCTCTCCTCTATCTCCAATGGTGGGTGCATAAAGGGCTGTGAGATGTTGTGTGCACAATAGCTTGTGTCCTCAGATGATTAAACATCAACAAACCAAAAATATTGGAAATCATGTGATCTTGACAACCATTGTGGAAGCAACCTGTAACTGTTACTCTCAAGATTACTGGTCCAGTCTAATTAATTAAGCCAATCTTTTTCTTCTGTCACGTTAATGATCGATGTTTTTTCAAGTGAAACATTTTATCAAAATACTTATAGTTTTAGAGATTATATATATATATATATATATATATATGAAAATGGCCTTGCATGTGATTTGCAACATTTCATCTCACGTACGTGCACATGGAAAATGGCTTTTAAGTTCGCGGATTCGATTTATATAGGAATTTCTCGAATTTCCAATTTGGGAGTAGGGTTGTGAACTTGTGACTGATGATGTGCTGCCAGTTCATTTTTGCTGTAAGACAATGTTTTTATTATATATATATAGATTTATGACACATCGTATGGTGTGCTTTTGTACAAATTAAGTTTTGAGTTTATGACATTTTAATATTTTGCTTCCGACACACTTCAATCACAAAAATAATATTAAAATGTTAAAGGAGGTGTTTAGTTCGTGTATGGTACATAATTTAGATAGTATCTTACAAAATAAATAAATAAAAGCAATTTCTTATTTTTATTTTTAGCTTTTTGTCTTTTAAATTAGCTAGGGTTTCACAATGATGCTATGATGGGATTATTCTTTACGTAAAACGTACAAGTTTTGAACATAAAATATGTTCAGTTTGTACAAGCGATATTTAAACATAAATATGTAGTAAATGTTTACTTATAATTCTTTAACATAAACACGAAACAAACATTAGTTTATCTGTTGAAATAAAACATTCCTCTTATAAAAAATGCATAAAAAATCTATCAAAATTAGTGAAAAAATGGGTCGTTGTAGGAGATATGTAATATCAAAATGTTTAACAAATTATGTTACATAAAATTGTCCTTAGATCATACAATACATATATATATATATATATAGTTTTCAACTATTACTATTAATTCTGAATTTAAGAATGACATACGAGTTGAACTCACAACCTCAAAACATATCATTGAATTAACTTTATCGTCTCTCGAACCAGACATCATTGCAATGATTTTGACTGTGTTAAATAATTTAGCTTGTGTGTTTTAAACTTAATGGCGTGAGATTAGAGGAGCATGAGACCGTTTTAAATTTCAGCACTCGAAAGAGACAAAGAGGCTCCTGTCCTGGGTTAAAATTATTACATGATTAAAAAGCCAATTTTTTTACAGGCTCCTGCGATTAATTACCCGTGGTTAAAAGGTTAAAAAAAGGCTAGTTTTTGTCTTTTTTATGATTAAAGAGTGCTAATTTACTAAAGGCCTTCTTTGATATCCACTGGTTTTTTTTTCTTTTTTTACTTTTTAACTGTCAAATCCAATTTTGGGTAATAGAGCTTCTTCCATTTACTTTCAAATTCAAAAGATTACACAAACCTCAAAGGGCCCCTTGAACTTGCAAGTACAAAATCCTGCTACATTGTAAAAGGAGATTCTCTTATTATTATTATTTATTACTACAATTCATAATTGAAACAAATTTTTTTTAATATGTTTTAATTTTTCTAAAAATAAAATAAAATAAAATGTTTGCACAAATTAATATTATATTGTTCAAATAATTTTTTTTCTAAAATACAAATTATATCTCAACTTTTATAACTTCATTCTTTTGTTAACATTTCTTAAAAGTTGGTAATTATATAATATATTAATATGAAAACATATATTGGACTAAATTCTTAAAGCAGCTCATTTAATAACTAATTTTCAACAAATACATGTGCCATGTTTTTTAATTACATGTATAGTGCATAATAATCCAAGTTTTAGCTTAACACGCTCACAAATATATATATATATATATATATATATATTCAAATATTAAAATAACTTATTTTATTTTTATTTTAAGAACGGAAAATTTAAACTCGAAATTCAATTTCATTGAGAAGTGTGGTTATTACCATATTATGATAATAAAATAAATTCATCTTAAACACCTGCTTTTGATCACTCCATACTAATCTACATATACCAACCAAAACATAACAAAATTTGTAAGCTGTACTGAAAAAAACATATATATACTTGAAACTTGCATTAACAACCATATAATACAAAGGAATATTATAAATAAAATTTAAATATTCCATTATTTTTTTACAAAAAAAAAAAAATAACTGTACAAATTACATTGATTGTCCTTACACTTATTATAATTTATTTATTATTAGTTTGCCAACTCATGAGATATTATAAAACCTAACAACAATGAACCTTCCCTCTTCTTTCTTCAATTGTTCTTGTTATTTTCTTCCTCATCTAGCTCAGTATTTAATTGATCTTCTACTTCTTCTTCTTCATCAATTCATTAAAAACACAACTTACTTTGTACAAAAAATAATTTAAATTTTATTCCATGCCACCCAA
This sequence comes from Xanthoceras sorbifolium, assembly GCA_003430845.1. Taxonomy (NCBI): domain Eukaryota; kingdom Viridiplantae; phylum Streptophyta; class Magnoliopsida; order Sapindales; family Sapindaceae; genus Xanthoceras; species Xanthoceras sorbifolium. The sequence continues at coordinate 32,789,265 of CM010616.1, forward strand.
CACCTTTAAAATTAATAAATCAACTAAATTCAGTTCATCTGTTCACATCAAAATTTGCTCTACCTCCAAGGCTAGCTCCAGCTTTTCTTTCCAAAAGAATGTTAGATTTTATTTTGTATTTTAATATAAAAATATGATTATAATCCAGTGTTGAGCTATCCAAATTACCCATCAAAACAAGTCCACAAATCTCCATCAAATCCCAACATACGGACCCACTTGTATGACACAAATACAGTCACAGACACCGCTACTTCTATGTGTGACACAACACGCTATAATCACCCATCTCTTCAACAAGATCACGGCTCCTATTTCAATTTTGAAAGTGGTAGTGGGGGCAATTAGGGAAGAAAAGGGCAAAAAAAGGATACCACGTAATCAAATGTGGAACGGGAATTGGCTCCAAATAGGATGGACATGCACGCGGATGAAGACCTTTATAAAGTCTCTCGCTTCTGTTGCCTTCTCTTCATCTTCAATCAAAGGCGTGCAATTTTGCTCTCATTACCTTTTCTCTCCACCCAAACATCAATTACTCTGTTCATGGTTTTTTTTTTTTCCCTCATTCACCGAACAAACACATAAATTCAAGAGACAGACAACTCTTCGCACTTTGATCACCTTTCAACTTGTCTGAACATTCTCTCTTGTTAATTTGGAGATTTTTCACTCACAGAAAAACATGTATAGGCGGGAGGGGAAGATAACGAGAGAAGATAGATACAAGCCGGAGAGGCAAAACCCATCTTTTTCTTCAACTCTTCTCGACGAAATATACCGTTCGACCGATGATGGTTCTGCGAAATCTCCTGACTTGAAGTTCTACAGAGAGACCATGCAGAAGAAACAGAGCAAAAACATTGTCAAAAGTAACAGAACCGTTGAGGAGGAACAGATGTCGAGTCTACGCCGAGCTTGTTTGATCGAGAAATGGAAGGACAAGAAGGTCAGTGAGAAGGCGGCCCAACAGTTCTTGACAGAGTACGAGAGAAAATCAAATCGTGATCATCATCATCATCATCACGATCACGATCATGATCAAGATGTACTTTTCTTTAGCTCCACTTCAAGCTCATCAGATTCAAGCTCTGGTGGATTCTCATCCTCCGATACGGATTCATTGTACGGTTCGAGATCGAGGTCCTCCAGCTGCTTCGTGCCTCACAGGCCTAAGCCGGTAAGAACTAGCATGTCGGCTCAGGCAGAGAAACCCAAGAAAACAGAGACGAAGCTGTTTTATGAACAGAGACAAGTGCACATGTTTGACGATTATCACTACAATTCTGGTTCTGCTGCGGAACTCACTCCAAAGATTGACGAGAGTCTCATCAAGTCAAAATCAAGGGCCTTGAAAATATACGGCAATCTAAAGAAGGTGAAACAGCCGATTTCACCCGGCGGTCGTCTCGCAAGCTTCATCAACTCTCTTTTCACCGCAGGAAATGCAAAGAAACCGAAGAATCCATCTTCTCTCAATTCAAGTTACGATGATGTCAACGTCGACACCTATGCGAAGGCAGGGCAAGCCTCAACGTGTTCTTCGGCTTCTTCATTTTCGAGATCATGTTTAAGCAAGAACTCACCCTCTACCAGGGAAAGATTGCGCAATGGCGTCAAAAGAAGCGTTCGATTTTACCCAGTTAGTGTAATTGTCGACGAAGATTGCAGACCATGTGGACATAAGTCTTTATACGAAGAAGATGCAAGTTTGATGTCAGTTTCAGTACCAACCATGTGGAAAATCGGGAAATCACCGTCAAGGAAGAAGGAAGAAGAGCTTAAATTTCAGGTGAAGCAGAGGAGCGAGCGTGTAAATGGAGTGGCAAGAGAGTTTTTGAAAGATTATCACCAAATTCAGAAGAAAAATGAGTTAATTATGAGGGACGTTCACGTTCGCGATAATTACAATAACGAAGACGACGATGATGCAGCGAGTTACTCAAGTTCGGATTTGTTCGAGCTTGATCATCTATCGATGATTGGAAACAATAGGTACTGTGAAGAGCTTCCTGTCTACGAAACTACTCATGTTCATACAAATCGTGCCATCGCTAATGGCTTGATATAATGTAGAGTTCTTAATTATAGAACCAAAGTTGTTGTAAATTATTATTTATTTTGTTAGTTTTTGGTTCCAGTACAATCTCCAAATTTTGATATTATTTTGAAAATTACTTTTCACATTTGTTTTCCTTTTCTGTGAAATTTTATGATGGATAAAATTACACAATGAGTAAAAGGAACAAGATTAAAAAAAAAAAAAAAAAAAAGCGAACACGGAATTTGATTTTCTGAAAAGTGAGAAATGGGGATGCGTTAATTGTGATGATGGTGACGATCTAAACAGAAGACAGTAGAGGAGAGAGTATTGATAGAGAGAGAGAAAAAAGAGGAGGGAAAACGAAAGATTCGAGATGGGTAATGAGAAGCAAAATGAGAGAGAGGACGTGATTTTGTGATGGTAAAGGCAAAGGCAGATCTTCGTCCATGGGAATAGAGAAAGTTGACACCTTTATTTTGCTCTTTTTTTTTTTTTTCCTCTCTCTCATTAAATTGAATTGAACTGTATTTTTGGTAACTTGTATGTAGCAGTATTGGCCTCTTGCTTCCACATTGAGATAGCATAATAGTACCTGCCATCTTTGTCCCAACAACCAATACCATAAAAAAAATTAATAATAATAAAGGGACACTGCTGGGTGCCAAACCCTCCAAAACAAGTCTTCTTCCAACCGTATCATTATCCCCCAAAAAAAAAAAAAAGATAAAATTATTTTAGTGTTATTTCTACTAATATAATTGAAAGGTAGTAGATAAAAATTGGAACTTATATATTAATTAATTAGTGTCTACATCATCCATAATGCACCAAATTATTTGATAGCACATTGCTTGGTTTTTTTTTTTAAGTTAATGAATTGGTTATTGTATGATGAAATTCTAATTGGTTTTTTTGTTTCTTTAAAAAATTTCCACAACTTTTTGATAGGAAAATAATTGCGGTGGGGGTTGTTCGTGCAATAAATTTGCATTAAAAAAACGAAGCATGACATGCAAAGGGTCCCAATTCCACTCAAGGAATCTTATAAGTATGGATATTAATTTTCTTATTAATTAATATAAGTATGTATTCTATCTCATGATTTCTTAGTCGTCTACAATATATATATATATATATATATATATATATATATATAATCTTCTCTTGTGATTCAAAACACAATCTTAAGCCATAAAAACATGGTGATATCGTCAAACAAATTACAATTTTTAAAAATTAATTAATTAATTATCAATAGTTTCATATGTATATGATATGATAACGATCACATCTTGTTAATTAAGTATTTTAATGACAAAAACAGTTTACATTAAGCTGAAAAATTGTAACTTGCGAATCGCAAAACCACATGGAAGCAAAGAAAATTATAAAATAATTATAAGAAACAATAGACCTAATTATCATGACCTATAAATATATACCATTAATACGTGACAAGCATGCACAAAGTTTTTTTATTTTATCTTATTTTTTATTTTATAAATGTCCCACTCGAAAGAATCTCTCTTCAGTCAAATTCTAACATGATCATATGATTAGAAGCCAAAAATAATTAAATTAATATTAATTTAAGCGGCGGTGGATTCGTAACTAATTTTGAAGATGTTGATGCTCGTGAATTATTTGAAGTATTTTAATTGGGATAGCTTTTTGTTATATATAGTTTAAAGTACTGTTTTTGAAAGCTGAAACTAATTAAAAAAAAAAAAAATTTATGGTACGTTTTTTATTTAAAAATTTAGTTTAAGGGATCATTAATCTTCTTCTGGTTTCAACCTTTCTTTTTTTTTATTAAAAGATTTCGTACAGTTGGTGAGGTGGGGAAGTTGCTATAGCAAGCAATTATGAGAAAGAACATTGTTTTATGTTTATATGGATGGTGAAGAGAGTTAAAAGACCCCTGTGCCTAATCATTTATAGGTCTCACGGTATCTGTAGAGATCGATACGGGTAAATGTACAGATGAGCAAACAAACACTGTATTTTAAGCTCACATCAACGATTGCATGACATCAATCTTGCTAAGCTAATTCAACTTTTATCCAAAGCTCACTAACAAACAAAAACCAGCAATACCACACCAGCTTTTATGAGAGAAATTAATTGAATGGCATTTTTTTTTTGGACTTGGCCACCAACCCAATGTAGCAACAACTTCTTTTTCTTTAAACAAAGTTTTCTTTGAACAAAAATACGATCTTCTTAATATAAATTTTGTACAAACCCCCCTCTGTTAGGTATATATAACACTTGAGTGAGAGGGAGGCCTTCCAATTTTAGCCAAACCGCGTGAAAGTTGGCAAAATAGAATTAGAATGGGCAGGAGGATTCGGAGACAGATGGTCCACTACTAGCTAGTTCTCGTGTGTATATGTGTTTGTGTGTATATAGATCTCTGCTTTTTTGCTTTGCTAGTAAAAAGAGACAAGGGTATGTGCTCTTCGATCCCTAGGTGAGTTTCCAATACGATCATGATCACTAGCAGCTTTTACTTTCTCCTACAAAGTACAAAGCGAGAGAAGTCATGAGGTTGATATTTAATCTACAACACAGAATCTTTGTATCAAAGCAAAAGAGAGCAAGAAAATAAAAAAGAAAAAAAAAGCAAACTGATGATGATGGTTTGGTTTTGTTTCATATATACATATACAATCTTTGGCCAATTTAATTTCACCGCAATATATTACTATATACATATAAATTGGTGTCCAAAAATCAAAAGAAATTTTCAACCACCGACTTCATTTTTGGACGAGCCCGGCACCTTGTAATTATTTGCTTTGCAATTGCACCCACTGATCATATGTTGATCATGCATGCAATGCAAGGACCACTGACAAATTTAATGTGGTCCAAAATCCAACTTGTTTTTTTGTACACATTCACCTCAAGTTTTAGTAAAACCCGCCCAATTATCTGTTTCATCATTTTCCAACACTTCAATAAACGTTAAAATATTTGCATTGACAATGTCACCCACCTCTAGTCTCTAGATATATAAAACTATATATGCTGATCAGTTTTTAATGAAAAATTACAAGAATGTCACGATCCATATCCTAAGTCACATTAAATTTTAATGGTTTTTTGTTGCTCGTGAAATCCGCCCAAAGTGTGTTTAAAAATTGAGTTTGTGTGCTTGACGACAATCAATATATCAATTTATAAGCAAAACCGATATTAGCTTTTAGGATTATAAGTCTTAATTAGGTAATTAATAAGCATATCATGATCGTTGCAGGAACTCCCCAACAGAAAAAAGCCACTCTATTTGGTGGGTCTCGAAAATCATCACCGGCGGCAGCGAGCTCACCGGCATCGTCGGAAAAGCAAGGGAAGCCGACCAGGACGGCACGATCTCAAAGATGTTGTCGTGGAATTAATGATTGCATGAGCATGGGGTCAATAGTTTCAACAAACCAACAGCAGCAGCAGCAGCACCACCATCTCCAGTCTACATCCAAATTGGAGCAGCAGGTAGTTTGGACCACCGCAATAGCTTGGAATTCGTATGTATAGTCAATGAACATTGTTTAAAGGGTCACAAATGGCTACTATTTTCTGTTTCCAATCACATGACTAGTTTTATAGATTCGGTCCCAGTTGTAGACATATCAAATAGGCCGACATTAGTTTGGTATTTATACACGAAAAAGAAAAAGTGAACCGAGTGAACATGTTGGCCCTATTCTAAAAATTACTAGACTAGCCCAAAATCGAACTATATGCACATATACGAGAGTAACATGCTTATGATATCATTATTATCTTATTTTATAATTATATACCTGCAATTTCATTTTCTTTAAAAAAACTTTTTCTTTTTAAACTGAGGGAGGGATTTGAATTCAAAATCTCAACTTCGATAAAAATAAATAAATTATGGTTAACATTGGATTATATCTAACACTACAGTAATTTCTTTCATGTTGTTATATACATGTCATCTATTCTAAATATTATGCAGCATGCACTGCAAAAATGAGTGTTAAAAATATTTTATCTAAGAAATTGTCATCAAATTAGCATACTAATGCTCAACATTTAAGAGGTAATATGCAAATGTTGGAAAGTAGTCCGATTCTAAAGTTATATGGGCCGGATCTTCCAACCAGATCGGTTTGCAAATTATAGGCCCATATAGACTAGGCCAACGCAAGAGTTCAATCTTGTAGAAAGTCAAGGCACGCATGCATGCTTATTATGGCCATTCTCAAGGGTCAAATGAGAGAAATTTTGATTCAAATTTTTGTCTTTGGGCTTGCAAAGGTGGAAGATCTTACATTGGAAGTGGAGAAGCAAAAAGAACTACGGATCATGTATAGGAAGAGAATGGAAAGAACACAAGACTATCTGAGATATTGTCTTCAAATAGCACAGGACAATGGATTCTTGGAGCTAATGATCAACAACAAAGAAGACCAACATCAATCTCTTCTTCCCTCCAATCTTAATAACATCAATGCTAGTCCTCAACTTCCAATTCGTAGCCCCTCGCACCAAAATAATTCTTATCTATCAGTTACCATCGATCAAGCCAAAATGAATGGGTGGTACATTAATCCAAACGAGGTTAAGTTTTCGAATATTTGTACAGTTTTCATCTTAATCATGCATGAATACGTGAACACTAGAATATTTCAAAAAAATAATAATGCAATATTTGGTGGTATATTTGGTACAGATAGAATTGCAAGAAAAAATAGGGCGAGGAAGTACTGCAGAAATTTATAGAGGGATTTGGAGAGGACTCGACGTTGCGGTGAAGTGCATAAACCCAGATTTTTTCCACACAAACGTGAATGGTGTAACTTTCTTCGCACAAGAACTAGACACATTGTGTCGGCAGCGGCACCGTTTCGTGCTGCAACTGATGGGTGCGTGTCTGGACCCTCCTGATAATGGGTGGGTGGTGACTGAGTTCTTGAGCACGACCCTGAAGGAATGGCTGCATGGACCTGGCAGCAGACGAAAAGAGAGGACAGTACCACTCCCTCATTTTCGAGATAGATTAGCTAGGGCATTGGAGATTGCTCAAGCAATGCAGTATCTACATGAACAGAAGCCTAAGGTATGTCATCGTGATTTGAAACCTAGCAACATCTTTTTGGACGATGCCAATCATGTAAGAGTGGCGGACTTCGGTCATGCTCGGTTCTTAACAGACGAAGAGAAGGCACTCACCGGCGAAACAGGCAAGGACTATCGAAATAATATTTATTATTATTATTATTTTCAATTCATAACCTAGCTTATTATAATTTTTTGGAGATTATAAATAAATAATTCTATTATTTTTCAGGAACTTATGTGTACATGGCGCCAGAGGTGATACGGTGCGAGCCCTACAATGAGAAATGCGACGTGTATAGTTTTGGTATCATATTGAACGAGCTCATAACAGGAGATCATCCGTATATCGAAACAAACTACGGTCCAACCAAGGTACATTAGAAGATTAAATATCCTTGTACTTGTATGTATTGATATGAAGAAAAAAAACACATAATAATTCAAGATTGATAAGTTATTAAAAAAAAACTGAAGTAATTAGATGTTGGTTTTAATTAACAGAATTAATTTGATGCGTCTAAATTGTGCAATTAGATCGCGGTGGAAGTTGGAGAAGGTACGCTGAGGCCTGCGCTGCCGGAGGATGACAATGGACAACAGAAAGAGCTGATTGACCTGATTCGCCTTTTATGGGACGGAGATGCTTCCGCTAGACCAACATTTTCATTTGTAACCTCTGCTTTAAGAGATCTTCTGAAGAAATTTTAGAACCTCTACGACTGTCTAGAGATGATGATTGTGCTGTAAGTTTCACATTTCGTCTATGAATTTTGGTGATACGTACATTCATATGGACACATCACACGCGGGAGAAGAAGAGAGAGCGATTAAAGGCGGAAACTAATTGAAAGATTGTGAAGATACATTATTAAAATGTAATAAATATTACTATATAAATGATGTATGATTCATAGGAGTAGTAAAATTAAGTTAAAAAAGAAAAATGGTGTGTTCACTTGATGATTATGATAGTTAAAAGACAAACGAATTTGGTTTTTTGATTGAATCCTTTTAGCTCCATATTTATTACGAAATTAAAAACTCTAATGAATAAATATATAATTGATTTTGGCAATTTATCTTACACGTGCATTTAAAATATTTAAAACACTTGTTAATTCGCAACAATAAACAAACAAAAGAGATAAAATATTGTGACAATTTAATAACTTATCTTAATAAAACTGTCTAATTGTCTCTTATACTTATTGATTGCTGTAAACAACATGCTCCTCACGGTGCCTACTAATATATAGTATTCATTCTACCTTTTGATCTTTCTATACGATATTTTCCTTAACAATATACAGAGAAATCCGATTCTCGATTCATATGGATCTGTATATCCACTTATAATTTAAATGGTTAGTATACCTCTCTTCTATTTCAGTAGTGAGATTTCAATTCCCACCATACGTATTTGCTAGTATATATGGGTATTTTAATACTCTTATTGTGGGAGAATATGCCTCCCATTATTGAAATTAATATTCAGATTATATGTTTATTGATTCATCTCGATAAATATGTCGTATTGTACCTTTAAGAAAAATCATATAGACCTGATATTCCAATCAGATTGGGATTGGTCAGCGACGTAGGCCCATATATACGAGGCCGAGCCAGGTCCATTCTGCCCAATATTTCAAGCAAACAAAAGCAAAATCTTTTTTTTTTCTTTTGTGATGTGTTGTCCAACCTATATTTAATATTCTACAATGCCATATATGTTGACTTGACGTCTGACGTTGGCCAACGTAGCAGGTGTGAAAATTTACTTGTGAGTACCAACATCAAGGATTAACCACGTAGACAACTTAAATTCACTGTGATGACGAATTTCAATAGTTAGACTTAGAGATGCTATTTGAATCAATTTGTTATTAGTTGTTGATCAACCTAATACCAAGCCAACCTGAATGGATGGCGCGTTTACAATTCCACAATTAAAGGTGTTTTCATGTTGAAAATATGGAAAGTGTTTTGAAAGCTAAGAGAATCAAACTTTTTTTTTTCTTTTTCAAAAAATGTATTTCATAAATTACTTTTTCGGGTGATGTTTTCAAATTACACATTCATGCATTATGGATACAAAAGAACACATCTAAAATGAGTATGTGCAAATTACTAAACAATATTTAATACTAGTTAGTTTCCATTTGTAATTGGATTATATATTATAGATTGCAATCGAAGTTGGAGTAAGTAAGGTAGGGCTTGATCTTGTGGAGGATGACGATGATGATGATGATGATGATTTGCCTTTTCATGAATCATCTAGTGTTATAAATAATATAAAGTAAATATACAAAACATGTAAATGATAAACATCCATATATCGTAACTACATGATGTAAGCACGAAGCTAGTAGTTTTTAAAAATATCTCATCTTTAAAAAAAATAAATAAACTCCGCAAATTGAGCGAAGTGATGTTCCTTTTACCATAAACAACAGAGAAAATGTATTCTGATAAAGTTACTTGTCTTAATAAAGCTCTGGAAATTGAGCTTGTTATTGCAATCAAACACATAGGTTGATGCTTATATGTTCCTTTTACCATAAACTATAGAGAAAATAGATTGTGATACTTAGTTACTTGTTGTTATGGGTACAATTTGGTGAAGCCCAATGAGTATAAAAAAGTCAATAAAATTCAACGGACCTGGAGAAGTCAATGAAGCCCAACAGGTTGAGAAAGCTGATGGAATCCACGTAACAGACAAATCCCAACTATAAGAGGTAAAGAACGGATTAAACACCTGAGGCTTAAATCGAGCTACAACACTTCAACGAGCTAAGAAGACCTAATCACATTTCCTCTCATTGACAGTCCAGCTCTAGCTCGTAAACACCCATCTTGAAGTGTATTTTTCAGACAATGAACAATATTATGATTTAAGGGATTTGATCATATAAGTTGACTGAGTTTAAATTTGTATTTACTTTTTAATTTTCAATGATTGTATCCTGATTGACTTGTAATACTTATGGATATAATTTGATTCCTAATTTTTAGTCATTCCATTAAATGTAAATCAGTAATGACATCAACTCTTAACACTATAAAAGGGAATAATCAGTGTAAGGGCTACAACTTTAGAGAGAAAATATTTAGTGAGAGCTCTTAAATAATATTATAACAATGGATGTAGATATTAATTTTCAAACTGAAGCACTTTAAAACTTTACCTTCAATTTTATTTTTATTATTTAATAATAATATTTACTATTTTATTATATTGATTGAATTTACACGTGAACACTTTTATTATTAAAACTCTAAAAATTGAGCAGTCAAACACATAGGTCTATGCTCATTTCTTGATAATTATTAGAAGACAAGGAGGGTCCTATGCTATCCAATTACTAGCAACTTTTTTTTAATCCCAACCTTTTAAATTAACGGTTGATGTATCCAAAAGTCATGTCGATTTCCTTTCTTTTCATGTTTTAACCTCATATGCTTGTCGTTTTTTCTTCTTAAACAATAATAGATCATATTTGAATGGTGTAGCGTTAAATGAAATGCCGACAACTTGATTAAGCTAATTAAAATTTTATATTAAACTAAAATTGTTACAATAAAATTATTATCAAGGTCTTATTACAGTCCAGTACGGTGTTACATATAATATATTTACTGTAACTTTACAGGTGTCAAGCGAACACATCATCATGTTTTTGTCAACTTGTATGAGTTCATGACCAGGACCAGTTTGAAAGCAGACCAGACCAAACCAGATGGCAGAAGAGCCCTGTTCGTTGATTCATACAGAGCATAAATTTACAATTTTATCCTCGCAATCCACAGTTTTTTTTCCTTTAGCAGAACAGAAAAAACCCTAGATGGGTTCCTGAATTCGGCTGCAAAGTTAATACAAAAATGGTTTTTTAAGATTTAAAGTCACACTGAGTGTGGTAATTAGCTCACTAGTCACTATTATACCACCTGTCTTCAACTTTAATAATGTCAAATACTGCTAAACTTTTAATTGAACTCTGAGCCCCAAAACCAAAAAATATCTCTTTCAGTCCACAAAATGTGAAAACTCTCTTTCCAATCTCGTGACCTCGGTAGCCATCTCTGAATATCTGCTCTCTGCTCTCTGCTCGCACTTTCCCAGGGGTTGTACAACAGTATTAAATGTTCTTGCTTCTTCTTTATTTTTTTGGACACTGGAAAACAATGGCCCATGTATTGGCTCAACACGTGCTTTTATCTATCACTGTCACCTAAAATCTAATCAGCTACTCTCTCCTATGTTTCTTGATTAGACGGACCTTATTTTTAGTTGTCCATTTATTATTTTCTTTGTTTTGGACTTTCTCTCTCTCTCTATATATATATGCTCAAACTTGCCTTCAGATTGTGAATCAGCCGCCACTCTCTCTTCCACTTCCAGTATTTTTCCTCTTTGTGGGTTTTTTTTTTTTTTTTTTTGTGAATGGTTACACTTTCCGGCGAGTGGCCAGGTTTTCCGGGTAAACACACAGGTTTTTATTTTCTACTGTTATGGTTGTAGTTAAGGTTTTTATTTTTAGTCTATTTGGCGCGAAAACAACTTTACTTTCACTAAAAATGCACTATTAAGTTGATTGCCATATTTTCAGCTGAAAGGCTACTACTTAGTGGAAATATTTCCTTAAAAATATATATTGCTGTTTGTGTGAAGATTTTACATTTCCTACTTTATTTTAAAGTCTGTTTCTGGGTAATCTGTTGACTAGTTGCAGCTTTTGTTGTGTGTTTCTTAGTATACTATTAGGGTTTGATTGATGGATGCTAAAGAGAAAGCTGTTAATGGTGGCGAAATAAGCATGTCAGAGAAGAAAACTGTTAATGGAAGTGAAGTGGTAATATCTATTTCAAGCGAAGAAACCCAAAAAGCCAATATAGGCACCAAAGACCTGAAGGGGTCTCCTTCAGATGCAAGAAGTGAATCAGCTACTGCTGGTTTTGTGGCAAAATCAGTGCCAATCGGCTCTGCTTCACCTGAGATAAGATTTAGTTCAAGCCCGAATAAGCCACCAAAAATCCCTACTACCAATGAGGCCGCCCTTACGCGAAGAAGATCATTTGCAAGGTCAGTGTATTCAAAACCCAAGTCTAGATTTGGAGAACAGCCTTATGTTGACGCTAATATGTTTGAAGAGAAGGATCACTCTTCATTACAAGAACAAATGGGTGCAAATTCGCCATATAGGAACTCGTTTAGCAGAGCATCACCTAATAACAAGTCTATTTCAAGCATTAGGACGAACTCTATTACCCCGAAAACCCCATTGATGGCATCTCCGGGAGGAACAGTAGAGGATGAGGTAGAGGAAATTTACAAGAAAGTCAAATTAAGTAAAGAAAAGAGCAAGGGATTCAAAACTAAAGTGTTGTTTGAGTGGGTTGTATTGGTGTTAATAGTGGGGAGTTTAGTTGCTAGCTTGACTGTGGATAAATTGGAAAAGACTGAGATTTGGGGGTTGGAAGTTTGGAAGTGGTGTGTGCTTGTTTTGGTGATATTTTCTGGCATGTTGGTGACTAACTGGTTTATGCATTTTATTGTTTTCTTGATTGAGAAGAACTTTTTGCTAAGGAAGAAGGTGCTTTATTTTGTTCATGGTTTGAAGAAGAGCGTTCAGGTGTTTATATGGCTGTCTGTGGTTCTTCTTACTTGGGTCTTATTGTTCAATCGTGGGGTCAAGAGATCAAAGACTGCCACCAAGATTTTGGATTATATTACCTGGACTCTTGTTTCTATTCTCATTGGGGCATTTCTATGGTTGGTCAAGACTTTGTTGATAAAGATCTTAGCCTGTAGCTTCCATGTGAACAGATTCTTTGATAGAATACAAGAATCAATCTTCAATCAATATGTTCTCCAGACTCTTTCAGGGCCTCCGCTCATTGAGGAGGCTGAGAGGATTGGGAAATCACCAGGCCCTGGTCAACTGAGTTTCAGGACTAAAAAGAAGGGCAAAGAAAAAAAGGAAAAAAAGGTGATTGATATGGGAAAATTTCATAAAATTAAGCAAGAAAAGGTTTCGGCTTGGACCATGAAGGTGTTGATTGATGCAATCATGAATTCAGGGCTGTCGACAATCTCCAACACGCTAGATGAAAGTGTAGATTACGAAGGAGGTGAACAAGCAGATAAGGAAATTACCAATGAGATGGAAGCAACTGCAGCTGCCTACCACATTTTTAGGAATGTTGCTCCGCCTGGTTGCAAGTGAGATTTTCTTCCTTTCTTTGATGCTTTCAATGTCCCCATGTGCCCTTTCCCTTCTTTCCCTTTCTCTGTCATTTTGTCCTGGACATTTTCTCTTTATTGATAGGTACATATTTGAGGAAGACCTCTTAAGATTTATGATTAAGGAGGAGGTGGATCTTGTCTTCCCACTAATTGATGGATCGGATACAGGACAAATTGATAGGAAAGCTCTCACAGACTGGGTGGTAAGATCAATTAAATTTAGTTCATAAAGTTCTACCTTTTTATCATGCTTTCAACTTTGTTAGCTCCACATAAATGGCCAAGTGTCCTATCAAAGAAAAAAAAGAATATAAATGGTTTAGTGCTTTTAGTCTAAATCTACGTTTCTTCTTCATTGAGTCTGTTCTGCATCAAGGTTGGTGATGCAAATGGTACAGAACTAGTTTATAATATGTTTATAGTGGCTAGTTTTGTTATTCTGTTATGTAGAAAGGGAAACTCTGTTTGGTTACCTAGAGATTCTTTTTAGTAATCTACGTTATTGTTATGATACATTGTTGTGCAGGTGAAGGTTTACAAAGGTCGACAAGCACTAGGACATGCTTTAAATGATACTAAAACTGCTGTGAAACAATTGAACAAGCTTGTGACGGTGATACTTGGTATTTTAACATTTGTTATATGGCTTCTTTTAACGGAAATTGCAACAACACAAGTGCTTGTCGTCCTGTCGTCACAGCTTGTGGTGGCAGCATTTATATTTGGGAATACCTGCAAGACAATATTTGAAGCTATTATATTTGTATTTGTGATGCATCCATTTGATGTCGGTGATCGATGTGTTATTGATGGTGTTCAGGTACATTATTAAGGACTCTTATTTCGTTACGTTATAGAAGTTCAATAAAATCTACTAATGCACGTGTGACATGGCAGTTGCTGGTTGAAGAAATGAACATATTAACAACAGTCTTCTTGAAGCTTGACAATGAAAAGATATACTATCCAAATTCAGTTTTGGCTACAAAACCCATCAGCAATTATCAGAGAAGTCCAGACATGAGTGATACAGTTGAATTCTCAATTGATTTTACGACACCAGTAGAGAAGATTGGCTTGCTGAAAGAAAAAATAAAGAAGTAAGTTGTCTGTAGCCTTATTCATACTTTTATTTATGTAATAATACCATTATTGTGTTGATGTCAAACTTCTGTCCCTGTACTTATATTGCATTCTGAGTTTCTTATAGGTCAATGCTATAACATCTTTTTTGAGTAATTTTTGTCTGGTCAGGCTTTTGGAGAAAAACCCCCTACATTGGCATCCTAACCACATGGTGGTGGTGAAGGAAATTGAGAATGTCAACAAGTTAAAGATGGCTCTCTATTGCAATCACACAATGAACTTCCAAGAATTTGGAGAGAAGAGCAAACGCAGAAGTGAACTGGTCATTGAAATAAAGAAAATTTTTGAAGAGATAAATGTAAAGTACTATCTTCTGCCCCAGCAAGTTCATCTTGCGCATATTGGGACAGAAGCAACCACTGCAACCAGCAGATGATCATTTCTCATGGCCCGAAAATGCTGATAATATGCAAGTACGTATTTGTCTATTTTATCTCCATAATTTAATGAGCCAAACTTGTATGACTGATTCAATGTATGAAATCCCTGTTTCAGCATGAGAATGGAAATAGGTCCAGTAGATTATGTTATTAAGTCTATATTGTTAAAAATGCATTAAACTATTGTTAGGTTTATAACTAGCATCCGCTAGCAGCTTAGCTGCTACTAAATCCACAAATATGATGATTTTTACCTACAATTGTATGTTATGCGGAAGTCCTAATCAATGTAATGTTTTACAACATTTGATCTTAAAATTAGTAAAGAAAAAATAGTCCAAATGCTTGCCTTCATGACCTTCAAATCCATGAGCAATCATAAGGAGTTTTATGGCCTTTGGCAATGGTTGCTTGTTTAATGTTAGAGCCATAGGGATTTCATGAATTCAGCAGCAAAAATGACACAAGTTGTTGTATTTATAAGAGTTTCCTTTTAGTACAAAAAGTGATCCTTAATTATAATTTGTGTTCGCATAAAAATAAACATTACGAATCGAGTGGAATTGCGTAGATCATTATATGTTTGAAAACTATGGCATGACAACCATATGCAAATGCATGTACTGCAAGTTTTGTGGTTGTCTGAAAAATGATTGCTAATCAAATCTAAACTCCATATATTGTCTATACTTAAAATTACACTTTGGTTATCTGCATTTCAGGGCCATATAACTCTCTATAAATTAATCACCTTACACCTCTAATAGTCATTGAATTTAAAAATGAACTTAGAATAGAGCAACTAATTTCTTGCATTTGAAAAAATTTGGTACAAAACAATTACCCTCTTTTTATTTGTTTATTTTTCCATAAACGAACAAACTTGGTACTAACATAAACTTTTTATGCTTCAGGGTGTCATGCATGGATATCTTTCATCTATATATCAGCAGCGACAAGTGAGCTGTCCTCAAGGTATGGAAGCTGTCTGTTCTATAAAATTTTGGAAGACAGATAAATTACTTTTGCTCTAAATGTAATGGATCTTAAGATGTTTATGAATAGTCTTTCTGTTATCCATCTATATATTTTGCCAAGCTTGCTGCTGTATTTTTGTGATCCTAATTTCATGGCAAACCTTATTGATGAATATATTATAAATGACTCCTGTTTTGAGTAATTTTTCAGGTCACCGATAGATTTTTTTTTTTTTTTTTAATATGGGTAATTTATGGCTGGGAAATGATCTCCATTATAAAAAACTCAATTCATGCAAAAGAGCTTGAACTTTTCAGACCCTTCCAGATTTATAGAATTTTTTCACGAGATAATGAAAAAGTAAGCATACCATTTTGTTGTGGCTACAATCATGCATTACCAGTGTATAGATATGATGGTGAATTGACCGTGGCCATGTGCTGGTTCTACTGATGATATAGGCCAGGAAGCGAAGCTCATATTCCGATGCCGTAAAGGATATGGGCCCTAACCTTAACCTCAGCTTGATCATTATCATTTTTAGAGTGGCGATCTCCATTCTTAACAGAAGAACTCGTTTAACTTCACCACTCGAGCCCTCGTCCAAAAAGTTCCATTCAAAATTTGACAAAAAAGTGTAGATATACATATAATGAACTAAATTTACGTTTTAGTCCTCTACAATCTAACCGTTCTTAGTTGCAGTCTCAAACACAAGCTCGTTCTAAATAATAGGATGGGATTCATGTTGACTCGCCTCAAGTAAAGTTCTGACCCGATATCGAGTCATGTATCGAAGTCAAGACAAGTGACTGGACCGAATCTAAGTGTTGACTCTTGATAAGAGTCGTGTTGAGTATCGAGTCATGTCTGACTCGATGATTACAAGGCAACGGGATAACCTTATCCGAATTTTGACATAAGTCATTGACAGCTCATCTGAAAATCTCTAATTTGCACCTATCATCACTCCTTTGCAGATCCACTATCTAAACCTTCACTTTTCTTCTCCACTAAACTCAAAATATTCTCACAATTTCGTATCACTAAAACAGAAGAGAGCAGCAGCACTTAAGAGACCCCAAGCAGCACTCAAAAATGGTTGTTGCAGTTTCAATGGCTACTATGCCACTAACTTCGGCTACCCATAAAAGGCTTCCACAGCCAAGCTCCGAATCCTTCTTCAAGCCATTACCCATCAGACCATCAAAGAGTGGTGCTTTCTTTACAAAGCCAAAGTCCAGGGCCAGGCTTGAAGTGCAGGCCTCTTTGAAAGAGAAGGCAGTGACAGGACTGACTGCAGCCGCGTTGACTGCTTCAATGGTTATACCAGAGGTGGCAGAGGCAGCTGGGTCTGATGTTTCCCCTTCTCTCAAGAACTTCTTGCTCAGCATCATTGCCGGCGGAGTCGTCCTCACTGCTATCATTGGAGCTGTGGTTGGGGTTGCCAACTTTGATCCTGTTAAGCGTAGCTGAGAAGAATCTCGAACATCTGTGAATTTTCTCCAACTCTTCTCTGTATTATTGTTGGTGGTGAATATATTGTGTAGTTAACTTATATCTTGGTATGGGGCAATTGAATGTGGATGCTCAATGTCTTGAGTTTGAGGAAAATGCAGTGTTGAATTGAGCTATACTAATTCCAGCAGTAAGAGAAAAATATAAATAAATAAATAGAGCAACAGAGAGAAACAATTGGAGAATAGTTAATGGAGGAATGCCTCGTGATTCATTTAACTTAGATAAAGCCTGTCAAATATCATAGTTTATTATACATATTGACTCCTATAAACACCCCAAAGGAGCCAACTACAGAATCTAATAATAAAACCAAATGCTTGCAACAATTGTTGATTGATTTCTAAAGAGAAGTTTCAACTTCTAATTTCTCCAACCCCCACACTTTTCTTTTTCATTTTTTTGGTTCTTTTCCCTGTACAGCAATTCCCCCACCAAAACTGCGGTCTGAGACCTCAAAGGCGGTTATAAGCCACCCCATGTCCATGAATAAATCTTGCATCTTCCTCTGTGTAGACATGCGTCTCGTTCAACAGCCTGTAAATTTTCAAGCACGTTGACCATCATGTATATTGCATGGAAACGATGTGATTAATTCTCCATTATAAGCAACAAATATAAAAGAGTGAAAGACGTCAACTTACGACAAAGAAACAGTCTTGTTCATGGTAGCAGAGGAGAGGAATGAAGCTCCATTTAGATAAAGTAATTCACCATTAATCCTGTCTCTGATCCTGTTGTCGAGTTCCTCAGCGCCGATGGAGAATGGTTGGTCAGAGGCCTGGATCCAAACATACAAATTAACCTAAACATTACACAAACCACACAGTTTTCCTTCTCTAAACCAAATAATCAAATCTTGTAATCACATACCATAACCCATCCCCAGGTGTCTGCAAAAGATGGCACATGGGCTGAGTATGCAAGCACATCTGCAATCCAAAAGCACAAGGCAAAAAATTGCTTTGGTGTAATTTATAATCATCTATCTAAAATGAGTCTTTATGGCAACTAATAACTTACACTTGAAAACCTGCTTGACGGTGTTGTAAATAGAGGTGAAGACCTCTTTGTGGGTGAAAATGCCTGCTGGTCCAGCCTATATATAACACAACATGGTTCCAAATTGTTGGCTTCAATGGTTATAAATCAACAAAAGACACAGTCTACAAATGGCAGATATATATATATATATATACATACCTGGGTAACAAAGATGCCATTTTCGTTGAGCTTAGGCTTCAAAATACGCTCGTAGAAAGATTTAGTATAGAGTTGATAGCAAGGTCCTCCTTCAACTGGGTCTGCTAAATCTCCAACTATGATATCAAATTTCTCATTCCTCTTCTCCAGCTCAGCCCTGTTTAATCAACATAATTGTTTCATTTGTTGATATGTAACGTAACTAACTAGCTAGTGAGCCTGCAAGTTCAAGGTATGGAAATGGAAGTTTTCTTACTTGGCGTCATTAACAACAAGATCGAGCTTCTTGTTACGAAATGCCTCTTGATTCACAGTCAGGTATCTACGGCAGAAATCAACCACCTCCTGTAATATATAACATATGTCACATACACATGTACGTAGACCAAATATTTTTTCAATTATAAACTTCACCAATGTTTTGTGTGATAAGAGACGTGGGCTTTGATATTAGAAATAGGTCCAAATTATTTGCTTTGCATGAGCACGTGATATACACGAGCCTTTTTCATGCACAAGAGGAGAGCAATTTAAGCAGACTCTCACAAAAGTCAAAATACCTGGTCGATATCGCACATGACCACCTTTTCAATTATCTTGTGCTTGAGAACCTCCCTGGCAGCTGACCCCTCACCACCTCCCATTATAAATACAGTTTTGGGGCTGTCAACCATACAAATTAGTTCCAATTACAATAAAATGTACATGAAATTCAACTTATCTGTTATCTTTAATATATATATTGTAGCGATCGATAGTATTACGTTAATGATGTCCTACTTAAATAATATTTTTTTTTTTTAATTTTACAAATGATATAATATGATTTCAACCATTAAAGATTGAGCGTAAATAGATGAATTTAAATTTCATATACATATATATATAACCTCAACTTTTTAAATGCATAATATAGGGTATAGTAAAATAAATAGACTCACTTTGGGTGAGATAAGAGAGGAGGGTGAATCAAGCATTCATGATAAATAAATTCGTCCACTTCAGCACTCTGCATCTTTCCATCAATGACCAACACCTATGTATATATATATCCAATCAATTACATGCAATATCAGTGAATAGGCACTCAAATACTATAGCAATAATATTGATATTATCTTCAACAGTTTACTTCCAATTTCCAAATATGAATAAAATACTAGGACTATTTCTTGAAAAAGTGGATGAAAAAATCTTATATTTATTCTTTTATTATATTAATACAAAAGTTGAGGTGCTTTGGGATAGTTTCGATGATAAGTTCTTCATATATATGATATGCATATATTAAAATTGTGGGTTCAAATGATATCGGCTCTCTAGATTCTAAATTTGTACATAAAAAAAATATAACTTTTAAATTAAAAATTTAAAAAAAGCAAAAAGCGAGATATTGTACGTTTTTTTGGTGCAGAATTCCAACTCTATATTCTTATGCAAATGATCAATCCTCTCTCTCTCTCTCTCTCTCTCTCTCTCTCTCTATCTCTATCTCTCTCTCTCTATATATATATATATATTAATGACTTGAAGAAGAAAGACCTATAATGCAAACCTTTCCAAAATGCTTGGTGTCGAGAAGAGCAATATCCTGGTATTGGCTGGTCCCTTTATGAAGCACTCTGTTGTGATAAAAAAAAATAGAAACTAAAGTTAAGAGTGTATTAACTCTTTCAAAAACCAATAAAATAACTAGTCATTTCTAGTAAATTCATGTATTTGAAGATGCTTATCTATCTATTAATTATAAGTTACCACAAATTAAATAGAGAGTTGAAAAGTTAATTATTATATATATATATATAAGAAAATCTCTTG